>JAJIBD010000484.1:0-466413 GCA_021461705.1 Cryptotis parvus
CAATCCAAGCTTGCTAAACAGTGCAGAGAAGCGATAAAAGAAGACCTCAAAGACAGAAGAGCAGAAATACTGGAAGATGCAGCAAAGGCTGGGAAAAACATTCGCACCACCCGCCTGTCCTTCGCCAACTATAAGTCCAAGATGACTGCCCTCTGACGCCCCTGATGGATCTATCACATCTTCCAGAAAGGCAATGGAGAAGATTATCCAGGACTTCTACTCAGATCTCTTTGATAGCCACATCCACCTGCCCACATACCAAATTCCACAGGATGGATATGTCATTCTGAACGTTCTCCCTTCTGAAATCTGACATGTCATCTCGTCGGTAAAGAAGGGAACAGCACCAGGCCCAGACAAAGTCAGACCCTAACACCTGAAGAATCTGCCGCCGGTACTCATCAATACACTAAGCTCGGCTCTTCACACGCTACCTGTCCAAATGGAAGGTGCCCTCCCAATGGAAAACCAGCAGGACAATTCTACTGTTCAAGAAGGGGAGACATTCACGACATCGGCAACTATTGCCCCATCTGCCTGTTGTCCATCATCTACAAGCTGTTTACACGACTCATCCTGAACAGTATTAGCAGAACACTAGATGAAGGACAACCATGCGAGCAAGCAGGTTTCGGAAAGGATTCAGTACAATCGACCATATCCACACAGTAACCAAGCTCATTGAGGTTTGTAGGGAGTACAAGATGCCGCTCTGTCTCACGTTCATTGATTTACAGAAAGCCTTTGATTCTGTGGAGACTGAAGCAGCTCCCAAGCCCTAGTCAAACAGGGCGTTCAAACCCAATACATCAAGATCCTTCGTGAGCTGTATACGGATTCACCACCAGGATCTCACCATTCTACAAAGAAGTGATCATTGATGTCAAAAGAGGAGTTCGACAGGGTGATACCATTTCACCAAAACTCTTCAGCGCCACCCTCGAGAACATCATGAGACAATTAGAATGGGACCGGAATGGGAGTGAAGATAGATGGTCGGCAACTACACCACCTCCGCTTCGCTGATGACATCGCTCTAATAACACCAAACATTAGCCAAGCAGCACAAATGCTGGCTGACTTTGACAGATAATGTGGAAAGATAGGTCTACAGCTGAATCTGAAGAAAACTATGTTCACGAGAAATGAACTAGTTCCTGAGGCCCCATTCACTCTCAATGGAACAAACATCTCTGAATGCAGCAGTTATGTGTACCTAGGTCGAGAAATCAACATGATGAACGACCTAAAACCTGAGCTGCGCAGGAGGAAGAGAGCGGCATGGAATGCCTTCAAAGGCATCGAAGAAATAGCTCAAAGGACAAAGAATCTCCGGCTCTGGGCACATCTCTTCGACTCCACCATACTCCCTGCATTAACATATGCCTCAGAGACCTGGGCCCTACAAAAGCAGGATGAGAATGCTATTTGGGTCTCCCAGAGAGGCATCGAAAGAGCTATGCTTGGAATATCACGTCTCACTCAAGTGAGTGAAGGAACCCGGAGTTCTGACCTCCATCGCTATTCCAGAATCAGGGACACTGTCTCCGTTTGCCAAGGCTTCAAAAATCAGATAGGCTGGACATGTAATGCGATTTGGAGACAACCGCTGGACTAGAGCCATTACCGACTGGATCCCAAGGGATGTCAAAAGATCAGGTGGCCGCCCACCTACAAGATGGTCAGACTTCCTTGTTAAGACCCTGAAGGAACGGTTTGAGGCTCTTCATATTCCTCAGTCAACCAGATGCCATTGGGCTACATTGGCACGTGATAGGGTCCAATGGAAATTTTACTGTTGCCCACTCGAGCAAATTGATGAATAACGGGATTCAAGTGATCAAGTGATCAATCTAGCGTATAATGATTAATCTAAGTGATGCTTAGAGCATGATGCTTAATCTATAGTAATGCTTAATCTACAGTAATGCTTAATCTATAGTAATGCTTAATCTAGAGTATAATGCTTAATCTAGAGTATAATGTTTAAACTACAGTAATGCTTAATCTAGAGTATAATGCTTAAACTACAGTAATGCTTAATTAATAGTAATTCTTAATCTGCAGTATGCATAATCTACATTAATGCTTAATATACAGCATGCATAATCTAGAGTATAATGCTTAAACTACAGTAATGCTTAATCTATAGTAATTCTTAATCTGCAGTATGCATAATCTACAGTAATGCTTAATATACAATATACAGTATGCATAATCTATAGTAATGCTTAATATATAGTAATCCTTAATCTGCAGTATGCATAATCTACAGTAATGCTTAATATACAGTATGCATAATCTATAGTAATGCCTAGTCTATAGTATAATGCTTAAACTACAGTGATGCTTAATATACCGTAATGCTTAATATACAGTAATTCTTAATCTTCAGTATGCATAATCTACAGTAATGCTTAATCTAGAGTATAATGCTTAATCTACAGTAAATTTTAGTATACAGTATACATAATCTATAGTAATGCTTAATCTAGAGTATAATGCTTAATCCAGTGATGCTTAGAGTATAATGCTTAATCTACAGTAATGCTTAATCTACAGTAATTCTTAATCTGCAGCATGCATAATCTGCAGTAATGATTAATCTAGAGTATAATGCTTAAGATACAGTGATGCTTAATATAAAGTATCATGCTTAATCTACAGTAATGCTCATTAATCTATAGTAATGATTAATCTACAATATTGCTAAATCTAGAGTATAATGCTGAATCTAGAGTATAATGCTTAATATATAGTAATGCTTAATCTACTTTATTGCTTAATCTACAGTAATGATTAATTTGCAATAATGCTTAATTTACAGTATAATGTTTAACAGTAATACTTAATCTATAGTAATTCTTAATCTAGAGTATAATGCTTAATCTATAGCAATTCTTAATCTACAATAATGCTTAGAATATAATGCTTAATCTACAGTAATACTTAACCTATAGAATGCTTAATATAATGTATAATGCTTAATCTGCAGTAATGCTTAATTGATAGTAATGCTTGACTTATAGCATAATGCTTAATCTAGAGTAATGTCATTAGATTGAGTTGCAGAGCATCAGAACCTCGACATCTGGATTCCAAGAGCAGAACCTCTTGGAGTCAACCCAAAACCCAGTAGTGGTAAAAGTTCCCTGACCACCCCAATATGCAGGATCCTATGGAAAACAGTGGTTTAGTCGTATTGTGATGATTTTCCCCTTAGGTACCAGAATTTGCTTAATTTCCTTTTTTGTTTCTACAAGATAATAGTCCATGTTAAGAAGATGCTACTTAGGACAGATGTGGAGCAGAGAGAGGAAGTGAAGAGTTGTGGTTTAATTGGTTTTAGGGCATACTCACTGAAGTGAGAAACATTATTCTATGATTAGTTTTAGTAAATTATGAAATGCAGATATCATGGCAGTCATTCAATTTATTGAGAGAAAATGCATCCGGTAAAATGGAATCTGTTACAAGTTCCACTGTTTCTTCTCATTCTACCTCATCAGCCTGTGCTAGGAAACACCTAGGAAGATCCGTATTCTTTAATACAAACACAATCCTTCTGTGATCGGTTTTTAAAAAAATAGATGTCAAGAGACATTTAAAGAGAGACATCTTCACATTTTGTAAATATTTTAAGTGGACAAAAAACTTGCTATGATTAATGATCTTGGGTAATTACTTAGAAATGATATATTGAGCTATAATCTATGATGCAATTTATGACCATAATTAATGACTTTATGATTATCTTCTTGGGAGCTATTAATAATATGAAATATGTTTAACTTTAGAGCCATGGTAATATGGGGGTGTCCATGGGGGGGTGGAGGGACCAAGTACTTACATTGCTAATGACATTGCATTTCTATTTTTTTACCCAGGAAATTACTGTGAAGTTCAACAAATTTATATGTTACTTTTACTCTTCTTTTTTATTTTTATCTAGCCCTCATACATGTTATTTCTTTAATTAAATAAAATACCATACCAATATTAACTAATGTTTTAAAAAGCAACAAAAGCATTTCTTTTAAAAAATTTTACCATAATTATCACCATGATTTATAAAGATCACTTGCATCACTTGTCTTCCCATTGCTCATCAATTTGCTCGAGTGGGTGCCAGTAATATTTCCATTCATCCCTGTCGCATGCTGGTATAGCCCAAGAGCCTCTGCTTGCTCCAGGAACATGAAGAGCCTCAAACCATTCATTTGGGTCACGGGAATGGGAATGAGGTCTATTATTGTTACTATTTTGGGCATATCAATTACAACACAGGTAGCTTGCCAGGCTCTGCTGTGCAGGCTCTCTCAATATTTGCATTTATGATGTACCACACGGCTGCAAAGTGGCCACGTGCAATATGGAGAGTCGGTAGCAGCTCTGCCCCCATGTGTCTGTGTCTCTGGTTCAAGGCTGACAGCCCGGGAGCAATTCGGGGTGGCCCCCACCAGACGTTCTGGTTGTGACAGAGGGGTGGGGAAAGGGTCCCCACTCCATCTCCACGGAAGCCACCAAGACCAGCATACCTGGAAATAATAAAATTTTAAATAATAATAGTAATATAGATAAAAGATACCTTCTAACTTGTCAAAAATTCATTGGAATTGGACATGAAATGATAAAGCAAATAAAAATAAACATCCAGTCTACTAATGACTGAAAAATAACCCAACTGCAATGCTTCTCAATAAAATATGCTATCTTTTACCCAATAAAAAGTCACAGAATTAAGTAAATCTCAGCACAAACTAGAGCTTCTATGTACTAGTGAGGTGAGCTTGAGCCTCCATTCTCTTTTGGAAAGGGACTTTGCAACATATATTAGGGAATTTCTAGGACACACTCAGACCTTTGACCAACTTATTTTACTTTGGAAGTCTCTTCTAAATATGAATAAAATTCAAATATGAATAAAATATATTAACAAATGGACTTATTGCAGAATTATTATTTAAAAGAGTGCCATCATAAAATGAGGTAGGGAAGGCATATTCCTCCTCATAAGTCACAATTGCTGTGGAGGTAAACTTTTTTTTTTTTTTTTTGCTTTTTTGGGTCACACCCGGCAATGCTCAGGGGTTTCTCCCTGGCTCTGCACTCAGAAATTACTCCTGGCGGTGCCTCGGGGACCATATGGGATGCCAGAGATAGAACCCGGTCCGACACAGGTGGCCGTGATGCAAGGCAAACGCCCAACCTGCTGGACTATCGCTCTGGCCCCGTAAATTGTTTTATCTGTTTTTTTAAAAAAATTCCTACTATTTTTTTCCAGGAGCTGAATTTATTTGACTTTTAATTCTCTTGAGAACACTTGGACTAAAAATCACATGCACTCCATCTACCTGTGAAACTCTCTCATAAACGCACCCTTTCAACAGGACTGTGTCTATTTAATTTTCTTCTTAACTCACCACAGAGCTTGTGACTGTGAGGACATGGTGAGATTCATTTTCATATCTGCCAGAAATCTTGGAGGTTTATCAGAAGGTTTATGAGAAAATAAATAATGCAACAATGAGCAGAAGGAATCCATATCTTTGGTCAAATAATTTCTCCTTAAGCAAAGTTAACAGGAGCGATTTCCAAAATGAACCAACGCTTTTCATTTTAAGCGCACAGTTTTGACTTCCAGAGTTCTCTGCCACTCGAATCACACACAGAGAAACATTCCTACCTCTCTGTTCTAAAAAGCATAATCATTCCTGCCTGTGTTTCTCAAAACTCAGAGGGGACTCTTAGCACAAACACGGTGCAGACCGGAAGGGCGAAAGCAGAGTTTACCTGACTCAGGAAATGTGAGCTAACATTCAACATGAGGCAACAGCCAGAGAAGACTGAGCCCAGAGGAGGAAGAGGAGGGAGGAAGATAAATCTGAAGAAGCAATTCCAGTTGAAGCCAGGCTTCTTAAACTCATTGCGGATGCTAGTTCTTGCAGAAGTAATTAGTCCATATTAACTGGCTAAGCCCCAAACCTGGGTGTCAGTGAACGTTCTGTGAACCCGAGAGTGGCAGAGTAGAGCTGACACGGTAACGTCATCCTCTGTGAAACCCATTGACGAGGGCTGGGGAGATGCCTCAAAGTGCTGGGACACTTGCTTTGCTAGCTGGGGCCCCAAGTTCAATCCCCAGCACCACACGACTCCCCCAAACACTGGCAGAAACTTCCCCTGATTATGTCTTATGTGGCCCGAACCAACAAAACACACACTACCCACTTACTGCACTGAGTTATGAGGCAACACCAGCCTCAAAGTCACTGTGGAACAGTGCCTTTCTCTCAGAGTTATCAGCTCAGGAAAGAAGGTTCCTCTAAATAAACACCCATCGCCAGTGTCTCTGCTCTTTGGGAGCAGCTGTCCCAGATGCCAGTCCCATATGGCCCTGTATTCTAACTCCAGCAAGCTGTGAGCAAATGCAGGTATGTGTGTGTGTGTGTGTGTGTGTGTGTGTGTTGGTTTTCTTGCTTGACTTTTAATGTCTTGACTCTTCTTCAAGTATCAGGATGTGATTACTCCTCAAACATTGAAACTTGCGCCAGAGACCTGCTGAAAGCAAGCTCTCCTGTCCTGAAACAGCAAGCCTAAAAGATCATCATAAAAGCTCTGTTTTCCTTCTTATACTAAATTATGTAACCACCTGGTCATGAAACATGATGAAAACATCTGTGATTATTAGAGACTATTTGAGAGGAAGACCAGTGAGGAATTTGGAAACATGGCTTAAGGGGGAGGGGGGGTACCAATCTGCTGAAGGCAGCTCAGAGGAACCAAGATATGCAGAGTGATGTCACAACTCATTTCTTCCTGAGCAACGAGACAGCTGCTCGGCTCCTCTGTCCGTGCACGCGCAGTTGGGGGGGTAGTTTTGCTCCAAATACTTCATCTACCATCTAAGTAAAAAAAAAAAGGAACTGCAAGAGCTGTCGTTGGGATACCTCCTGTGCCTTCTCCAAAAGCGCCTCTGAAAGATAAATGTGTTTGCCGGCCCACATTACTTGTGAACGAAACCCTGTTTCCAATTTTTAAAAGAACCGTCTGAACAAAGACCTGATGCTGCTTGTTTAATCTGAAAATTGCCAAAGTTTAGGACATCTATTTATCACAGAATCTATAAGCTTCCTAACAATGATACAAACAACCCTATGTAGTTTATATTCTTTGGTTTGCTGATTCAGAAGGGAGCACAGTAGCTAAACAAAACTTATAACATAATCAAATAGAAGACACGTCACTTTAACATGGTGAAATCTGGAAGGGAAACTGCATTCTACATTCAGAGATCCTGCCCGTGAGTGCCTGAGCGAGGAACAGCCCGCCGCCCTCTGGCCAGAGTAATCCGTTACAAGCGCAGAGTGAGTCGGAAGAGCAGTGGCAGTCTCTGGCCTGGCAGATGTAGGAGATGAACTTCCCCTAGAAAGCAGGTAGCTCTGGCTTCCTACAGCAGATGACCACCCTGCCAGCCTGTCTCAAATCCATCCATCCAGAGGATAGGGGGCGGGAGCATCACAGATACCTGAGGAAAACTCCTTACTTCCAAAAGAAAATCCAGAAGCAAAAGGCTGAATAGTTCTAGCAGAGTACAAAAAGAGAGGAAAACGCCAATAATATGAAAATTACATCCTCCTAGGAATTAAAGGAAAAAACATGAAACGATATGTTCATAACCATGGACTAAACGCTATGAATAGAAACAGGAGAAGAAGAAAGACCTCTCAGAAATTTAAAATATTGCGGTGGTAATAAAAAGTATCACTCGGGGCTTCTGGGGATTTGGTCTGAGCAACTTGTATGGGAGCTTTGGATGCGGGAGGGCTGGGCTCCATCCTGGGTCTCAGGTGGTGGTCCCCGGCACCATCCCAAGGGACCCACAAATCCCAAAGGACCCACAAGGAGCCATGCACACCCCAAAACAAAGGAACAAAAAGTATCAATGCAATGCTTCAAAACAAAATAAAGAACTATCCCCAAAGTAACAAAGAATAAAATCTAAGCAAAGGCGAGAGGTGCTCTGGGTGGGACCGAGAACCACAGCAAGCAACCCTTCTGGTGATCACCCACGCATCTGAAATAGAGATGTTGAGAAACCAGAATCTAGTTTGAGAGGTGTGTGAGCATATTTTCCAGGGGTTAAAGCATCAGCTTCATCTTAACTAATCATTGCCACAACCTAAGTTAATTTTAAAGAACTCTAGAGCAATGAAAAATAAAAGGAAAAACCATTGCAAATCTTGAGTCCCCATATTTTACTGCGTTTGGCCGTTTGATTATTATTTTTTGTAGATAACTCTGAAACCTGCGTATCTTCTCTGCAGCCCCACGGCCATTATCCCCAAAGCCTCGGGACAGTGCCTGGGGCCAAGCGCCTCTCTGTGATTGCATTTTAATTAGACTCAGGCCTCCAGCTGACCTCCTGAAATCCACTTCCCACCTGATGGTCTGAATAATCTATAAATGCAAATTCTTTCATCTCCTCTTTGCCTCAGGATAATGTACTAATTCCTTAATGAGACCCAGCAGGACTCGCTCACTTAGCACTTTTTAGCTTTATTTTGCTGCACTGGTCGCCCAACACACACCCTTCCGCAACTTCTCAGCCTTACACGCTCATCTCGGCTCTCCAGAAAGACAGAAATCCTTTGGGCCTGGCTGTGACCAGCTTCCCTTCTCCTTTGCGTTGACCCAAGAAGTAACCTGCAGGGGCCCATGAGTTTTTGCCTCACCCAGGCTTACCAGAAGGCTCTAAGCCTGGTGCCGTTGTCTCTTCAAACCTTCCTCCCGCCGCATCCGGGCTAGTGAGCCGCTCTGCTGCTGAGCGCCCCTGCTGAGTCTGTCTGCTGTGTGCTCCTCTGTGTGTTCCAGTAGATTACAACCGCCCCAGAAAGAATCCCTATTTTTCTGTTAACATCCCTGGGCGAGGCCCGATTCAACAACACTTAGAAAACTTTCAAAATAGCTGAACAAAGAATTAGACAAATTGAAATAAATCAATGAGCGAATGAACAAACAAACGAATGAATGAATGAATAAATAAATAGATAGAATGGATGGATGAATAAATGAATGAATGAATGAACAAACGAATGAATGAATGAATAAATAAATAGATAGAATGGACAGATGAATAAATGAATGAATGAATGAACAAACGAATGAATGAATGAATAAATAAATAAATAGAATGGACGGATGAATAAATGAATGAATGAACGAACGAATGAATGAATGAATGAACGAACGAATGAATGAATGAATGAACGAATGAATGAATGAATGAACGAATGAATGAATGGATAAATAAATGGATGCAATTCAAACAACAGAATCCAAGCAATGCCACGGCTGCCCAGCGGCGTGCAGCAGAAGGCTGCAATGCCTTCCTTCCAGGGATACCTTCATTCTGTCGCGGCAATGTCCACACAGCTGCCCTCCAGGCGGGCACTCTGGGGCCTGCCCCCCAAATGCTTCCAGCAGTTTATTCAACCTGCGCGTGAGAATGTGCCAACCTCCTTGAGTACAACTTGAGTAGCGCTTCTAAAAATAAGACCTGTAACTTCACGTGGGGACTTTTCTCTCTCCCATTGAGGGTCTTGTGTCAAATTAGAAAAGTGTGCAGGAATGCAGGAATGGTCCTTGCTTCTCAGTGACAGGTTGCCCACATGCTCCCAGAAAGGCATTGACTTTATGGGCCAGAGCTACCAAAGGCTAGGGGTGAGGTAGTGGGTGTGGGGCTCCGGGAGGGTGGGGTGGCAGGGTTCACTGTGGCCCCGTGATAATCCTGAAGGGACGTGGGCAGCCTGTGCTGGAGCACCGGCCCTGACCCGGTCATGAAGAGTTAGATGGAAGAGAAGGCGCCCCAGACGCACACGCTCTGTCCCACTCCTCTGAGAGAGTCCCGCAGTCTCTGCCCACCTCATCTTTCCCTTCCCCACCCAGGAACACAAATTCACGCACTCTCAACTTTCCCCACTGAGCCTTTGTCAATGCTAGCAGTCGGCCATGTTTCCTGTGGCTGCTTTGGTTTTCTCCCACCAGGGCACCTTGACTGTTTCCCCTCCATCACAGAATATAAATCGAGTATCACGGACAATTGCATACTGGCAGGGAGCAAACTCAATTGCCAACACACCTTATTTTTTTTCAGATTACCTTTCAATACTGTTTTCTATTTTAGAACAGAAAACTGATTTTTCCAGATCTTCTAAGTGTATGCAAAGTTAACCATGGAAAACATTGCCTTTCTTCTCTGCGCTCAGGTGGAGTTTCTAGTGTTTGTTTAGTTTTTATTAAGTGGATGGCATCTTTCTTAGCTTAAAAATCATTCTTCCCTTTAACTTTTTCCTTCCAACTTAGTGCGAACAAGCACATCTTCCTTAAATAAATTAATAAATGTCACGTAAATAGAAATGGCACCATCTCACATTAGATAGTTTTCTGTTTTAAAAAACCTTATTTTCATTCAGCTAATTTGTTTGTGACTAATCCTGCCATTTTCTATCATCTGTCTTTAATTGACTCATCATGGCAACTCTTGTAATAAGAAGTAGTGGGCAAATGGGAACACTCACAAAATTAAACATCTTAGCTCTGTTTTATTTTTACAAATGTAAGCAAAAGATATTCTTCTAGGAAGAGAAAACATAGACTGCTACATTGGAGATATAGAATTTGTGTCACTAAGTGAGATTCTTATTTTGCAATCACAAGATATAGTTTTATATCTAAAATTTTCTTATCTATGACAAAACCTATGAAGCAAAAAAAATTAATTGAAAGCATGATTATTTAGAAAGAAGTCAATTATCTAGACAACTGTATATCTATTTTCTAGAGTTCACCCAGAGTTGTGTAAAATGGTCCTTCAGACAGGACAATTTCAGTCCTGCACATGTCTTAAGTCCTCAGCTCAAGCTTCGTTTAGCTGACAGATGCTAAATAGTGAATAGTTTCATGTGAATCGTGTCTTCCTGTCTGTACCTGGAGTCAAGATGCTATTCCCATCGTGGTCTCAATAAATGGGTTTTAAATGTTCAAAAAAAAAAAAAAAAAATTTAATGCCTATTTAATGATATATTTTAATGAATCTCTAATTTCTAACTATGTATGTATTTGAATTTCTACAATTTTTTTTGGTCACACCCAGTGATGCTCAGGGTCACGCCTGGCTCTGCACTGGGGAATCACTCCTGGACGGTGCACTAGGGACCAGATGAGATTCTGGGAATGAACCCAGCCAGCCGCATGCAAGCAGAGGCTCTGCCTGCCGTACTATCACTCCACATCCCTTTGGCACTGTTCTTGGCAAAACTAAAGATACATGTAAGAGAATTCTCTTTTATTCACTTGTCTACATTTTAGTAGCATTTATAGACATATATAGATACTTTAAATTTTGGTTTTTTTTTTTTTTTTGCTTTTTGGGTCACACCCGGCAATGCTCAGGGGTTATTCCTGGCTCTGCACTCAGGAATTACTCCTGACAGTGCTCGGGAACCATATGGGATGCCTGGGATTGAACCCGGGTCGGCATGGGCCGGCCGCAAGGCAAACGCCCTACCCGCTGGGCTATCGCTCCAGCCCTGATACTTTAAATTTTTTTTTAATCTGGAAATTTTCTTTTTGTTCAAAATTAATCCAATCTAAAACTCCCTTATCAACAACATAATATTTAATCTTTGTTTGAAAAAATAAATACATCTGCAAACAGTTTGGGCTTCCAATGTGACTTAAATTTTATCAATATTAATAATACATACTGCCACAGATTTATAAACATGATGAAACTGAATATAACAAACATCCCATCTGTTTTAATCGGGAACAAAAGAATACTAGACTGTCAGATGGAACAAACACACATTTATAATATAGTAATAGAAAAATAATGAATGTGTTTTGGACCCTTAATCAACAGTTATATTTAGTTACAATCTCTATGCCACAGTGATAATCTAGGTAACTGGAGATAAATTGTATAGAGAAATATTAGATAAAATACTATATGAAATTATGGAGCGCAGCAGTTTTTAAAGAATATCAATCTCATACTGATTTTCAAAGTAAAAGCAGAAAAGTAAAAAGTTCAAAAGATTATTAAAGTTTAATTTTGGAATGGAATATTTGGGAGGCAAACAAAACCAATAATCTATGGAACTGAGACACAGATCAGTCACGTGGTTTCAGTGGTTTTCAGCATGTTACTTTTATGGGATTTGTGACTATGAGAAAGGAATAAAGGCTGTGCATAGAAAGAGCGTTAGGAAAAGCAAAGGAAGCATGCACGCTTTTTCTATTAATGCTCATCAGTTCATTAGAAAAGTATTCACATACTAAGGAATTATTTTATAAAGAGTTTCCTGGCGAAACATGTGAATCAAATCAACATCAATAGGACCTAACATATTTTGGGCCGATTTCACCTTCTTATTGCAAAAGTGCAAAACTCCCATGTTAAAGCAGTTAATTGTGAGGGTCCTCTTTTCAATAGTTTCCCCTGCAGAGCTGGTCATTGCTCTTTGAATTGCTGAGTTGTTGAAGATAAACAAGTTGCCTAGACTGTAATTTGTTTGGTTTGGCTACATAGTTTGGCTACAACTTTAAAAACATTAAAAATATCTCTGCAGGGAGAGGTGGTATTTATTAAAAAATTGATTTCAAATAGGAATTTATATGTATGCAGATTCAATAAAAAGAATGTACCTATCTATATACGCCTTTTGAAAAAGGAAGAGGATTAGTGGTAATTCTTGTTTATTGTCAAAGAGTAAAAATTGGGAAAACCTCTCGAAGTGCAATTTGCAGGTCTGTGTAAAAATGTTATGTGTTTTTCCTCCCTTATAAGTGCTGATCATTTCCCGTGAGGCTTTTTCCACAGATGCGAACAGTCTGCACACTGATGTTCATGGATGCGCAGTTTCTACAGCAAAACCCTAGCAGTAACCAAATGTTCATCAGTGGAGAACAGCTTTAAAACATCCATAAAATAATGACTGAAGGGGATCACATACACATGTGCTATATATGTAACTGTACCCACTAATCTGTGTCAGTTTCAGAAGTCAGGCGGAACATAGTGTGTGCAGAATCGTGTCTATTGGTAGATACACTTTTAAAGAAACTGATGCCGAGTTCCAAGATACAGAGACACTTTAATGATATTCCAACCTAAACCTGTATTTGTCTAGAATAAGAAGAAAGCACGCGTCATCCTGAACAGGATTAGCAGAACACTAGATGAAGGGACAACCATGCGAGCAAGCAGGCTTCCAGAAAGGATTCAGCATAATCGACCATATCCACACAGTAACCAAGCTCATTGAGATTTGTAGGGAGTACAAGATGCCGCTCTGTTTCACGTTCATTGATTTACAGAAAGCCTTTGATTCTGTGGAGACTGAAGCAGTCATCGAAGCCCTAGTCAAACAGGGTGTTCAAACCCAATACATCAAGATCCTTCGTGAGCTGTATACGGATTCACCACCAGGATCTCACCATTCTACAAAGAAGTTATCATTGATGTCAAAAGAGGGGTTTGACAGGGTGATGCCATTTCACCAAAACTCTTCAGTGCCACCCTCGAGAACATCATGAGACAATTAGAATGGGACGGAATGGGAGTGAAGATAGATGGTCGGCAACTACACCACCTCCGCTTCGCTGATGACATAGTTCTAATAACACCAAACATTAGCCAAGCAGCACAAATGCTGGCTGACTTTGACAGATAATGTGGAAAGATAGGTCTACAGCTGAATCTAAAGAAAACAATGTTCATGAAGAATGAACTAGTTCCTGAGGCCCCATTCACTCTCATTGGAACAAACATCTCTGAATGCCAAGCTCTACACTCTGGGCCATGGCTGGTAAAATGACAAGCTTATTGGTGTTTGTACTGATTGCACGTTTTTTATGTTATGACACAAGCTTAGGTCGTCTTACTGAAAATGATTTATTAATATTAACTGATGACATTTTCTTCATAGGAACTATTGGATCTTTAAAATATTTATAATAATATTTATTAAGAATAATTTGTATAATATTATGGTGCAAGGATGGCTAAAACTTGCAATTTACAAATGATTCTATAATAGATTTTAAGATGAACAGTAAAAGATAAAGTGGAGGGGAGGAATCTAGAGGGCGTGTACACAAAAGGCTGGAAAATGTTTTGACTTTTTGTTGAAATTGCATTCATTTTCCATTTCCCATCAATAATAAGCATTCTAATTATGGGCCTTTAAATTTGAAAAGTGGAGTTTCTGAGATAAATTTATGGTTTTAATGGAACAGTCTGGCTTAAAAAAACAGAATAAGCCATTTTATTTTTCTGGATATTGAGACAAAACTGAGAACATTGCAAGTGATTGAAAATGAAAATTAATCATTTTCCCTGTAGTTTATACAATTTTCACTGCTAGAATAACTCCTCAAACTCCACTGGAAACATTAAATTTGCTTTGTGAGTTGAAGAAAAAGCTACACTTAGCAAGTTTGTTCCAAGTGCTTAAACACTGATTTCAGGAATAATTAGTGAGATTACTTTTTTGAGGATCACGGAATTTGTCAACCTTTTCTGTTTGATAAAAACACCTGCATTATGAAGCGACTTTAAATGACAAGCAAATTGTCGTCTCTTTAACCGAACTCTGGTTTCTGGACATTTCTGTTGGTTGTTCATGCTGCATGAAGTACCGCGAAGATCATTCACCATTTCTTCCAAACACTCTTACTCACAAAAATCAACGATTGGGAGAAATCGTCCCTCTAAAAAAAACCCAAAGGTGAGAATAGTCTCATGGGCAAAATAGTTCCAGCCCTATTGGCAAATTGACCCAGGAAACTCCAGAAAAGAATAGAATAGTTGAGGGCATGAAAACTTGTTGTTGTTGTTGTTCTAGCAATTTATAATTATATCTCAAAAATTCTTTTATTTGTGAAATTCATACATTTTATACAAGATTTCTTTCAAAGTGTCTATTATTTAAAAATTTTCTTTTTTATCCATTAAAAAGCTTCTTAAAAACCGTTTTAATTCTTCTACCCTATAGATCAGACACAATTTCAGGTTTGAATTTATGAGGTTTCTTCTAAGCATTTGACCTCCAAATTGCTCATAAAATTCAAGTTCTGCCTTTGTTTAAAACTCCCTTAAATAGCATTCAGTTCTTCTGTGCATATTCAAGAACGTAAGGAAAACTCTAAATCTGAAAAGGGAAACTTACACTAGATGAAAATGCTGCATAGTGGTTTCCTTTTAGGTTAACCAACCTATCTTCCTTTTTCATGCCCGCAATTTCAGTTTTGCTATATACGTATGACTCTGGGTTCTGGGTATATAGGTCTTAGCATATATGTATATACTGGCATGCGATAGGGTCAAATGGAAATGTTATTGGTGCCCGCTGAAGCAAATAGATGAATAATGGGATGTCAAGTGATCAAGGATCAAATGATATATATATATCATATATATATCATATATATATCATATATATATGAGAGCTATACATGCAGTGTGCTAGAAGATCTACCAAATTTTCCTCAAATATTTTCCATTATAATAGTTCATATTACTTTTAATGAAATTGTTATTAAAACTGAATGAACGCAATATTTGAAAGTGGGTGAGGGTGTACCTAGGTCACCCTTGACCCCTGAGCATAGTAAGGAGGACAGGAAAGGATTGAGGGGGTAAGAAGAGACAGACAGAAGTATGTGGGGAGGGGAGTGAAGGAAAGAGCAAAGGAAGGAAGAAGTGAAGGGGCGTGAGGGGATGCAGGTGTAAGGAATCAGGTAAGGCTCCATATCGCAGAGCCAACAATGTTGAACTCATGAGACCCAAGCTATAACCAAACTTAAAAAAGCAGCTTATGAAGGTGGCTGCTGGGGTGTGGGGTCAGGAGGGAGACTGGGAACACTGCTAGAGGGAGGTGACCCTTGTGTGGAGATTGGTGTGGGGACATTGCACGTCTAAAGTTCAACTATGGATAACTTTGTAGATGTCACTTGTCATTTGTCTTCCCGTTGTTCATTGATTTGCTCGAGCGGGTGCCAGTAACATCTCCATTCGTATATTATGGAATGGGGTATATTATTGTTACTGTTTTTGGCATATTGAGTACACCATGGGTAGCTTGTCAGGCTCTGCTTTGTAGATAATGATGCTTTAATACAACCTTTACAATGGAAATTGTTATTTGTTGCAGTAAATTTTAATCTGTATGCTTTAATAAAGCACAGTCATGCTAAAATATCTACTGCCAAATAACTCCAGGTATATTACTCAGGACCATGTAGACTATTCGTGCTCTCATCTCAAGACACCCTGGATGAGTCCATTTTTCCAGTTTAGACATCTTAAATGATTTATGTCTGTTTTCACAAAATGCATTTGCTGGAGAAATAAAATCTGTTCAGGGATGACTACTGCAACCCACTCTGTCCTGCCAAAGAAGTGAGCTCAATTAAGTGCCACCTTGAAATTATCAGCAGCTTCTTTAAAAATATGGAAGGACTCTGTTATAACACAATTTAATTTTGAGTGTTCTAAAATCGTTCATGGCAAACATTATTATGTAATTTGAAAAACGTAAAGTGCATAGAATGATATGAAACAGCATAATATTGATCAGTAAAAGCAAAAGATAAAATAAAGTGATCAAGTACTATAAGGTAATTACAGGCATAATAATGTCACTTTTGATAAGTGTTTATATTTTACCTATGTACATTTTCACCTATTTATTAATTATTCCTCTGAACAACTGAGAAATTCTATGGTCCTGAATAAGTCAAGTAATAATTAATTGAAAATAATTATGTAGCTAATATCTCTATTTATTTTGAAACTGAACGCACAAAACAGATTAGGAAGTTAATTTCCTTCATTTAAGTTCTGACTTATTTTCTATATTTCTTGTTAGTTTGTAAGCGATCAATCCTATGTCTCACCAATTCAACTGCACTAGCATCAGTTATCAGACAAAAATAATAGAGTTTGGGGATATGGCTTAGTGGAAGAGAGCATGACTGGAAGAAAGAGGAGAGAAGAGAAGGAGAGAAACAGAAAAGGAGAAAAAGGGAGAGAGGGAAGGAAGGAATGAAGGGAGGCAGGAGAGGGAGGAAGAAAAGAACAAAGGAAGGAAGAAGGAAGGAGAGAAAAAGTGAGAGAAACAAAATGGGAAGGAAGGAGAGAAAAATGAGAACAGAAGGTAAAAAAGGGAAGGAAAGAAGGAAGGAAGGAGAGAATATGCATATTCTCAAGCAACGTTTTAAAATTATGTGGTGAAATAAATTTTAAAGGCTGAATATCTAAAAGCAAAAACCTTAAGTGTGGTATTTCAGCTTATCCAAAGTAATTTAAGAGCTTGGAAAATAAACAGAAATGACCTCTGAAAGGTGAACTCAAGTGTAGAACCAAGGTTACCCGAGTGCAGACTGTCTCCTAATTTCTTTTACATAAGTGAGGTGGTCTATGCAGAGCTGTTGGGCGCATGGCCTCCCTCCTGACCTCTGGCTTCTGAGAATGCTGACAAAGAAGCCTCGGTTTCACTTTCACAAGCTAGGAACACTTCGGGGTGCTAGGCATTGTGTGAAAAGATTTACAGCCCTTGCTTCCATTACTTTTTGCACAAATCTGTTTCACTCTAGAAATGAAAAGTAGAACTTGGGTTAAACAACTTGCCCGTGCCCAGGAAATGGAGAAGTCTGAGACAGCTTGTGGCACCTCCCGCGCAAGACACCCAGCAATGAAACAGAGATTGGGTGCTAGTCCTCTAGTGGGTTGCTGAAGATGGTGGACTAGCTCTGGAATGAGCCGTCATAAGCAGACGAGAGGAAACCCAGAAAGGCCGCATGGGTGCCCATCACGGTGCTGCTTGGTGCAGGAGCCCTGAGGAGCCCAGGTTAGGGTTTCATCACATTTACTTGCGTTAGCCAATCAGGACAGCACAACCCTCCATGGAAACAAGGCCTCAGCAGAGCTTACAGACCAGATGGTTTGATTCTCTTTATGCCATGTTGCTAATAAATATTTGTTTTGGGAGAGAAAATTTATTCCACTGCAACCGTCTCCCTGGTAGCAGAATTGCAGGAAAACAGGCTGTGGTTGTCTCTCTTTTAACTGAGGAGCTGTTCAAATCTTCCTGGCTGGAAACACAGGCCTGGTGTCTAGGATTCCCTGGGTCCTTTCCAGACCCACCGACTGATAAAAGGAGGAGCTGTGGGGTCACCATTCTGGTCAGTTCTGTTTACTGGACTTGTTCACAAAAGATCATTTTTGAGAGAAAATGGCAACGCGAATCAGATCATTCTATCCAAACTTCTTTACTGTGAGTAATATTCTAAAATGATGTCCTTCATGTTTTTTAATGCACCTGTTCCTCTTACCAGGTTTTGGCATAATTACCACTTAATCAAATGTCAGGGAGTGTCCTAGATATGATAATAGATCAACCTGGATAATTTCTGGTTGATGAAACATGGCTAATTAATGCTTTGAAATACTCACTGACTTCCACCTCAAGTACATTTTATGACGGTGGACATTTGCTTTCTCTTCACACATCTGGGTTATAACACCACCACTCAACGGTGTACACTTCCTTACATGATAATTAGACCCGGCACCCAAGAACAGTATGCGGTCATCGTGATGGCTTGCATGTGTCTTTGTAGGTGACAAGTGGCACACCTCTGCCCCTGCCGTCCTCCTGATGGAGTGATGTTTTCCCACCAACTCCGGGCATCCTTCAGTTCTCAGCCTAATGCAGTGCTTCTATTCCGTTAAGTCCTTGGCTTCATTCTAGTCTTTCCAACTGCAACTTTTCCTTCCTTCCTTCACCTCAGTCTGTTTCTCTCCTTTCTCTCTGGCTTTCTCACACTTTCTCACACTATATATACATATATATATATATATATATATATAGTGAGATATATATCTCACATATATGTGAGATATATGTTATATCTCACATACAACAGTGAGAGCATATAACCTCTCACTGATATAGTCTCTTAACAACTGATAATTTTCCTTCTAGTTAGTCTCACACTACTCGCAAATCCTGAAGTGCTTAAAACAAACTTTTCTGGTAGCTTTCCTACATTGGTCTTCGGAATTACCTAATTTTCTCTGCCAAACCTTGAGATCAAGTCCCTCACTCCAAGCACACACAACGCTTTCCAGGAATGTCTTTGGCACCCCTTTGGCTCCCTTCATTGCCTCTCCTGATTCCACTGACAGGCAAGAGTCCGGAGGAAGAAATCTATTTCTAAATGAACAGCATGATGCCTCATAAATCTTTTTACCCATGTCCTGAAAAAACAATTTTCTAGTCTCATTTTTAAAGGCAAGAAATAGAGGGCTCAAATTTCAATCTACTACCTAAGCCCCTACATTCTCAGCAGGGAATAAACGACATAGCTCTTGGATTTCCAGGGATCTCCCTCAGAAATTTACCTCTTTTTGCGGAATTTCATACTAACCCAATCCCTGCTAAGTCAAAAAGTTTCAGGACACGGTATCTATAAATTATACTGGTTAACTCATGTCTACAAAAAAAGTTAACTAGGTTTCAAATTTGAAATAGAGAATGTTTACCCATTCGCCAAGTGAGGTCAGTGTTTATAAACACGGTGGAGCTTATGGATAGAATTGACAGAATCATGAGCTATGTAATAACCAAGATCATAAATGTAAAATGACTATTTCCCCAAATATTATTTTCAATACAAAGTTCATTCGAAACTTTGAATGGGCCTAATGGGATTTAGACAACCACAATTTAAAGGTGAAATTAGAGTAGATAGATATTAAAGCTTGCTCTGATGAAAAAGCCTTCAGTTCAAGTAAGTCTGAAGTCCCACAAAATGCACAAAGTGGTTGAGCATTCAAGTGGCATGAAATAAAACCTCTAAATCCAGCCTGACGCCAGGCATTCAGGAAAAGTTCACTTATCTAGGCATGTGCTTGCCCACAGTCTAACTGCCAAACCTCTGCAGCTAATTCCCATTCAAAATCGGGTTGGATTCTTTAATCTCCTTTTTGGAGAGAAAGACGGTTCCCAAGTTCTACTGCTTCATTTGGCCTTTCGAATTCAGCGCATTACTTGGCCTTCTGCCTTTCCATTTCAGGTCTCCTCGGGAGCCTGAGCATGTGTCCAGCCCAGAAGCCCGTGCATGTGTCCAGCCAGAAGCCCGTGCATGTGTCCAGCCCGGGAGCCCGTGCATGTGCCCAGCCCGGAGCCCGTGCATGTGCCCAGCCCAGGAGCCCGAGCATGTGTCCAGGCCGGGAGCCCGAGCATGTGCCCAGCCCAGGAGCCCAAGCATGTGTCCAGGCCAGGAGCCCGAGCATGTGTCCAGCCCAGAAGCCCGTGCATGTGTCCAGCCAGAAGCCCGTGCATGTGTCCAGCCCGGGAGCCCGTGCATGTGCCCAGCCCAGGAGCCCGAGCATGTGTCCAGGCTGGGAGCCCATGCATGTGCCCAGCCCAGAAGCCCGTGCATGTGTCCAGCCAGAAGCCCGTGCATGTGTCCAGCCCGGGAGCCTGTGCATGTGCCCAGCCCAGGAACCCGAGCATGTGTCCAGGATGGGAGCCCATGCATGTGTCCAGCCGGGAGCCCATGCATGTGTCCAGCCCGGGAGCCCATGCATGTGTCCAGCCCGGGAGCCCATGCATGTGTCCAGCCCAGAAGCCTGTGCATGTGTCCAGCCCAGGAGCCCGTGCACGTGCCCAGCCCAAGGAGCCCGAGCATGTGTCCAGGCTGGGAGCCCGAGCATGTGTCCAGGCCGGGAACCCATGCATGTGTCCAGCCCGGAGCCCATGCATGTGTCCAGCCCAGAAGCTCATGCATGTGTCCAGCCCGGGAGCCCATGCATGTGCCCAGCCCAGGAGCCTGAGCATGTGTCCAGTCTGGGATCCCGAGCATGTGTCCAGCCCGGGAGCCCATGCATGTGTCCACCCGGAGCCCGAGCATGTGTCCAGCCCAGAAGCCCATGCATGTGTCCAGCCTGGGAGCCCAGGCATCTGTCCAGCCCAGAAGCCCATGCATGTGCCCAGCCCAGGAGCCAGAGCATGTTTTCCATCCCGGGAGCCCATGCATGTGTCCAGCCCAGAAGTCCGTGCATGTGTCCAGCCCGGGAGCCTGAGCATGTGTCCAGCCCAGAAGCCCGCATGTGTCCAGCCGGGAGCCCGAGCATGTGCCCAGCCCAGGAGCCCGAGCATGTGTCCAGGCCGGGAGCCCATGCATGTGTCCAGCCGGGAGCCTGAGCATGTGTCCAGCCAGGGAGTCCGTGCATGTGTCCAGCCCAGAAGCCCGTGCATGTGTCCAGGCCGGAAGCCCATGCATGTGTTCAGGCTGGGAACCCATGCATGTGTCCAGCCCAGAAGCCTGTGCATGTGCCCAGCCCAGGAGCCCGAGCATGTGTCCAGGCTGGGAGCCCATGCATGTGTCCAGGCTGGGAGCCCATGCATGTGTCCAGCCCAGAAGCCTGTGCATGTGTCCAGGCTGGGAGCCCATGCATGTGTCCAGGCCAGGAGCCCATGCATGTGTCCAGGCCGGGTGCCCATGCATGTGTCCAACCGGATGCTCAGTGTCTCTCGATGTTCTTGTGTGGAAGCACTTCCGTGTCCAGGTGATGGTGCTGACAGAGTCTGAGGGGTACTGGGAGACGATCCCGGTGAGGTGAACCACCCATGCCCAGTGTTTTAGAAAAACAAGGCGCCTTTGTTCTCCTCCTGTGGTATCCACTGAAAGCCATAAGGAGGGTCTTCACTAGAACCTAGCCTGGCCACCACCAGCCTTGTAATTCCATCCAACAAGAAGAATTTTCCTTAAACTCTCCCATCTACGCTGCTTTGCTATAGTGGCCTGAATAGCTGAGCTACAAAGTCCTGGGAGGAAGTCTGGGCCGTAGAAGATGAGAATTCCACGGAGGAAGCAGGGAGAAGCTCAGACTCCCCCAGAGAGGGCTGAGAATGACTTGAAGTCAACTATGAGCAACCAGCTCCCATCAGAACAGCCACCCTAAACAAGCAGTCTCTGCCAGGGAGCTTCCGGGCCCCTCCCGGAGACACAGTTCCCAGTCGGGACCAGCCTGGCTGCTGCTCTGACCTCAATGACAAGAAGTTGGAGACTTCATGACCTCTGATGTTAAAGGCAAAAGCAATTACACAGTCATATTGCTCCCATGATGGCCTGCGGTCAGTGTCTCTATCCACCAATATGATGCTTCAATTTTACCTGCAACCTTGTTGTTTAGATGAAACAGAAGAAACTGTAGGAAATACGATCCTGAAGCCACTTAATTCCCACTTGACTCTCAAATGTGCTAAAAGATAAAGCAAGGCCACGATGAGAGGGTGGTTCTTTAGACCCTGGAATGAGATGCTACACAATGAAAAGCACAGCTTGGAATATTCTAGCACACAAGCGTGTTGCGCGTCCACCCTCCTCTCTAACTGATCTCTCAAAGCCAGAATTACAGCTTGAGGCTTTTTCACAGACTCTAGTCCTGGGCAATCTTTCAAACCACGGGGCTGCATCTCCATGGTTACCGAGGGGGCTGGGATAAATGTGCTTCCAGCAATAATTATTGTGTGTTTGTGTGTAAACAGCTGAACCGCATCTTTCCATCTCGAGTGTGATCAGTGGAAATTCAAACTCTGTCATGAAGAACATCCTAGAATGCTCCAACCGAGAATAAAAATGAGCACTGAAATTCTTTCAAATGCTTGGGAGGCTGCGTCACCTCCTTATATCACTTCTACACCTATGTCTTCTCAATGTTTACGATGAATCTTTGTAAAAACTCTCTGTAACTTCATAATGAAGCACATAACTTCAAGGTAGAGCAGCACACAGATAAAGTAAGTGACTATTATAATGTACCTAGACTAGGGAGGAGACAGAAGCACAGTAAATGAAGATACAGATAGTTGCAATAGCGGTAAAGAGTTTCCAATTACACTTTCCTATTGAATTCAATAGTAGCAATGACAATCAGGAAATGGAGCTTCACAGTATTCAACAAATGCATCTGAATATCCATCGATATTTTCTGGTGTTAGACATTTTGTTTTCTTTTGTTTTGGGACCATACCTGGCAGTGTTCAGGCCTGACTTCTGGCTCTGAACACAGGGATCTCTTCCTGAGGTTCAGGGAATTATATGGGGAACAGGGGATAGAGCCTGGGTCGGCCACATGCAAGGCAAGAGCCCTCACAGCCGTAGGATTGCTACATCACTAGTCAGAGAAATTTCGCCATAACCAGCACCCCCATCTTTCTTCATAATATATTTACATGCTGAAAGACACTTGTTCAATTGTTGTAAAGAGCGAAAGCAACCTGTCCATAACTGAGGCAAACGACAAGAGGAATAAAGGCAAGTGTCAATGCTGCATTCACAATGTGGAGACAGAGACCGAGAACTAGAAGACAAAGTCCCTGGTGACGAGCAGCAAGTGACTTCTCTTCTGCTTTCTGGGCTCCGCCTCTGTATTTCATTGTGGCATTGCAATGTTGATTCTTTCGTGAGCATAGGGAAGCAATTTTTACATAATAGATATAATTTGTTTTCAACTAAAAATTAGAGGAAATTACTGGCATATTTTAAAGATTCAGGAAGGGTCAAATATTTAGAGGAGAAATCAAAATGTTTATAAATGTTTTCATAAATGATTTCAATTTCATTAACTTTCAGGCTAAAGAGCTCATTTAAAATAACATACAAAAAGCCAATGAAAAGACAAGGGAAAAACTCATAAATAATCATGTATCTTGTTCTTTTACAAAGGAATTCTATTGTAAAATGTTACCTTGGCAAAGAAAATCACCAGTAAAATTAAATTCAATTTTAATAACAGAATGATTCCTCAGTAGGAGCCCCAGTGTTTCAGCCCTGGAAAGGACCTTTGCGAATTATCTCCTTGGCACATAAAATAATTCATGTCTGAACATTTAAGCAGCAATAAACATTCTAATTTAAAAATTTTTTAATAATTGGCTTCATAGCTACTTTGGAATCCCCCTTCCCGTCTCATGCAAATGTGTGCAGAATAAACATGGCACCACCTGCATACAGTTCAAGAATTCAAACACTGAAGGGAATGAAATCAAATTGTTTTAATAGTGAAAAAATTGCAGAAGATCAGTGGGAGAACATGGACCCCACCTGGAGGCATCTTTCTCCCAGGGTGACAGGGCCCTGCTCAGGCCACATACAGAGGCACTAGCCGGCTCTCAGCTCCTGCGCACTAGCCGGGACCAGCTCACAAAGACAGGCATGGTCACACCCAACAGAAGCTGCCACTTCTTTTCAAAATTCCCTGCATTGCTTTTAGCACCCAAAGATTGTTTAGAAGCAATTAAAGATGAACACAAAAGCTTTCAGACAGTGAGAGCCAGACAGCAGATCTGCGAAGATGCTCTGAGAGTGGAGATGGTGACGGCAGAAAGGCACAGGGCCGGCTTCTGCAGGACTCTGGTGGCCCTTGCATCTGCTGGACCCGACACCACTATCTTGTGCCTGCTTCCAGGCACTTTATGTAAGAGCTAAAGCTGAGTCATTAGCAGCGACTGGCACTATCAGGGTCCCGGCCAATGCCCGAGTGAAGTCCACCCAGTGCCTTCTTCATGGAAGGAGCATCACAGCCTTCAGTGTTGAAATAATAGCGCTATGTTAGGGGTTATTTCAACCAGGAGTCACCAATAAAATAGCACACAAATGGCAAATGGTGTGGTTCAGATGAACCATAGAAGGAAATCCTGGTGCATGGTTCTTCCTGAAGCCAAAATGAGGTGACAGAATATTGTCCTATGAGCCCTTGTCACTGTGATGGGGCTCTTGGACTTCATCCTCTGAGCAAGTACCCAGATACTCCTGAAAGCAAATGGTAAGTTCTCAAACATAGAACTAAAGGAACAATTAAGATAGAATGACTTTGGAAAACTGTGTCAATATTGGAACACTTGAGACGTTGTAAGTGGGTTGTACTTTTAAAATTGCACAAGCTTGGGGCTGACCAGATAGTCCAGTCGGGTAGGCACTTGCCCTGAATGCAGCTGAGCTAGGTTCAGTCTTCAGCACCATGAACAGATCCTTGAGCTACACCAGGACTGATCCTGAGCACAGAATCAAGAGAAAGCCCCAATAATTGTGTACAGTCCCCAAACCAATGCAATGACATACAATACTCCACTTGCACACATGGACAGGCTATGGGTGTTGGAGTGGAAGAGGAGGGGGCGGTGATTTGTCAGCCTCGTTTCCAAAATGACAGCGAATCCTGCCAATGGAGAAGGAGTATGCCTTTTCAGGATAGCTCCTGAGGTCTGATTTGGGCGGCCTATTTTCGCTGTCAAGAACTTAGTGTATTTTGCAAGTCTCAGAATTCCTTCTTGCTGATGAATAATTCAGAGAAATGGATGTGTCTCTCTGTGTTTTTATTTTCTTTCAAGTTTTCCTTAAATAAAGGGGATGCATCATGTTCATTGATGTCACTGTTTCATTCATGAAGCCATGTTGAGAAGCGAAGATATGCCTCAGCGAATTTTAAAATCCACATTTTAAAGTGAACTGAGCATTCATTATGTCTTCTTGTTCTATTGTCATTAATGTGAAGACAGAATCGAAAATAAGTTTTCCATTTTTTTTCTGTTTTGAAACACAGCACACTACTGACCTAGGACATACCCAGATGGAAATTACTGTCAGACTAAATGGAAACCTTTACATTAGTATAGTTTGAATACACTCAGTGAATCTGACCAACTGGTTTGATCTTTCAGTTGGAATATCTTGTAAAAGATAATGATTGAACTAAATTCTTTATCTCGGGGCCAGAGCGATAGCCCAGCAGGTAGGGCGTTTGCCTGCGCCGGCCCAGGTTTGATCCCCGACATCCCATATGGTCCCCTGAGCACCGCCAGTAGTAATTCCTAAGTGCAGAACCAGGAGAAACCCTGAGCAGTGCCCGTGTGGTCCAAAAAGCAAAAAGAAAAATAAATAAATGAATAAATGAATAAATAAATAAATAAATAACAAACAAATAAATTCTTTATCTCAATGCTCACTTTTGGATTGGGAGCCTTTCTCCTTCCTAAAGTAATGGCCAAAAGGGCTCAGATTCCTGGAATATTTCTTCCCATCACTTGACGTCTTGAATTACAAGTTTTCTTGGATGGTTCTGTGCCCACCTTCGTGAAATTATTAAGTTGTTCACCAGAGGCAAGATCACTGGGCGGGGTGGGGGCTTTGATGGGAGGGTGTTGACTGGAGGGTGTTGATAGGAGTTTTGGGCCACACCAACAGTGCTCAAGGGCCATTCCTTCATGCTCAGGAGACCCTAAGCTGAGCCAGAGATTTGAGCCAGAGTTAGCTGCTACAAGCCTTACTTGCTGTACTCCCTTCTGATCCTTCACCTTTAAAAGTGAAAGCAGGAAAGAAACACATTTAAAATGCGCAAGCTGGAAACAAAGAATTTTATTTACATTTTGGGCTTTTGCGTTTTGTTTGAAAGGCTGTTCACTCAGACTGAAAGCCAGAGTGCTTCTTCTCTGTTAGTGCAGAGGTGGCTGGAAAGCGAAGCAGAGCAATGCCAGCTCCTCGGCTGGGCTCAACCTGTGCTGTGATGCCTTGAAAGGTGCAGTGGCGTGAAGAACTCCCGCAGACACTGGTGACGGAGCTGCAGGTTTCCGCTCCTCTTGGGGCTGCTTTTGTGCTTAGGGTGCAGAGATTCTGAGAGCTGTTGTCAGTGATGAGGAGCAGGAGGAAGGACACCCAGAGGACATTTGTCTCCCTTTCCTTTTAACATCCTCAGGGGCAGAGTACAGACAAGTCCAGAGCCTTAGAGTTGGGAAATACACACACGCACACACACACACACACACACACACACACGCACACACCACGCCGACACAACACGAAAGGAAAACACACACAGCACACGGGCACATTTGCACACCCCAACTGCAGAACATACAGGCAAGCATGCACACACACACACACACAGCTGTATTGTCTTACGCTAGAGAGAGAGAAAGCCATGGGGGAAAGGAACTCCCAGGAGCTCACCATAAATTTCCTAGGAGTTAAGTTTAGTGGTTCGGTCCAGGACACTAAAGTTCTCGAGACTTCACATAAAATAAGACCTGAAAGCTTCCATCTGGTTCCGTCACTA
Source organism: Cryptotis parvus (assembly GCA_021461705.1). NCBI lineage: Eukaryota > Metazoa > Chordata > Mammalia > Eulipotyphla > Soricidae > Cryptotis > Cryptotis parvus. The sequence goes on from JAJIBD010000484.1 coordinate 27,191, forward strand.
AGACGACAGCTCCCAAGTGTCCTGTAGCCAGCACGCTGCGCATAAAACCAGCTGAGTGTCCGGCTCTTCCCTGGCCCCTCACCGAGTGCAGAAGAAACCTGTGGTTGAAGCGCTATTAAATCTCGCAGTCCTGGCCCTGGGCTTGTACTCCACAACTGAACACTGCCTTCTAATTTTCCACCACTTTACAAGTAATTTTAAAATCCCACCCGTGAGGCAGGATTGTGACTTCTTCAAGGCAATCTCAAAATCTAAATTCATTTAGAAAAATAATTGATTGTATTTTTTTAACCTCAAGTAACTTGTGCTCATTTCTTTTTGATCCTCCAGGCAAACTAGAAAGCTTGAGTTTGGACTTCATTAATAAAAATGTAACTTCAAAAATGTAACTAGCTCCATTTCTCAGCTTTATAAATTGCATCTTCCTAAAATTTTAGCTAATAGCGCTTTTTTTTTAAATTTTAGAAATACATTTTTCAATTAACCCTGGAAGGGTTTTGGCAGACGAGTCTGTGGTAATCGGATGACTAAGAGCGTGCCGAAGGCCCTCTTTGATGTCTTATTTTTTCTTGTAAAAATAGTACTTTTTATTGTATTTATAATATTGAATAAGTTTGTCTTATGGCATTATGATAAGACAAGTTGAAACAATAGCTACATGCTGGGGGAGAAAACGCCGATGGCTGGAAACCGTGTGGTGTGTGAAAGACCTGGGCTCAGGCCCCAGCACTGCATGGTCCCTGAGCACAAAGTCAGGAGCAAGCATGAGTGCCCAAGCACCCTCCGTTGTGGACCACCCAAACCAATAATCACCAAAGGAACCAACAACCAACCATGCCTCACTGTCCTCTCTGCATTAATGCAAACAGTAATCTCAGGGCATAGAAAAGCAAGCAAAGGCCATTCTCAATAGCGGAAATATTTTGTTATTGCTGATAACAGAGCATTTATTATTATGTCCTACAGATAATACATGGCTGAACAGTCTAATTCAACTGAGTCTTGCAAATGGAAATATGTATACGTGTATATATATATATATGTGTGTGTGTGTGTGTGTGTGTGTGTGTATGTGTGTGTGTGTGTGTGTGTGCCTGAGTTTAATTTTAAAATTTTCCAGTTCACTGTGCTTTCTTTAACCCATTCTATGTTTTATTAGTTTTGTTTTGGGGTCACAACTGACAGTACCCAAGGATGGCTACTGGCTCCAGGTACGTCTCCTGTGGCTCATGAAACCATATGTGATGCCTGGTATTGAACCCAAGTCAGCCTCATGAAAAGCAAGAGCCTTCTCTCAACTACCACTAGCTTACAACTAGACCAAGGAACAACAATGCGTTAATTAATGAACTAAAACAGAAGTAACCAATGTCACTATCATTTTATCCCAAGCATAAGATCATCTTGAAAATTTCCATCTATTGAGGATGATGAAGAGCTTGGAGTAAATGGTCTGTAGTACTGGACAGGACCTATCAGCACAGCCTACACCATGGCTGATGTAACTTTTTGGATGCTCAAATGCTTATCTGCATTGAGCAGAAAGCCTTGGACAGGTTTTTTATTGTGACAGGTACTGAGAAATATATCTCATATCTCAATAAAATAAACAAACGCAAACATGTAAATTCTATAACTATATACATGGATTCCTTGTAGCATTATTAACAAATTTAGGCTATTGTTTGAAGATAAAAGTGTTGTGCTGTCACTGGATAAGAGCTGAGTCCTGACCGAGGTAAAGAGATATATGTAATACCCTTTCAGTAACAGTATTGGGAGCCCAGAGTCTAAAGGGAAAGGGGGAGGGGCCGGAGCGATAGCCCAGCAGGTAGGGCATTTGCCTTGCATGCGGCTGGCTCTTGTCGGCCCGGGTTCGATCCCCCGGCATCCCATATGGGTTTCCCGAGCACCGCCAGGAGTGATTCCTGAGTGCAGAGCCAGGAGAAACACCTGAGCGTTGCCGGGTGTGACCCAAAAAGCAAATAAATAAATAAATAAATAAATAAATAAATAAATAAATAAAGGGAAAGGGGAAGATGTATGTCTGCCATAGAGGCAGACTGTGTGTTGAGGCTGTGTGTTGCGTGACTGACTTGCAAAAGAGAAAGAAAACTTGTTGTGCTACACATCTATATTACCTTCAAAGGTAATTTTTGTCTTTTTTAATTTAGGGTGTATCGCTCAAGTACTCGGGAGCTTGACATGTATTTGTTGACATTTACTAGTTGCAGAAATCTGTTGATGTATATTTTCCGAACGCAGTTAGTGCTGATGAAGAAAAGGGACTTTGTCTCTGCAGCATCCCCAACGCTGTATTTCAGTGTCCATGCTTTCGTGTTCCCAGAGTCCCGGAATAGTTCTTGAACATAGTTTTAGAGCTATTTCCTCAATAAGAAAGTCAAGCGGCACAGCTGAAGACTGGAATCAGTGCAGCCATGCTGGACTATATTTTGAAGAGTTACTGTATTTTTCCCTTTTCTTTTTAATTATTTTTTGGGTTTGAGGCCATACCTGAAGGTGTTCAGGGCTGATTCCTGGCTCTGAGCTTAGGGATCTGAGTTCAGGACCCTGAATCAGGAGCTCAGGGACTATGGGGTGCTGGGGATTGAACCTGGATTCATAGTGTACAAAGAGCCTTTACTCCACTCGGGCCCAAGTGGAGCAGCCCATGAAGTTCCGGGAGGGCGGTAAATGGCCATGCCAGCCCCTGGCCGAGTCCAGCATAGCTCAAAGGGTTCACTCATACGTGCTGTGTCTTACACCTTTAAAGTCTTCCCCTTAAATTTTTTCCTATGCATTTGATTAAGCTGAAAGTGAAGTGTGAAGGGAAGAGAGCATTTGGGGAGAGGAATTTATTTGTGCTTCTTGGCTTCCGTCCGCACTCACTGTGGTTGCTGAGGATGGGCGAGATGGCCGCCTTCCTGTCCTCCGCACCATTCATCTCCCTGCAGGCTGGTGGAAGCCCAAATCCCATCTGTTTTCAATTTCATCTGGTTTCCAGGTTCAAGGCACTTTCTTTGTGTTCCTGATTTATTTCCTCATGAATTCAATTTTAATGAAGTCTGTTATTTTAAACAATAGACGCCTGCACGGCCTGGACCAGCCAAAATCACAGTCCTGGAGCCCAGGGAAGGGACCCAGGGGCTGGTTTTTGTTCTATGGATGTCTAGTTTATTTGCAGAATGAAAGCTGCTTGGAAAGATTTAGGGAGAGTTCAGTTCCTTCCTTGTTTTTCCTTCTAATTGTATTTCCTTCCCTGGGGTGCCCCACATGTATCTTCCCTGCAGCCCTTGTGCTGGAAGGGGGCAGTGATTTGCTATTATACAGTTGGTTGTTAAGAATAAAAGATATAGACTATATCAGTGACCAAATGGAGAGTGGCCCTTGAGAAGGCTTTTCTTGGAATCCTACCTGAATATTTGCAGTGGAGCCTTTATGGAAGACTCTTTGTGGCTGTACTTGAAAACATACAATGGAGTGGTGCAGATGGTAAATAGTGTTAGCTCATACAGACAGACCCATGTGGCACATATATGTGAGTGAATTGTATCACTGTATCACTGTCTTCCTGTTCATCATCAGTTTGCCTCGAGCAGGTACCAGTAACATCTCCATATGTCCTGTCTCATGCTAGTAGAGCCCAAGGGCATCTGCTTGCTCCAGGAACATAAAGAGCCTCAAACCATTCCATCAGGTCATGGTAATGAGGTTTATCATTACTGGTATTTAACATATCAAATACAACACGGGTAGCTTGCCAGGCTCTGCCTTTACGGGTGGCATACTCTTGTAGTCACCTCTAAATCTCACCTCTTAATTTTTCAATATAAAATGGAAAAGACTTCCTGCTGAAGATTTGTGACTCTAAATCAAAAGACTGAGTTGTAAAAGGAACACATAATAAATATCTGGCTTTTATCCTTTTCTTTTCTTTTTAATTGTTTTTTGGGCCATATCAGTGGTGCGCAGGGCTTACTCCTGGCTCTGCACAAAGGAAAATCCCTGGTGATGCTCTAGGGATCATATGGGGTGCTGATGATTGAACCGATTGGCCAATACGAGGCAAATGCCCTACCTGCTGTACCATCGCTCCAGTCCCTAGGTATCTGGCTTTCAACAAAATTAACTTTCTTTCTAATTCAAAGTATGATCTTCAATCACACACGTGGCTGCTATCTAATGTGCTAGCACCAGAGCTAAGTACAAAAAATAAAATGGAGGGGCCGGAGCGATAGTCCAGCAGGTAAGGCATTTGCCTTGCACACGACCAGCCCGGGTTCAATTTCCAGCATCCTGTATGGTCCCCTGAGCATCGCCAGGAATAATTTGTGAGTGCAGAGCCAGGAGCAGCCCCTGAGCATTGCCATGTGTGACCCAAAAAGAAAAAAAATGGGTAAGGGGCTAGAGCAATAGTACAGAAGGGGTAGGGTGCTTGCCTTGCACATGGTTAACCCAGGTTTGATCCTCGGAATTCCATATAAGTTCCCCTGAGCACCACCAGGAGTAATTCTGAGCGCACAGCCAGGAGTAACCACTAAGCAGCACCACTGGATACAAAATTTATAATATGACTCACATATTGTATAAAAGAGAAGCAGAAGAGATGAGGGACGAGCAGTCTAATCCCACATACTGCATTTTAGCTCGATAGTCCCACCACAATCCGCAAGCCCTACTAATTTCTGTCACTTTGTAGAAATATACTTCCACTATCACTATCACTATCCTCCCGTTGATCATCTATTTGCTCGAGCGGGCACCAGTAATATCTCCATATGTCCTGTCTCATGCTAGTAGAGCCCAAGGGCATCTGCTCACTCCAGGAACATAAAGAGCCTCAAACCATTATATTAGGTCATGGGAATGACCTAATATAATTGTTACTGGTATTTGGCATATCAAATACAACACAGGCAGCTTGCCAGGCTTGCCGTGCAGGTGGCATACCCTTGTAGTCACCTCTAAATATAGCATTTATAGATGAACCATGCAGCCTCAAGCAGCCGCGTGAGACAGGCTGTGATAGGCTGTCACTGGGTGGAGATCTGATGAGAGGGAAGTCTGGATGTGGAAAATGGCGGCCTGATGTAGTGGAGGAGGTCATCTGGCTTGTTGTGAGGCTCTGCTGGGGTGGCAGGTCAGGGCTAGAACCCGCCATCCCTCCCAGGCGCCTCGTGAGCGGCTGGGCACAGGGAGAACAAGTAGCAACAGAAATATACTTATAGCTTATAATTGTTCTTATCATGGAGTTACATGACACTTGCTAAAATAGATCATTTATTATCTGGGTGCAGATGAAAGCAGAGGCTTCATGGGATTATTCTCTGGTATTATTCCCTAAGTGAGTAATTAGCCACGGGCCATAGTCTTTCCCTGGAAAATGATCCTTCTGAGCTCAGTCTTCTCTCTAGAAGTTATTATGGTGGTACACTTTTAGCCAAAAAAAAGGAACTGAACCTGGGAGACAGAAACTTCCAAATGTTTCTGTCTACCAATGACTAAATGAAATCCATCTTAACAAGAAAAATAAAACTTTTGCAGATTCTGGAGGTTGAAACTTCAACACACTTATGTGTAGGAGAGAGAAGTGACTCTATTCATAATGACTGGCTATACAATTTAAATGAGAATTTATATTTAAAAGGGGCTTAGGCAGAAATTTCCAATCTGTGTTGGCTAAATAAAATACAGTAAATGGTATACAGTCGGCAGTCTCTTAGGGCTCACAACTGAATGGAAATTTCAAACGTTAGTCCGATATTTGCAAAGATCCTTAAATGCTTAGAGAGAAAAATAAACCATACAAAAACATGTATGGTTTTTGTCAACAAAGTGGTATATGCGGGTACACTTACAAGACCTAATGCTAATAGTGTTCTCTGCCGCAGTTGATCTCAGGAATGATCTCTAGTTTTGCACAGGTTAAGGACCTGATGAAGTTTGAGAAAAGATGGCACCAACTTTGCTACAATGGATAAAATTTGGAATAAGTACCTGTGGCTCTCCCCTTTTGGAATTTGGGGAAGGAGAAATCCCAATTTTTACCAGTGGGGTCATCTGAATTATGCTGGTGCTCAGGAGTGTGGAAGTCGATCATTTCCCAACATGCTTTTCAACAAAGGGCCCACACATATTATCTTTCACTTGGAAAAAAAATTAAAATGAAATATAAGCTGAACCTCCATTAGCTTTCAGCGATTATAAAGTGGAACTTTTCTTTTCTGGGGTGAAACAAGGTTCACACAAACCACATTATGGGCCTGGGATAAGATAAATTTTCCCCAGTCTGTCAGTGTCTCAGTTCCAGAGCCCCAGGCTGATGGCCCTGTTTCTGCTCTCAGACTTAGAAGCTGCTAATATTTATTTTCTAGCTTATCCCACTATCTGTAGAATCACTCCATAATTCAATGCTGGCTACCAGGTGTTGCCTGTTCTTCAGGGATCCGCAAGCATCAGAGGCCCCTTATGTTGACTACTTTCTTCTGCCTGGTAACCAAGAATCACTGGCTCTTGAAGTCTCAGGTGGACCAGCCTAATCTTTCCAGCTCTCTGGCAGAGCAAATATACCAGCCATGTTCACAGTGATGAAACAAGGTGTGCAAATCATCTGTGTAATCATTACTGGCCTGCGACAAGCTTGCCTTACCCAGCTACAACAAAATTGACTTTAAAGATCCCATCAGCTTTTCCTTGGCTGGCAACGATTAAGCCAGTTAAATGACAACGTTTTTTTCAGTGCCACACGCTGAATGAATGGACCTGCCCTGATTTCTGGGATTTGGCTTAATAACACAGAGTGTAAATAGAAAAGTCTGTGTTTGAGTCAAACCAAAAAGAAAGACTTTCTAATTACTAACCATACCTCTATAAGTGGCTGCAAATATTGTACTTACACTAATAACAACGTCTAAAGTTAAACTTCAACATGTTACAATGATAGGAGTTAATTGTTGGTTGTCTGTGAAATGTTCCAAGCTTTTCAGATGCATGGTGGTTATGACGCAAATGCAGAAACAGGAACACTTCCACGGCACCCCAGCTTCCCACCAGGCTGAGTCAGGGAACCGCTCGGGACACCTCAGGGCAGAGAGGCAAAGGTCGGCCCTTGTGAGTTCGAGTACAACCCCTGTAACCTTCCTGAGCCCCGTTTCACAATGGCTCGGTTATTCTCTGATGCACTTCATTACCCAGCACAGGCCTCCATGGCTTTAGACTTTCTTCAAGTACCTTAAAATAAATGACTTTTGGAGGCCCTTTATATTACTTATTTCCCTGAAAAATATAATAGGTTTTCTCAATATTTGATTGGCTTATTGATTTGCCAGGGGGTAACTTAAACGAAGATTAATAGTAATCTTACATATGTACCTTATGGATTGAACAATTTAAGTCATGTAGATAATTTAAAAGCAGGCTTTTAAAGAAACATCTTATAGGTATTCAGAAAGTCAGTTTATCAGACAAGAGATAAAGAAGAAGGGTACAGACTCGTCTTGCATGTGTGACTAACACGTCCATTTCCCTGAGTCCATCCAGGAATGGCTTCTGACCACAGAGCCAGGAGTAAGCCTGAGTACCTCTCACTAGGGTCTGAAACCCCCACCCCAAAGGTAAGCTTACTTAGAAGAAAGTTTAACAGATATCAATAAATGTGTCAAATATTTTCGTCAGGGAAACTCAAACTATCTTGATAAATATCCTGTCCTTGATTGTTAATGACGAGTATTCACAATGTTTAGGGTGAGTAGACATGTAACATTTTAGCGATGCTTTTCTTTGAAAACTTCTATAATATATAATAATTTTCTTAAGTCTCTGATATATATATATATATATATATACATATATATATACATACATACACACACACACATATATATATATGGATAAAAACCAGAGAAAGTTCCTAGTGTACACCCGACGGCTCTTTGCAATTCCATAGTTTTCTTATTGGACCTCTTCTGGTCCGGAATCTGGTTCTCTTTGCTGAGCTCCTCGGGAATTCACTAAACAGCCTCCCACTATGCCTCCCTGGGTCTCTGTGGATTTTGATCTCAAAACCACTAATGCCTCCTGATGAGTAAGTGTCCTCTGTGCCCTGGAGGGGCCCAGTGGGGGTCGATGGTCTGTGCAAGACAAATGTGAGGGAAAAGGAGGAAATAGAGCGGGTTCATGTATTTCCTCCCCTCCCAACACTCAGAAGGTAGTTTAGATCCATGAGATGTGGGCTCAGAGGCATGGCCTTGGTGACCTCTATTTTTTACATTTTTTAAATATTTTTCGTTGAGGAAATAGTTGGTTTGAAAGAGTATAATTGCTTATATATTTTAAAGGTACAGTGTGGATATATTATTACTAGTAGCAAACTTCACAAGCCCAAGTGTATAATATTATTTTATAAGTAGATGATCCTATTTGAAAAAATAAACTTTGTTTATGAAAACTCTGAGCCTTGTGGAGAAATCCATAATGAGCATATTTTAGTAGCCTGCTTGAAGTTAATATTAATTTTAAGATTTAGGAAAATTGTCCCTCATAGAAGGGACCTAATCTGCAAATTAGTTATCTTTTCATCCATAGTAAAGAAATACAGAGCAATCAGATAAGCTAAGCTGAATTTTATCTTTATGTAGGGTCTACAGAGTTATATTATCAAATGCTTCTTATTTTGAAATGTAATATAACTAATAAAGAAAATATTATACTCCATAAAATAAATGCTAATTTAATATTCTATACATAGTAAACAATGAAAGATGTAAACTCATTATTTTGCTATAAAATAAAGAAGATATGCACTTATTTGATATATACTAATACATATTTGGAATCATTTGTGTGTGTACTCTTTATTAGGAAAAATAATTTTACCAAGTTATTCCAATATTTTTCCTTTTTCCTGATTGATTTCTTTGTAGCGGCATTGCTCTGGGTAATCGCCATTTGACTTTGGCAGGCAAGCGTGTCTTTAATGACCTGGGTGGGGACTCAGGCCAAACTAGCAGGTTTTACTCAACCGAGGTGGAGGGACCCAGAACTAATGCCATCGCCAAGGCAGCTGGACCATACAGAGAAAACAGGGAGCCAGGCCCAAACCAATCAAGAGTCGAGTCTCTCCCCAGCAACAGCAATGCTCTCCTCTGATCTCCTGAGTGGTCACATCAGCGGGGCCATCTTTGAAGTCTGCCTGGCTCCTTTGTGACTGGCACAGCTAGTGGTCCCCAACAGCTCTTTCTGTAGGATGACTTTCTTTAGAAATTTACGAAGAAATTGTGAAAGGTTCAATCTCCATCATCCCATATGGTCCCCTAAGCATGGCGACGGCTGATCCCTGAATGCAGAGCCAGGAATAACCCTTTAACATCAGCATGTATGACTAAAAAAAGATAAATGAATGAACGAATGAATGAATGAATGAATGAAAAATAAACACATAAATAAACGAAAGATATGCACAGTGCCAACAGGATAGTACAATAGGTCGGATGGCTTTACGTGCAGCCAACACAGGTTCCCCCTGCTACCACACATGGTTCCCTGAGCATCGCCAGCAGTGATCCCTGAGCACAGAGACAGGAGCAAGGCCTGAGTACTACCGGGTGTGGCCCCAAGTTAAAACACAATATATATAAAACAAAAGAAAAGACATGTGCAGCTCTATGTTCATTGCCCTGCCAGCGCTACAAGGTCTAAGAAAACCCAAGTGCACACAACAGGTAGGCAGATGAACACAATGTGCTGTGTACTCACACACATGTACTGAGTGTTAGGGGAAAGTTTGCCATTTGAGCAATATGGAAGAAACTGTGGGGTTTGTGCTAGATGATGTAAGCTTAAATGACAAGGAAAAATAGCCCTCGTGTGGGTGTGGGGGACACAAGCCCTCATTTACTGCAAGTGGGAACGTTGACTGGTTCTACCTTTTTTGGAAACAATGTGGACATGTCTCAATTAAACTGGGAATTGAGTTTCCAGAGGACTCAGTACTTCCCCTCTGGGCATCTACCCTGAGAATCCGAACACTCCACTTAAAAAAGAAAAGGCATTTGCATATGTATGTTCACTGCAGCACAATTCACAATACCCAAAATCTGGAAGTAACTCAAGGGTCCGAGACCAGATGACTGGATAAAGAAACTGTGGTACATATGCACAATAAAAATACCACTCGGCTATCAGACAAGATAAGATCATGGAATTCGTAGTCAGGTTGATGGAGCTGAAGGGTCTGACTGGAGTCAGCAGAGGGACAGACACAGAATGATCCTATTCAGGATATGAAGAACAGTAGAAAAGTGGCAATGCCCAGAGGCCACAGAATTAGAGTTGGTCTGCAGTAGGAAGTTGGCCACAGCCAGTGTGTGTGTGTGGGGGGGGGAGAATACGGGGTGGGCGGTGAGGGGCTCTGCACAGGGGGAGGGAAGCAGAAACCTTGAGGAAGAGGAAGGGTGCCAGAATCATGCGTGTATAGAATTCTACTAACAGTCTATAAACCACAATGTCCAAAATAAATAATCAGAAAGTATAAATACCAAATGATCTCACATTTTTGTGTATAGAGTCAACCTGAAAAAAATAACAGAAGAAATAACTCAAAGCAAACAATTGCATTCTGATGTAGAGCTGAGTTTTGGAGAGATGAGAGGAGTTAGTGGGGGAGAGGGGAGGGGAAGGGCCACAGAGCTGAGGAATAGTGCAGCTGGGGGGCAGCAACACGCATTAAGGAACTCTTACGAATCCCCTAAAACGTGCAGCGCTGTAAACAGCAGATAAACAAATGCAAACAGCACTGATGCACCTGCTTCAGGAAAAGAAAGGGTTTGCATGGGTGGACGCTGGAGACCTCCCCGCTTGCTAGGGCACTTCAGGGCACATAGTTGGGAACTGTGCAGATTGGCTAAGAAACAAGTTATCCGGTAGCTGCCAACTCCAGAGAAAATGGGGCAGAGCCTTGCAGTGGAGCCACGGAGTCACTCAATCATTCTGCCACGCGGAGGCTGCAGACAAGGCCTCGAGAAGGACCTTGAGCTACATGTGCGGGGCTACAAAGCACTGTCAAGGAAAGGCTTTGTGAGGGTCCACCTAGACCAGCTCTGCTTGCTGTTCAAGTGTGCGCTCATGGCTGCAATTAGAGATTTTAGGCAGGGGAGATGGAATGATGATATAAACTCTACCACTCCGCAGGGATGCTCGGTTAATTAACTTTTCAAAATGTCAAGGATCTGCAACAAAACAGGAATTTTGATCTGAAGTGAGCTCAGAGCCAATGATTCTTTTAGATCATTATATAGCTACAGGATGGTAAAATTGTCTGGAAAGCAAGAATACAATTTAGCTGGACTTTATCACTGCCAAATTAATGAAGTCGATTTATCCCTTTTTTTCTAGTGATTTTTTATGTAACCTGCTGTTTCTCCTCCCCATTCACTACTGCACAGAACTATGATCTGGAAAGGAATTCAAACTATGCCAAATTTATACTTTATTCCTTCAGAGCAAGGCTTCAGAAATCAATGACATCTAATTCAATGCCAATGAAACTGAACAGTCAGTAATAGCCTGCACTGGTGTTTTTTAAATTACACAGTTATTAAAAAAAGTAAGTGAAATTCATGTTCAAATAAATTTAACCTTGGTTAAAATACAATTCTCTTGCTAATGACAGGGGCGAGGGAATTGTTTAGTGGTCAAACTGAATAAGCGCCATTCAAAGTCAAGGAAGATGTTTGTTCACCTTTGTCTCTCCTGAAAAATAAATCCCTGCCATACAAACTACCCTTTGGGGTGTTTTCTCAGTGAAAAACCAACTGATGTTATAAACATTAGGTGTATACCATCACTGCCTATTCACATGCGCACAGTGAGAGACAAGATGAATCAGTAGTCAGACATCCAATCAAGGAAGTGCTCTTGCTTTCCTGATAAGCATAAATACAATGTAGAAGTGGAGATATGTAAAGCTATAAATGCTGCGTGGGTCTGCAGTGAGACACAGCCATTACTCCTGGGTATCTGCCACGGGAAATCTCAGAGAGGAACTGACTTTGAGTGGCTCTTGCACTTCAGCGTCCTTTGGCCCTTTTGTCTTCTGTGTGCTTTATTCGCCTCCTACAAACATAAATGCGGCCCCCAAGGACTGAAGCCTAAACTGGAGACGATGGCAAATAATTCCACGCCTTCCTCACAGAGAGCAACGCAGTAACATATGGGCATAAACCAGAGAACGTGGTGTAACAGATCATTTCTTGAGAATTAAAAAAAATCTTAGCACACAAACTCACTAACACTTAGGGTTATTGTGGTGATCGCTAAGGCTCCATTTATTGTATAAAAAGAGTCAAATTCAAATAGGAAATGATTGCAGGATATAATTTTCACCTTTAAAAGATTTTTTTACCACACTTGGCTGTGCTTAGAGCTTACTCCTTACTCTGTGCTCAGGCATTACTCCTGGCATATGGGGTACCAGGTGGGATTCCAGGATGAAACTAGCTAAGCTGCATGCTGGGCAACTGATTAACCCCTGTATTATCGCTGGAGCCCCAGTCATTTGTACTTTACAGAAAATAAGCATTTGTAATATGCAAGTAAACAAGCAAATAGGATCACTGTCTCACTGTCTTCCCATTCATCATCTATTTTCTTGAGGGGGCACAGTAACATCTCCATATGTCCTGTTTCATGCTAGTAGAGCCCAAGGGCATCTGCTTGCTCCAGGAACATAAAGAGCCTCAACCATTCCATCATGAGGTCTATAATTGTTACTGGTATTTGGCATATCAAATACAACATGGGAGGCTTACCAGGCTCCGCCGTGCGGGTGGCATACTCTTGTATGTCTTGTAGACCTCTAAATACAGCATATATTGATGAACCATGCAGCCGCAAGTGGCTGCGCGAGCCGGGCTGTAATAGGCTCTTCTGCTGGGTGGAGTTCTGACGAGAGGGAAGTCTGGATGTGGAAAATGGTGGCCTTCATGGAGTGGAGGGGGTCGTCTGGCTTATTGTGAGGCTCTGCTGGGGTGTCAGGCCAGGGCTAGAACCCGCCATACCTCCTGAGTGCCTCATGAGCGGCTGGGCACAGGGAAAACCGGTAGTAGCTCTGCCCCATAGGATATATGCATGTATTGAATACTTGTACACACATATCATTTTATGTTTATCAAGGGCACAAATGCTACAGGCATAAATTTTTGTGTATATTTATACATGTGCATGTCTTTCTATTTATATCCCTAATGCTAAATGATGACTTGATCAATTATATGAGTATTTTCAAAATAACTAATACATGTGTGCATAGAAATGTGCATGCATGTGCACACAACACACATATTATGATGGTGATGTGTGCAGCCTATTGTGTGACTATTTAGATTTGATAGTTGGCTCATCATTTAATTTCGCTTTCCCTCAAAAAAAAATGCACAGCTTCCCTGAACTTTCATTTTCCTAAGTGGTTAAAAATGGAGAATAATGGTAATGACCAAGGTATTTGCGATTCCATGAGCTAAAGACAAAAACAACTTTAGAATGCTTGGCACTTAGTTGCTTGGAAACAGACACCCCTTCCCACATCCTGCAATATTCTGAGGCCCAGGAACCTCTGTGAGGTCATGTCAACCACACTCTAAGAGATACAGAAAACTAATTAAATTGCTTGGAACATTAGACTTCATTGTTTAAGGAGGCCTGAAGAAAAAAATAATTCCCAGAAGTGTGCCTTTGTTTTATAACAGCCAAAGAAGCACAGAGTTGGAAATGAAACATACAGTGTATTCCGCCGTGACCAGGAGAATAAACCATATGTGTGGCCCCTGCATCACTGAACACAATCTATTATGCAAATGTAGTCAACGCCCAGAAGTGGCAACTGTGCTAATGTACAAGCTTGAAAACGATGACAATATGCATAATTGAAATGTTGGTTTTGACGAGTAACATACCCCCCCATTTACATACAGGCTTCTTGGGGGCTAGTGCCAAGATACAGGTGCCCGCCGGATGCTGTCCACATTCCAGGCACTTCCCAGCAGCATGTCCACACCAGACTAGAAAGTCTTTAAAAGTGGCTATTAGCGAATACAATTTTGAAGTCTGATTCCCCAAAATGATATTTTTCCCCTTCTATCTCCCTTTCTCTCTCTCTTCTTTCTTCATCTCTTCCCAACCTTCCTTCCGTTTTCCTTAACAGCAGTATGACTTTGCTTCAGGGACCAAATTTAAATGATGCTAACTCTAGTGTGTGTCATCTTAATCACTTCCTAAGTGGGGTTGAAATCGAAGTACTCTTAAGGGCCCCGGTGCTCTGTCTGTTGGTCCCCACCTGAGCAGCTTTTGTGTTCCTGGACAGCACTGGTGGGGAAGCGAGGCAAGCACTCAGATCATAATTTGTTCATCTGCACTTTAATGAATAAATTAGGATGCTGTATCAGTTCTGTCTCACTGTCATGATAAAACTTGTATTTATAGAACCTGTCATCATCTTCAATATGGGCCCAGGGGACAAATTGATTTTTAAAGTTGACGCACACAAACTTGCCTATGCTATTGCATGGATGTGAGAATTTGCAAATGACTTGTAGCAACATGAGAGAGATAAGTTAAAATTAAATGCATGGCACTAGAGATAATTGCTTTGATGATGGCTGGTATGGCACTAATCAAGAGACAATCAAAGTGGGTGCTTGCATGCATTCATAAGTCAACAAATAACATTAGAAACAAATGAGGCAGAGACAAAGTTCGGTAAATTTCCTAGTTATTTCTGCATTTTGGAGGATCAACTTGACTTGAACGGCAGCACAGTCTCCACTAAACCCAGGGGCTCAGATCCCAAAGGAATCCAGGCTCCAAATAGTTTTTACTCTTCACTTCTGTGTCCAAAACCCACTGGAATCAGCAAATCCTTTTGGAACTAAACTGTTAATGAGATATCTCACCCTTTTGGCAGAGACGCACATGTTATTTGCCAAGTGCAACCCATCTTGTTTTCTTAATTACAAAAAAAAATAAAAACACATAAAAACAAAAGAGGATGATAAGTAAATCTCAGAGACGCCACCTGGCTTCAACTTTACCTGATCACATTGCCTCTATATTCCCACCCAACCCCTACACTGGCTGATTTTGAAATAAATATTAGAAAATATAACATTCTCTGTAAAAATATTTTTAAATGTATTTTAAAAACCTAACTTCCATCTTTCTTACAGGCACTGCTTGTTTACCTTTCTTAAAAACCTAACTCGCTCGCGATTTGGAGACAACCGCTGGACTAGAGCCGTTGACTGGATCCCACGGGATGTCAAAAGATCACGGGCCGCCCACCTACAAGATGGTCAGACTTCCTTGTTAAGACCCTGAAGGAACGGTTTGAGGCTCTTCATATTCCTGAATCACCAGATGCCATTGGGCTACATTGGCACGTGATAGGGTCCAATGGAAATGTTACTGGCGCCGCCGAGCAAATCGATGAGTAACGGGATTCAAGTGATCAAGTGAAGTGATCAACTTCAGCATCAATGGTTATCATTCCAAAAATAAAATAATGAAACAAATTTATTCAGTTTGTTCAAATAAAGTGCAGCAATCAAATTCATTTCTTTTTCTTTCCTCCTTCCTTCCTTTCTTTCATTCTTTCCTTCTTTCTTTCTCCTCTCTGTCTCTTTCTTTCTCCTTGTGATACTAAGCGCTCAGATGTAACTCCTGGCTCAGCAATGGAGATCAGTGAGATGCTGGTGACTGAATGTGCCTCTCCAATGTGTGACTTGTGAGCTCTAGCTCCTGGAGCTAGCTCCCAGAATTTTTAAGGTATTTTCTAATCTTCAAAAATTATTATTTTCTAATTCTCATCCTTCCTTTCCTCTTTTCCCGTTACAAAATTTTTGGTTTAAAAATAATTCCATTTTTTTCTGTAGAGTTTCCTTAAGTTTCAACTCACTGCATATAAAATGATATTGTTTCATACAAGAGCTGCCACATTACACCAGTTTAGAGTTAGTCCTGGAGATTTTATGAGCTCCAAGTTCCATATTTCCTCCCAGTCGAATCCCAGTTAGGTACTTCTATTCTTGTTTCATGAGCTCACAGTTCCATAGTGCCTCCCAGTCGGTTTCAGTTATGTACGTGTGTCTATATGCCCTTGCAGATGACCAGTGCACCAACAATCAGGAAAAGCTCTTTGAGCCACATCCAGCCACGGCCACAGAAACTCATCATTGGCCTGGATTTATAGATTCATGACTACATCTTCAAGGAGATGCAACCCAGTTGCTAAAATTCAAAGGTCTCTCAGCCAAACATCCTGGGCACCCACAGGGGTGAGCAGGCCCAAGTCCTCAGCCTGACACAGCCTAGGCAGTTCCGCCACCCCTCACAGCTGCAGCCATGCCAATGGCCCATCTCCACTGCTTCACGATTCATCTCCGCAAATGATAAACCCGTAAAAATTTCTGGTACTCTGGTTTTCAGGCTGAGAACTCTGGGGTTTCCCAGAGTGGGGGCAGACAGCCTCTCTGTCCTTGTCCCCGAGTACTTCCCAGAGCCCTGAGAGCCGCACCCACATTTTACAGATGCTGCTGTCAACTCATCAGCTCAGTTCTACAGATCCCAGAGTCCCCGGAGCAGCCAGCCCATATGCTACCTCACAGCACTCAAAATTCCACAATACCGACGTCCCAGTAAGTTAAGTAAATAAAAGGGGAAAACAAAAAGAAAAGTAACAGAAGGCGCATCTAGCAACAAACAGCTTAGTCAACCCTCGGACAAGGACTTAATAACTCCGTGGTTAGATAGAATTTCCACAATTTTTTACTGAGGAATTTTTTGATAACTCATCAGCCATTTAGTTGGAATAAGGAAGATGACATCAATGATTCTGTGCCTGCTAAGGGGCAAACATGAGAGCATGTGGGAGCATGGAGACAGTATGGAGGGACTATCTCTGCAGGTGGGTTGGTGTGGGAACATTGCTCTTAGCAAATGATTCATGATCCTCTTTGTCAGCCACAGCTTTTAAACAAAGCAAAAATAAATAATGAAAAGGAACCATGCTCTTCTTGTTTAGCCCCTCATTAGTATGCACTCAGATAAATTTAATGTAATATTTAACTACATGGACTTATATAAAAGTAGGTTCAAAGAATGTGGAGAATGCCAATAAAAGCAAGTGACATTTGATGAAAACTTTGAAGCCTTCTGGAGGAAGCTGCAGGAACCAGCCTCTGGAATGAACAAGAAAATGCCTGGCTAAGGACACTACTAGGAGTAGGAAGTTAGAAATTTCCAGTGTTATTCAGGGAGCTAAAGACCAGGGACATCTACACAAAGAGAGTATCAAGTAAAGCATGTGGAAAAGACCATCCGAGGTGAAAGCACAATGGCTGGGGTGGGGGGGGGGGGGGATAGTACAGAGCCTGAATTTTAAGTTCTGGTAGATAGAGATGAGTCAGGGGGTAAAGAGATTAGCTGAAGAAAGGAGTCTATGGGTCAAAGGAACCAGAGGGGGGAAAGAACAGGAGAAATCACAGAACGTGAAAGGCGGAAATGTTGAAATCAGAGGAAGATGCCAAGGAGTAAGGTGAAAAAAAAGGAAGTTTTGCTCTAAGTCTGGAACTTCTTCCCGCAGTCTCCTACCTATCACATAACGTTCAGACCTTCAGTTCTCCATTAATGTCAGCCAGTGTGTGAAATGTGACTGTCTGGATCACTCCTCATCTGGAAATGAATCACGGACCTGGAGAGTTCATCAGGGTCGGGGACTTGCCTCGCACCCAGACTACCTCACTCTCAGACTACCAGTTCTACAGCACCCCATTTGGTCCCCCAAGCCTCACTATGCATAATCCCAGAGCAGAGCTGGATGTGGAGAGAGCTCATGCAATGCAAGCAGGAGACCTGGGAGGAACACATGGTGTCTGAGCACTGCCAGGAGCACCCAGAACTCTGACCCAGGAGTAGCCCCTGAGCACTGACCCAGGAGTAGCTGCTGAGCACTGACCCAGGAGTAGCTGCTGAGCACTGACCCAGGAATAGCCCCTGAGCACTGACCCAGGAGTAGCTGCTGAGCACTGACCCAGGAGTAGCTGCTGAGCACTGACCCAGGAATAGCCCCTGAGCACTGATCCAGGAGTAGCCCCTGAGCACTGACCCAGGAGTAGCTGCTGAGCACTGATCCAGGAGTAGCTGCTGAGCACTGACCCAGGAATAGCCCCTGAGCACTGATCCAGGAGTAGCCCCTGAGCACTGACCCAGGAGTAGCTGCTGAGCACTGACCCAGGAGTAGCTGCTGAGCACTGACCCAGGAATAGCCCCTGAGCACTGATCCAGGAGTAGCCCCTGAGCACTGACCCAGGAGTAGCTGCTGAGCACTGACCCAGGAACAGCCTCTGAGCACTGACCCAGGAGTAGCCCCTGAGCACTGATCCAGGAGTAGCCCCTGAGCACTGATCCAGGAGTAGCCCCTGAGCACTGACCCAGGAATAGCCCCTGAGCACTGACCCAGGAGTAGCTGCTGAGTACTGACCCAGGAGTAGCTGCTGAGCACTGACCCAGGAGTAGCTGCTGAGCACTGACCCAGGAGTAGCTGCTGAGCACTGACCCAGGAGTAGCTGCTGACACTACCGGTGTATACCCAAAGCAAAGAGAAGTATTTTATTTTCTAAAAGCAGACAAATTGCAGTTCAAAACACATAATCTATAACAAACTCAGGCAAACGCATGGAGAGTTTGGGGTGGGCTGTATTTGTGGGCAGATCAAGAGGGGGAGAGTTTAGTTAAATCTGTTCAAATAAAAATTGAACAAAGACCAGACTTGAAAATCCTCTCAGCAGACAACACCTCCTCAGGCACATAAATAATCCAGTGCAGCCCGTTCCCTGTTCTGTGAGCTCAGTACAGCCAGACCCGCCTCTTGTCTACTATCTCCCTGGAAAACAGCCGCTAACTTCCAGAAGCTGACATGAGACAAGCTTTGATTAACTCCATGTCCTCTAAGAAATTTCCAGTCCTGCAGCCAAGCTCTGTGAAGAGTGAGCCACTGCTGCTCTCCTGTTATATAATCTGCTTTGTGATACCACACTGTGGAGTTTCAGCTGTTTGACTCGAGCACTTCTAGCTTCCAGAATGTTCGCATGGTAGGTACATAGCAAGTAACTCTCTTCCAAAGACTATGCAGGGATTCATCAGTGTTTTCATGAGCTACTCCTGATCTTTACCGGGTTCCAGCGCAAGTGTGTGGGTCCGCAGATGGGGAATGTGCTCAGGTCCCGAGGGGCAGCTTTTTATTGTGCTGCGCCTCAGGCGTTTGTGGCAGATCAGTCTCTGTCCTTACTAATCCTTAACATTTGCTTTTGGGGGATTAGATGCTTGGGATTTTCCCATTTTATGCTCTACATTGGGTTCTACTAGCATGAGATGGGACATACGGAGATATTACTGGTGCCCGCTCTAGCAAATAGATGATTAACGGGAAGATAGTGATAGTGATAGTGATAGTGATAGTGATAGTGGTTTAGACAAGGAGTCAACATTCCCCTCCTAGGTCACTTGAGAGGAAGTCAAGGATCTTCTCATGAATTAGAGACAAGAAGTCAAAGATCTTCTCTTGCAGTAGAGACCAGGGCAGACCAACCGTAGGACCCACAGTTGTACACTTATTTCTAACAGGAGAGTGGTCTGATGCCAATGAAGGCATTTGGACATGCAGGGGGCAATCTTCATGATGCAGCGATTTATCTCAGTTGATGAGTTTTTTTTTCTTCTTTCTCTCTCTGCCATGAGAAAGGCTGGGGAAAGTAGCATGTTCCCTTGGAAATGATCATCACTGATTATGACAAACATGGTTTAACTGGGAAGGTAATCCAACCATGTTAGGAAATTCACAGACATCCCACAGTCACAAAAAATATTTCCTACTAGTCTAGTGGCCAACACTTTGTCAGGGATGAGGACAAGAATGAGTGGGTATGACAGGTTGCTTGGTTTTCCCCCAGATTCCATCTGCGTTCTCCTTGCTCTGGACTTCTTTGTTGCCATAACACCGCACAAATCAGGCTCCATCCACTGCCTCCACTTCAGCACTTTCTAGAGGATTCGACCTGGGAGAATGCGGCAACAGTAGAGAAGCAGAAAAGAACCGTAGGATGATCTCATGTGGCTCAAATGGTACTTATGGAGGGGAGGATAGCTAGAAAACTTGTGTTCCCCACTGCCAGGGCAACTTGACTACAAAGTAATATTCCTAACGCTTCATTGGTGGGTGGAGTCAGATAGTAAAATAGCTGTTTAGATCCTAGCAGAGAAATCATCTTGTAAAATATCACTAATTTGGGACCAGAACAATAGTACAGTGGATAGGGTGCTTGCGTTGCATGCAGCCAACCCAGTTTCAATGTCTGGCATCCCTTCTGGTTGCTTAAGCCCTGCCTGAAGAGATCCCTGAGCTCAGGAGCAAGCCTATGCACCACTGGGTGTGGCCCTCCACCAAAAGAGCTCATAAAATATCACTAATTCAATAATTTACTTGAACTGCAGATTTATAGAACTTATATATTAATTCCAATGCTCTTAGAATCCATGCCTTTATCTATTAAATATATGGTTATATACATTTTTCTACTCAGAATCAGTCAACATTGCTAGTTCCCTCATTCCCTCACTCAACTGTGGATTTGCTGTTCTGCGTTTCTTTGTGTGCTAAATGCTGTGTATTTTGATTGAGAGAGCAAAGTCATTCTCAGCTTGTGAGAGGTTCCCTAGCAGAGAGAGGGTGGAGGGTCAGTTAATTCAGGAAGTTCTCCAACACTATTGTTTCTAGGCAATCTCAATTCAGCTTTCCAGAAGACTGAAGCGGAAAGAACACTGTGATCTGCCCCAGCTCAAAGACAAAGGCCGATTTTCCAGAGAGCTGTTACTTCTTTTTTTAAATCTCTGCACTTCAAGAGAGCATTAAGGTAATTCTACTCTTTTCTTCCTTCTCCCTTTCCTCTGGTCTTGACCCACATGTTCTCTAATGAAAAGAGTGCTCTGAACTTAATAATCAAAAAGACTCATGTCCATGGAAGGAGGCCATGCCTAATGGATATGCAATGGAAGATAGAGCCTTTATCCACTTCTCCTGGAGAGGAATCACAGATAAGAGGCCAGAGAGTCTCACCATAGTAGCCATTATTTTCCCTTGTTTTCTTCTGTCCTCACACTGTCAGTACCACAAATGTAGGCCAAGCTACCTATCCACTGACTTTTGCTTTGGAAGAAAGATTCTGCAGCGTTCCAGAAAACCCCAGACAATGATTTAACTATGGTAGACATTTATGCCTTTGTCAGTGAACTGTGATCCACCCAGAACCCCGACCATGGAAGATCTCAGCCTGTTCTCCCATCTTGATCCCCTTACTCAACAGGCAAGTACCACACAAAAGCATCAAATTCTTCTCTGAGTCTGCAGCAAGGAAGGAATGCAGAAATTCTTACATACTTGGACACGATTCCCAGCTAGTCCACACATCTCATCTAGTTCTATCACTAAGGGCCATGATGATTATTCAGAGATGCTCTGCCACAAAAGTATCCCTTGGGTCCTAAGTAACATTTTTTTAATTTATTTTACTTTTGGGGGTTGAGGATCACACCCAGGACTGCTCAAAGCTACTCCTGGCTCTACGCTGAGGGTAAGGACGGGAAATGTTTGGAAAACCCTGCAGTGCCAGGAATCAAGACAGCATGCAAGCAGATAGCTTTGTAAGAGTGAGGACTGTCCCTGTATTCTCTCCCAGCCGTCTTATTCAAATCTTGTTCAAATTTTAGATTACCATTCATCTTTGTCCTCTGAGGGATGCTGATTGAGGAAGCATTTGCACAGGCTGTGTAGAAAGTATGCACACTTTCACTTATTTTGTGGCACAATTATCAACAGTTGGCATCTTCTGACCTCAAACATTGAAAAATTCGTACCCCTTGCACCTAGATCAAGAAGGGTCAATATCCTCTCATGTTCGCCACTGAGAAGTGGCCTCACCGCAAAGTAGGGCTTAAGACACGCTTAAAACATGACAAGGTTTTGGCTTTCATCCCCATACTCATTTCTATCAGCCCTGGGCCTCCTGCATGCAAAGCATGTGTCCAGTCCATTGAGCTATCTGTCCGTGTCATACATACAGAAATACGAGAAAGCAATAGGAGAAAACCTTTGCACATGGATAGCGTGAAGACAAAACGTTTATTCTTGTGGCCTCGTCCATACTATGTTCTCACATAAATGAAAGGTACTGGGCATATTTCTTCACACTCTCTCAAGGTTCTTGTCAAAGATGATGTGGGGGCAAACATAGGAAGATGGTAATTGGAGTCTTATTAGAGATGCCTGGTTCATTTATTCAATAAACTAAAGGAAGAACAAAATAAACAAGCTATCGTGAATACTTATTTTCATGAGTTCAGATTAGCACAAATTGTCCAGCTGGAGAAGAACTGATCATAGAAATCCTGCTGGAACTTTTTGGCTTTGGATCATTCGCATTTTCCTTGCAGAAAGATAAAGGTCTGAGTTTGAGTGTAAGTCTGTGAACTCAACAAGGAATGGAAGCTCCTGTTTCGTTTTTCTTCTTATTCAGTTGTAATGTGGGGGAGGAAAGGGATCGTGCAGAGGCTCGTCTGGAAGCCCCGACTGAGTAATCCCAGCGGCGTGAGGCTCCTGCAGGAGACGGACTGGCACGGCCTGGATACACGCTCCCGAAATAGTCTGTTCTGACTTCATTTGGGAAGAAATTCCAGTTCCTCATTCCTGCAGAGAAAGCAAACTCACTCGTGCAAAGGCCTGTGTATTCTCCTGTGTTCTCCAAATGAGGAAAGTCCTCCGACTTACAGAGACCTCACCAGAACACAGCCCGGGCATGGCGCCAACACCCCTGGGTGGACATGACCAACTCGACCAGCATGGGCCGAGATGAGGCAGAGTGTGGCTGCTCTGTGCACAGAGGGCGCACTTCAGTCTCCACCAACAATCCTCCAGGGAAGGACTCGGGTTTCTTCTTACCCACGGCTCCAAGCTAGGCTTTGACCCAACCCACTACCGAGCAGAATTTACTGGAAACAAAACAGCAGAGTGCATTTGAGACCATTTTCAGCCTTCAGTCACTGGGTCTGAGTTTCACCACAACCAATCTAGGGGAAATTCTGAAACATGAATTTTGAGACAAAAAGTAAGAAAAAAAAAATACTCTAAATAAAAAGCATTGAAGGGGGCCGGGGGAGGGAGGGGGAGCTTGCACAGATTAAGCAAATTTCATGAGTGTCCTTGAACCTTCATGAAAACGTTTACTAATGAGATCAAAGGGTTTGCTTTGACAAATCTGTCACTTTGAAATGAGTCGTCATGATGGTGGGCTGCCATTTTATGTAAGTCTTCCTTAGTATCCAACTTATTTCCTGGCAACTGTAGCAATCCTGAAAACTGATTAGTGTTAACTTGACCATTGGGGAGAAATAGCAGAAATGGGGGCCCGGAGGATGCCCAGCTGCACGCAGCCGGCCTGGGGTGATTCCTGACACCGCTGGAAATGACCCCTGGAGATAGAGCAGGGAACATCACTGGGTGTGGCCCACCAAGCAAAAATGAAAAGAAAAGGCAGAAAAGAAAACTCATTAATGGATAAAGAAAACCTGGCATTTAATGAGTAAAATCTTTATTATGATAGAAAATAGCTAAATGGTTAAATATGATACATAAAATCCTTATTATGACAGAAATAGTTAAATATATATCTTGAAATAGAAATTTGATCAAATTTACCCAGAACTCTCCTGTCTCAGCAAATGGTTTGAAAACAGCTTTGCAAGAGGACTCTAAGATGACTTTTTTAGCCCAAAATTCTGTGGCTCGTCATTTGTTCTTTGAACTAAACTAGACCTTGAAGGAACTCCCTCTTTTGAGCGCTGCAGAACTCGAGGAAGCCTTAACTGTAAACGCAGTCAGATAAGGCAAGATGTTGAAAGAGCCATCAGAAATGAACCAGTCTCTGATTCTCTCAACATTTATATGCTTTAATCCCACCTAACACAGGGTCTGATCACTTGCCTGTGATTTAAAGGGCCTTGAAATGTCCTTTCAATCAAACATTTGATTGATGTCAGAGTGGCAATTTCTATTCTACTCACTTCGGAGTAAGACATGCAACGCCTCTATTAAAACAATAAGTTGTCGGGAACATGGGATATTGTCAGGCAATCAAACATCCCCAGAAAACAAAAATATCTTGCAATTTGCATAACCATATCATTTTGTCTCCCATTCCACCACTATTATTTTGAGTGTCTATTAGTCAAAAGAAACTATACTTATCACTCAACTAATTTCTCTCTTTTAGATATTTAATTTTTTTTTTAGCACTTGGGACACACGGAGAAGTACTGAGGAACTACTCCCAATTTTCGCTTGGGTGACTGCAGGCAGTTTTCAGGGGACCATGTGGTGCCAGGGACATGCCTTCAACCTTTGGAGGCATCTTTTCAGCCCAGGAAATATAGATTTTGCAGAGAAGAAACACTTGATGACATCACAACACTCAACTGCATCATTTGGCTGATGTAAGAAAAGAGACAAACGCAAAGGGACTGACAGAGTAAGTCATTGGTGGGCCCTTCTAATGGGAAAGTACTGGAAAGTAATCCATGGATTAGGTATGATGCACACATCTGCAAAATGTACATGTCTGAAAGTCAAGCAGGTTCCTTATGGATAATTACTAAAACACAGTACTGCTTCCAGGCACAGAGCATAATCAGGAAAAGCAGTCCAGAAATGGGATGAGCCGGACCTGGGAGGTTCACTTAGAATTCAGTATTCACCACTATCAGAGATGGTCTGGAAATAGATGGTTTGCTTTTACAATAAGTAAATACACAGAGATAATATTTTCTGTGTTGTCACATGGATCTTACTCAAGTTTCTCTTTATATTTTAGTATTGCTTGTGTTACTTGTGTTTGCATGTATAAGTTCATTCATTACTTTCTATGTATATACTAGATTGTGTGAACTGCACAGCCAGGCCCCATTAATTCGGCAGCAGAGGTCTCAAATGATGCACCATTTCTCACCTGAATCTCAGGTGTCGAAGGTACTGAGAAACTAAAAAACTTGTATTTATATATGTTCAGTTCAACATTTCCCAAACATGCGTAACCAATAATGTCTTCTCCTTTTGTTATACCATTGGAATATCTCTCCCATCCCTGATATAAGTGTTTTCCTCTATGACTATAGACCAAATACCAGGCCAGGTCCCCTGACCATCGTGAGCTTGTGATAACAGCCATTCAAACTCGCTCTGACTTGTACGCTATGGATGAGATAAATGTTCATTCCTTTGGGATTTGCTCTCACAAATGTATGAGTTACATAATTATTGAGCAAAAATACATTCCTAAAAGGCACACGCAGACTCAATCAGTGTGCCCTTCCCTCCTTCTCCTCTTCCTTCCTGATTTCTTCACTGAAGCGGCTTAGACGGCGCTGGAAAGGCCGTTTGCCAGGCTCCCAGGAGAGCAGCGGCCTGAGACCAGCACACCTCGCTTCTGCTCACTCAGGCCCTCGCTCCGGGCCCACAGGGAGGAGAAGAGGCTCTTTCCTCAGGCGAATACCGGATGCTGCTGACTTTGAAATCCGAGGAGAGTAGAAACAGACTGAGGATAGGACTGGGCTGGATGTAGGCCAAGGGCTTGCATCCCAACACTTAAGCGTCTCCGTATCAAAGACAGCTTAGTGACTTAATAAACATGGTGAAGTCTATTAATTAAAAAAATAAAACAAGAAGAATAAAGTTAATTATACTGTTATAGTAAAAAGATTGGCGTGGCGGTCTGAGCCCAAGATGCCATTTGCAAGAGACTGCAGCTTCTCCAGTGCCTGAAGGATATGTGTGTGTGTGGGGGGGGGTCTCATCCAGGGGTTCTCAGAGCTACCAACAGAAAGAGGTTTCCCTATTCCCAGCACTAAGTCCTCTGACACGCACCTTGCCTGCCTTCCTCAACACCAACCTGGTCTTTCCTGGTCTTTCAAACAACCACAAGAGGGCAACCCTATCATTTTATTTTTTTCATGTGACTTTTTTTAACTTTTGATAGGCTACTGAAAAGCATAGAAAATCCAGTGAAATCTGTCTGAGAATGAGAGTAGGTCAACAATACTGGTCAACGCGCCCTACCACATGCACAGTGAGCTTCTGTTTGCTTAAACACTTTTGTTACCTTTTTTTTTGCTTTATGAGTCACACCACTGATGCTCAGTCCTGACTATGATCTGGAATCACTTCTGACCGGCTCAGGGGACCACATGGGGTGCCAGGGCTGAACCTCAGGTCTGCCAGGTTGAGCCTGGTAGACTATCTCCTGGTCCCTTATTTAAAATTTTTTATATTTGATTGTGATAATATATAAACAAAATAAAGAAAAAGACGAGAACAAAATAGCATAAGTTTGAAGAAATGACTGACACAGAATCTCAATACTCCTGACAATAATAATTAGAGAAAGGAAAAGCCGCTCAAGAGAGGCTGGAGGGGCAGTATAGTAGGTAAACGGCTCTGTTCTTGCAAGACTGTTGACTAGGGTTTGACTCTCAGCATTGTATGGGGACCCAGTCCAGCAGGAGTGATCCTTGAGTGCAGAGCTAGGAGTAAGTCCTGAGCATAGCCAGGTGTGGCTGAAGACAACACAAAACAAAACAAACCAAAACGTTTCAGAGCAGGACTGAGATTTTTTTCACTCATGTGCGCTTTCTCTGAGAAATTCACCAGTTCAAAAGCTGCTCCAATTCATGATGAGTTTTTATTTTTAATACTTAATTTTTTTGTCATTGCACATTCAGCAATTGACTGTTGTCAATTTGTTTGCAATTCCCCATTTCAGTCACAGAAGCCCACACAGGGTTGTGGCTGGATGTATAAGGAGCAAACGTTAGTCTAAGAGAGTGATCCGAAACCGCATGTTCTAAGCAGGTCAGTAGAGACTGGGACAGAGGGAGGTGGTTGTGGCCTCCAGGTCACACAGCCCCCAGAGGACCCCTCCTGAGGCTCCCACGCAGCTTTACCAGCCCCCACAGCCCGCTCTGGTTCCACAGTGAGCAGGTGGTCATCAGTCCTCTGTCTCGTGAGCTCTGCACCCCGGCCTGAGGGTGCCGTGCATGGGAGAGACCCTAAACAAGACCTGAGCTCGCTTTGCTGAGTGAGCTCAGGGAGGGGAACCGCTGTTGCCCTGACAATGTGGGGAGGGTCCAGTCTCTCTTCCGAGAACTGTTGTAACTGTGACACACTGAGTCCTTCACTTGCATTCAGTGTGTCCAACATACCCTCACTTCAGTCGGCCAGCAGGTGGACCGGAAATATAGCAAAACTGAGCAAGGCCTAAAGCAGAGCATCTTGTCCTCATGTGGCAGGTGGCATGTCTCAGCCCACACCCACCCCCTGAGGGGGCGTGGCGTGTGCCGTGTGCAGCATCCAAGGGTCCAAGACAAGCAGAGAGAAAGGCGGCGTCAGGAAGAGGACCACTGCACATTCCTGCTGGCCGCCCTCCTATTGCATTTGGGTTCCCCATGTCAACTCTGTCCTGAGTGGCTTTGTGGCAGGGTTCAAGCCTCCTTTTCTCTGCAGTCAGTCTCTGGGTCCTCCCTCATGCCACGGAGCTGCCTTTGCAGAAGCACAAAACCCACAAAGTCCAGTCAGCACATCCTGACACTGTATCCCTGCCCCCCCACCCCAACATGGGTGCCCCCAAACTCTCTGCATGCATAGGACCCACAAGGGACCATGGGATGAGCTACGAGTCACAGAAAACAAAGTGCAGCGTAAGGCATGTGTCCTCTGTGACCCAGGGCAGTGCTCTGGGCATCTGGTACTTGGGGTAGGGTCAGTCGCCGTGTTTCCTCCTAAGCTCGAGGTCCATTTCCCAAACAGGGCCGGCAGGGAGGGAATTTGAGCACAGGCCTGTTGCTTCTTCACTTGATCTGTCCATATCGGCGACCACAGGAGCTAAAGGCACTTCAGAGGTGCCCAAAAACGAATTGCCATGAGTGTAAGCGTCCTAGTCCCACCTGGGCTAAGTTGGTTATTGTATAGTAACTCGCCATTGAGGTTTAGAATTCTGGTCTCATAAAGTGCAGAGGACTCTGACTTACAGGGCATTTCCCAGGCTGGGCGACCACAGAGTCCAGGGCAAGGGGAGTTGGGGGAGGGCAAAGGGAGTGTGAGATAGAGCAGCTGCTCTTCGGAGACCTTCAGGAGACCAGACTCCTCTCCCCCATGCTCCCCACCAGTGCAGGTTGGTCTCTGCCCACACGCCACAGCTACAGCCCTTCAGAAGAATCCTGCCATCTTCCTTCCCACCTCACCTCCCAGAAGCCTGATTAGACCTGCCCCAGCTCCAGTGCTTTTTATTCAACACCTGTTCAGAACTAATCAGGCTTCAGACAAATGATGTGCCTTAAGATGACCCAACCCAGAATACGCTTCTATTTCAAAAGAGCCGACAGACTGTGCAGCTCCCCTGGGCCTGGGCTCAGGGCTGAGACGAAGTCTGGTAAATCAATAGGACAAGGCAGGGGTGGAGCCACGCTCTGAAGGCTCAGGCTTACCTGTGAGTGTCTAAGAGACTCCTTTCAAATTTCAAAGCAACAAAAATTAGACCCACACGAGTTGATTTTTAATGGGAGATAGGGCCTCCCTTTCTCTATGATGCTAAGAAAGTAATATTCTTTTATAGTCATAATGTTGGTACATTCAGTGCTAATTTGTTATGCCTTCATTTGTAAAATTTCTGAGTCTTTCACTGGACCTACTAAAATAACCATTTTGAAACACTAGCATGTTGAATGTTCCTAGCTCTGCTAGAAATCAACATCACTGAAAAATTCCAAGCTCTTGCCATTTTTTTGGCATATCTGAATACCAGGTTTCTTTTGCTTTTATCAAATAAATGTAAAAAGTTCCTGTAGATATTTATATCAGAGGGTGCTTACAATAATCAAATAATAAGGAGGCTGGAGCCATAGTCCAACAGGGAGGGCATTTACTTTGCATGTGCCCAACCTGAGTTCCATCTCCCAAATCCCATGGGGTCCCCCAAGCAGTGCCAGGAGTGATTTCTGAGTGTAGAGCCAGGAGGAACCCCTGAGCATCACCAGGTGTGACTCAAAGAGCAAAAACAAACAGACAAGCATAAAATAAATGAATAAATAAATAGAATTTTAAAAAAGAAAATATGAAATCCATAGAGTATCCCAAGAGAAAAGTCATGAGAACAGAGTGAGGCAGGGCGGCCCTGTGGAACTGAACTGAGGCGCCACCTGATTGGGCGGAGATTCGAGGCAGTAGGGGTTGAGGCTGTTGGGGTCTCGGATCTCCCTGCCCTGCGGTCCCCACACCCCTTTACAACAGACACGGGCTGTTATTTCCTTTCGGAGTGTTTTCCAGAAGCTGACAGAAGTTAGAGAATGCTCCATTTCTGGGGAAAGAAAAGAAGGATTCTCGCCAAAGCTGCAGATTCTAACGTGGACAGTTACATTTTGAGGCCACTAGCCTGCTCCCATTTCCCGCGTACTAGTGTTTACGTGGCTTTATGGCAGGGCGAAATCCGAGTTGAAGGCAAGCACGAAGAGAAGCAAAGGGAGTTGAAGCCCCTCTTTCTCCCACGGGCCAAGGCCCGGCAGGCGCCCTGCTGAGGGCACTGTATTGCTCAGGGGAGTTGAGGGCAGGGGTTGGGGCAGGCCCAAGGCAGCTGGGGGCTCTCCTGAGGGCTCTCCCGATACAGTGCAGCCACATTTACATCCTGAAACCTGCTCATGCCGGGCGCACCTTTGAATGCTCCCCCAGTCTTTATTGCTGCACTGTTGATTTCTACTAATGGATGCAGCTTATATATATATACACATACATACAGATATACATACAGATATACACATATATACATATATATCACATACATCACACACATATACGCACATATTATATATAGTCATATATGTATGTGCATGCATATATCACTGTCACTGTCTGTATCACTGTCTTCCCGTTCATCATCGATTTGCTCGAGTGGGCACCAGTAGCATCTCCATATATCCTGTCTCATGCAGGTAGAGCCCAAGGGCACCTGCTTGCTCGGGAACATAAAGAGCCTCAAACCATTCCATCAGGTCATGGGATTGAGGTCTATAGTTGTTACTGGTTTTGGCATATCAAATACGACACGGGTAGCTTGCCAGGCTCTGCCATGCGGGTGGCATACTCTTGTAGTCATCTCTAAAGCCAGAATTATGCATATATAATATATAATGTAGGGCTGGAGTGATAGCCTAGTGGTAGGGCGTTTGCCTTGCACGCGGCTGGCCTGTGCCGGCCCAGGTTCGATCCCCAGCATCCCATATGGTCCCCTGAGCACCGCCAGGAGTAATTCCTGAGTGCAGAGCCAGGAGTAACCCCTGTGCATTGCCGGGTGTGGCCCAAAAAAGCAAAAAAATATATATATATAATGTATATATAACATATACACACATATATAATGTATAATGTATATATAATATATACACACATATTATAGTCATCCAATAAACTATTCTTGTTTTTTAAGATAGGACCAATGGAATCCTAGCTCAAATCACTTCCATCTCTTGCCTTTGTGACAGAAACACCCTCCTCTCACTTTTTCCAGGACCTCCACTATTCATTGGAAAATATTTTTGTCCCCTAGCCTGAATAACCTGTCAGAGTCCACATTACTTAGGCCATATAGGTCTGATCCCAAACCCCAGGAGCCTCCACTGCGTTCAGGACTATCCCAGCCTCCTCATCACAGACTAACGCCATGTTAGAACAAACCTTCCCTGATTCTCCACAGTCATCTCCACCCTCTCCTCCTCTATAGCCCCAACTCTCTTCCTCTTGGCTCTCAAATATCCCAACTTATCCATCTCCTCCTCCAGGCTATATTAGGTCCTGCCTTTTGTCAGCACCTAAGGCTATTTTTATATTTGGATGCTTATGCAAAGTAATTTCCTCAAAGAGTCTTCTTTGACCACTTAGAAGGGCGTGACCCTACTCACATATAATTTTTACCCAATTTTATTTCATCATTCTGATAAATCTTTCAAGCTACTTTGGATATTTATATTTTCAGTTATGTAAGCAATAAGAGTCTTTTAAGTAGAGATTTAAAAAACCAACTTTGCTAAAAAAATTACACAATGATTAGAATTTTAAAATAAGTTAATAATACATAATAAAACTACCTCAACACTTGAGTGGATAAACTAATTTGCCTTCGGAAGGGCTAACTTATTAATACAGATGTGGAAATTATGAAACACTAATTCCTCATACTGCTTGATGCCACTAATAAAATCATGTAACAGTATCAAGAATGTTACTTTCTGTAATTTTCCATCAATGGTTAATAATCATTGAAAGCATAGCTAATGGCACAAGGAATAAGGCGAGGCAGCTGTGTGACTCAGCTGTAGAACACGAGCTTGCACAGGGAAGGCTCTGGGTTGGATCCCAGGCACTAGAGTAAAAGTGAAAGAAATAGAGGGGCCAGAGAGACAGTACAGAGGGGGCGGTGCTTGCCTTGTAGGCAACCCAGGAACATTCCTTGGACCCAGTTTGGTCCCTTGAAACCATTGGAGTGATCCCTAAATGCAGAACCAGAAGTAAAACCCGAGCACCACTGGGTGTGGCCCAAATACAAAAGCAAAACAAAACAGAAAAGAGAGAAAGGAAGGAAGGAAGGAAGGAAGGAAGGAAGGAAGGAAGGAAGGAAGGAAGGAAGGAAGGAAGGAAGGAAGGAAGGAAGGAAGGAAGGAAGGAAGGAAGAAGTGAAGAAAGAAAGAAAGAAATGAAGAGAGACAATACTGGATATTGTCCTACTCGACAATAGTAGGTATTGTCCAGAATTGTTCCATGTGGCTATTTGTCTGAAGGACCTTCCAGGCCACATGTTTAAGAAAAAAGAACCTGTGGATTTGAAATATGATATACAGGAAAAGTCAATGCCATAAGAGCAATGCATTTATACCTTAGCAGTTCCAAAAGGGGGAGGTCTGAATGGCATCTACCTGTTTGGCAGTTCTATACACAATGACTTCAAAGAAAATATCATGTTTGAGTCACTGTATTAATGGTCCGGCACAGAAATAATGTTTGGGTGAATATTCTTTAAAAAAAACCCAAATCCCACTCCAGCTGCTTAGACCAGAACACCACTTACAAACAAGAGACATTGACTCCCAAGCTGTGCAGGCAGGTCTTATAGTGACTGGCATTAAGGGACTGTCTTGTCACCATGCCCTTTGCTGGCAGTGTTTATGCAGCTGCCCTCTGATGTCGGTTGGTGGACGACTGCACTATCATGATTTCTCAAAGGTCTTTGCTCGTCTCCCCTTTGCAGGTTAGATGTTAGCATGGAGATCGGTGTTGGGTAGAAGGAACATTCAGCCAATGGCAGTTGTTAGCACTCTGGAACATCTATGTGATCCCTGATACTTAACACAGAGCTTTAGGAATAATAAGGGAAATAATTGTGTTTTTTTTTCTAATGAATGCATAGCCCTTGCTTTTATTAATGTGCAATTGAGCTAGTCAAATTTAACCTAATAATAGTTGCTGTTCTGATTTCACCTCATTTTCCAAAGAAAACTCCATTTGGTGGTGTTCTACTAACCTGGTTAGTATGTAGCATGCTCATTCAATTCACATAAACATCAGACTCTGTGCAGATATTCATTCCATTTAACACTTAAGATGAATTTTCTTTGGGGGTTGGAGCGCTAGCACAGGGGTGTGGAGCCTGTCTCACATGTGGACACCCCAAGTTTGCTCCCTGGCACCATGGTGGTCACAGGAGCCTACCAAAAGGAAATCCTGAGTTTTACATCAGGTTCTACTTGCTAACGCTTAGACGAATGTGGCACCCCCACCAAACCAGACTCATTTACTTTTGACTTCTTGTACTTACCCCCAAACTATTAAATTTCAAAATTCAAAATTCAAAAGCTCAAATTTTTCATTTTTGAAAATGTACCTTTGAAAAATTAAGAAGCAATTATCAAAGTTGCCAATAAACTCTTCACCTAACTTGAAGATAAATTGGCTGATTCATTTTCAATGCTCTGCCTTAATGTAAATAGGCAATATTTTCTTATTACAAGTGTTAGTTAAAATTAATTTAAAAACTAAAAGCTTTGCATTAAACCGAGAGCAAGTGTTGCTGCAACACCACAAAAGTCCAAGTGTCCTTGTGGAAGGTGAGAATTGACCTCAGGCTACTTCTCAGGACCCTGGTTATTTAGCAGCAAAGCTTTTAAATAAATTGCTACATTTCCAAAGAAACAAGTTCATCTTTTGAAATTTTATTTGGGGAGGAAATATTTTGGGGGTTATTTCCAGCTTCTGCTATAATTTATACCCTTTTATAGTGACTAAAAATTTATATTTTCATTTGAATGCCTAACAAACCGTATCAGATGATTACACTTGAAGAGATGTGGCCCACTGCCAGCAATTTCTATCTTTGTTGTTTACGCACCAATATCCACATACAAGGAAGACGAAATTGAGAAATTTTACATGGAAATGGAGGAATTCTATTAAAAAGATCACACCTTCTACAAGATCATAGTGGGTGATTTTAATGCCAAGATAGGACCAAGAAGATCAACTGAAGAACTCCACATCGGGACCCATGGCCTAGAATGGAATGAACAGGGTGAGAGACTATCTGAGTTCATCATGTCCACCAAGACCATTCATGGAAACTTACAGTTCCAGAAGGCTGAAGCGAAATATTGGACATGGGAATCTCCTGGTGGACAGTTCCACAATGAAATTGACCACATCATCTTCAATCAAAGGTATTGCCTGACCGATGTCGCTGTCATTCCAAAATTCCAAACAGGATTGGACTACCGTCTCCTTCGTGCAAAAATTCTACTTCACACAATGGGGAGAAAAGGCTGCAAAGTTTAAGAAGAGAACTCCCAGAATGACCACCAATTGGGAACTCTGGCACCATTGTCGCCAACATGGGAAGATACCATCATTGATGACATGGATGAAGAATACAACCGACTGGTTCAGCACCTCCATGATAGTGCGAATAATGCCAAGAAAGAGAAACACACAAAGGACGCCTGTCTTCAAAAACTCTCGATCTCATTCACCAACGTGGCAGAGCGCGAGCCTCAGGCGACCAAATGCTAATGTCCAAGCTCGAAAAGCAATGCAAAGAAGTGACAAAGGAAGATCTCAAAGAGAGAATAGCAGAAATACTGGAATATGAAGCAGAAGTCTGGAAAAGCATTCACAATGCCTACCTGTCCTTTGCCAACTATAAGACCAATGACTGCCCTCCAACACCCTGATGGATATATCACATCTTCCAGAAAGGCAATGGAGAAGCTTATCCATAACTTCTACTCAGATCTCATTGACAGCCACGTCCACCTGCCCACATACCAAATTCCACAGGATGGATATGTTGTTCCCAATGTTCTCCCTTCTGAAATCTGACATGCCATTTCATTGGTAAAGAAAGGAACAGCACCAGGCCCAGACAAAGTCAGACCTGAACACCTGAAGAATCTGCAATTAGTACTCATCAATACACTGGCTTGGCTCTTCACACGCTACCTGTCTGAATGCAAGGTGCCCTCCCAATGGAAAACCAGCAGGACAGTTCTACTGTTCAAGAAGGGAGACATTCACGACATCGGCAACTATCGCCCCATCTGCCTGTTGTCCGTCATCTACAAGCTGTTCACTCGAGTCATCCTGAACAGGATTGGCAGAACATTAGATGAAGGACAACCATGCGAGCAAGCAGGCTTCGGAAAGGATTCAGCACAATCGACCATATCCACATGGTAACCAAGCTCATTGAGGTTTGTAGGGCATTCAAGATGCCGCTCTGCCTCACGTTCATTGATTTAAAGAAAGCCTTTGATTCTGCTGAGACCAAAGTGGTTATTGAAGCCCTAGCCAAACAGGGTGTTCAAACCCAATACATCAATAGAGCTTCGTGAGCTCTATTACAGATTCACCACCAGGATCTCACCATTCTACAAGGAAGTGATCATTGATGTCAAAAGAGGGGGTTCGGCAGGGTGATACCATTTCACCAAAACTCTTCAGCACCACCCTTGAGAACATCATGTGACAATTAGAATGGGAAGGCATGGGAATGAAGATAGATGGTCAGCAACTACACCACCTCCACTTCGCTGATGACATTGCTCTAATAACACCAAACATTAGCCAAGCGGCAGAAATGCTGACTGACTTTGACCGAGTATGTGGAAAGATAGGTCAACAGCTGAATCTCAACAAAACTATGTTCATGAAAAATGAACTAGTTCCTGAGGCCCCATTCACTCTCAATGGAACAGACATCTATGAATGCAGCAGTTATGTGTACCCAGGTTGAGAAATCAACATGATGAATGACCTAAAACCTGAGCTGCGCAGGAGGAAGAGAGCAGCATGGATTGCCTTCAAAGGCATTGAAGAAATAGTAAAAAAGACAAAGAACCTCCGGCTCCAGGCACAACTCTTCGACTCTACCGTTCTCCCTGCATTAACATATGCCTCAGAGACCTGGGCCCTGCGAAAGCAGGATGAGAACACTAATCGGGTCTCCCAAAGAGGAATCAAAAGAGCTATGCTTGGAATATCGCGCCTCACTCAAGTGAGAGAAGGAATCCAGAGTTCCAACATCCGCCGCTGTTCCAGAGTCAGGAACGCTGTCTCATTTGCCAAGGCATTGAACATCTGATGGCTGGACATGTAATGCGATTTGGAGATGACTGCTGGACTAGAGTCGTTACTGACTGGATCCCACGGGATGTCAAAAGATCATGTGGCGCGCCCACAAGATGGCCAGACTTTTTTGTCAAGACCATGAACGAATGGTTTGAGGCTCTTCATTTTCCTGAAACAACCAGATGCCATTGGGCTACACTGGCACGTGATAGGGTCAAATGGAAACGTTACTGGTGCCCTCTCGAGGAAATCGATGAACAATGGGATGTCTAGTGATCTAGTGATCTAGTGATATTTCTCCAATTCAAAATACATAGTAATAATTAAATAGGCAAAAGCAAATAGGGCCCATATTCTTACTAAGACAGAGATAATGTACTTGTTGGATAAGTGTTCTCTACTGATTGCTTTAATTATTTTGCTTCCCTTAATGTAAAAATGTTGTATTGGAAGGATCATAGGTGAAGCTAAGACAATTTTCTCTTTAACTACATGATTCAGAAAAGAAAATAAAGCAAATGAATTAAAGAGTAATTTAACTTCTTAAATTAGCAACACTTTCTATGGACAGAATGCTAGTTTTGTTGCTAACTTATGGTTTTTCCCAAGGATTCCTCCTTTTTTGGATCAGCAGGCAGGTTGCCTGGGTTTGCTCTTCAATCCTGCTCTCTGCTGTGAGGTTTGGATCCAGGCAAACACATTATTCATGGTAAGTCTGCTGCCATCTGTGTCGAGCAGATGAGAATATTCATTCTTCCTTGTATGGCTACAGGAACCCAATGATGTAATCCCAGCACAGTTATGGCACACAGAGAGAGTACAGCAATGTTAGCCTTCACCCTCTTTATTCACTGTATCACTGTATCACTGTCTTCCCGTTCATCATCGATTTGCTGGAGGCGGGCACCAGTAACATCTCCATATGTCCTGTCCATGCTAGTAGAGCCCAAGGGCACCTGCTTGCTCTAGGAACATAAAGAGCCTCAAACCATTCCATCAGGTCATGGGAATGAGGTCTATAATTGTTACTGGTATTTGGCATATCAAATACGACATGGGAGGCTTGCCAGGCTCTGCCATGCGGGTGGCATACTCTTGTAGTCACCTCTAAAGCCAGCATTTATTGATGAAATAAATGCCCTCATTATTACTGTTTTTAAAATCTTTCAAGTTAACTGCAGGAAATATAGAATTGCTCATGTTCAATTGAAAAAAATGAAGGTCTATTCCTTCTCCTTTTCTAAATAAGGTATTTCCTTATTTAACACAAAAAGAAAGTCTGAGATAAATAAAAACAAATTCTATACTTTTTGAGTTCTTGGAAATTATCGCACAGGAACTATGTAGCATAGCAGGTTTTCATGCAATTTGAGAGCTAATTTCATGTCAAAGGCGTGTCCTTTGACATTGTTCAGTGTTTGCAATATTTAACTGCCAATAATTATACTATAGTGTTAGAAGAGCTAATTTCATGTTCGACATTTTGGTTCATTTGTTTAAAGTGCTAATTCATAGTCTATTAAAATTTTTTCACTTATTAATAATACTTAAGTTGAACAGAAAGACCTTTCTTGAGGGCGGACACAGAATTAGAGTAGAATTAAAGGTGTTTGGAGAATGAATAATCTGTTAGCTCACAACCACACAATCAAAACCCATGAGCCAAAGGGGCAGCACTCTGATGAGGGAAGGGACCTTAATTTCGGTGGACACCAGGTGTGTCCAACTTCGGTTAGGAAGTCCAGAAAACTCTCCCTGCAGCCACGTATTCCACACCTCTCATAAGCCCCACAGAACGGGAGCTTCATTTTCATGTCACTTCTTATCTCTGAGAAATTGCTTAGTAAGCTGACCTTCAGGTTGGCCAATAAAGATGCATTCAAAATAGATTTCTTCAAAATTATGTCCATGCAATTTCCTAGTGATTTATAAACTGGCATGTCCAAGGCAGTAAATTAATAGACTTCCATACTCTTTGATTGGTTCCCGAAGACAAATGGACACTGAGACTAATGGCCACGCAAACTCCATTCTGAGAAAAATGGCGGTGTGGGGGGCTTAATTGAGGAACAACTGGTCCTCTCTCTGACCTGGGCTTTCCACGGAGCTGTTTCGGTTCCAAACCTCTTAGTGCTACTATGACCAGTACCACAGAAACAAGACCTTCGGGGACCACGAGGATGGAACTGTCACAGCTCTAAAGACTAAAAGTCCAACCTCAGGCTGCAGAAATACGGGGTCCGGTGGGAGCCGCTGTCTCCGCAGTGTCCGCAGTGTCACAAAAAGGGGCAAGCCTACCTTTGAGAACACCATCCACTCTAGTCAGGACCCAACAGTCTCCGAAGGGTTCCACCTGCTAAGTCTCATCATGTTCTGGGCAGCCTGTAAGAGTTCCCAACACTCAAACTCATCTTCTCCTCAGAGTCCTTGGCCCTCCTCCGCTACCTGAACCCCGTGTCTTCCTAGTTCTTCATATTGAGGTAGATTCTTGCCTGATTCTACCAAACACATGCATGATCCTTTGTCATTTATCTGAATTCTGGTAACAGGCAAATAGCTCTGTGATCTCTGAGCTTTGGTCTTTAAAGGCAGCTTTGATGATACAGTCACCAGTATTTCACAGGCGACTCCCTGAAGTCACCTGAGTTGTTTCCCCTGCAGGGCTCCCCAGGTGCCTGAAAAGGGGCCCAGGATTCCCTGCAGGGACCCCAGCGATCACAGGGAAGGAAACCGAGGCCAGGCACACTCTGGAAAATAGCAAAGAACAAAGTTACCTCGCAAATCAAAGAGATCCATTCGAAAGCCAAGGGCTAACAAGCCCCTTTCACAGGCTGCCCGGACCAAGACCAGAGAACACAGGAGTTACAGTCTTAAATTCCACCCTGGCCAGCTCCAAAGAACAACCACCTTCACCAGCAGCCTCAGAGCTGCTTCAAAGAAAGGGGGCAGTGAGAGCAAGACACCTATCACTGGTTGAGAGGATTAAAATCCGCCATAGAGGACATTCAGCCTTTTAGGATGGCTCTGGAGAACTCAGAGAAATCGAGTTATGTTTTTGGAATTGATCCACATGTGACGGTTTTTTCAGAAAAAGCTGTGTCATTTGTCAAACAAACCAGTGTCTCTCCCATGGCCACAGGTTGGGATGGGACAGCAGGGTTCTGCCCCTGCCTTTGCACCCATCCAGAGACATCAGCTGAGTCAGTGATGCCTCACGTCCGGCAGAGCCCAATTTGTCTTTGTACCTTAACGGGCCGTCCTTGGCCGCAGATGACGGCGCTTGATCTTGCTAGCAGCTGTCCTGTTGCGCGCAACACACTCTGCCAGAATAAAAGGAAGTTTCCGGGACTGACTAAGGTAGGTGCAGCTCAGAGCCCAGGGCCAGAGCCCCTCCCGCAAACGTGATAGTGTTTCAGGCTCAGCTCTGATCTGGGAGGAGATTTGATATAACCGCGGTGCTATGAAAGGCCAAATTTCCCCAAACTGACAGCAGAATTACAGGCTCGGAAATGTGCGAACGCTGCGGTGTGGCACTTAACAAGCTGCTAGGTGGCGGCTTCCATTCTGCAATCGCCTAAAATGCGTATGCATTTGCCCTGAAGATGAACAAGAGAAAACAGCAAAGTCCTCCTTCTGCATGACTGAGTCTGAGGTCTCTGTGTCCCTGACTACTCACAGTGGACTCGTGTCCTGGGAACTGGCCTCTCCTGTTCTTTTGCTATGACTTTACTGGCATGCATTATACCCCCCCCCCCCCCCCCCCGCCTTATTTCCCTCCATGTCTAAGGTGAAACAGCAACAATCCAGCCTTGGCACTGCCTCTGGTTAATGCCACTGGCTGAGCAGGGAGCAGCCCCGCGCCCGAGCTAAGCAGACAGCTGGTCTGTGGCCTGGCCTGAGGACAGCACAGGCCTGTGCAACACTTGAGATATACTCTAAGCAGGTTCCTCCTGCTCTGATCGCAGAAACTGAAAGCCATCATGTATATTTTATGTCTATTAATGACATACTTTTCCAAGATGCAAAAAGCTTAGATATCTCTGTTTTTCAAAAGCTGTATGTGGAAGACTCTGTTTAGAAACCCCCTGAAAATGGTC
Organism: Cryptotis parvus; assembly: GCA_021461705.1. NCBI lineage: Eukaryota > Metazoa > Chordata > Mammalia > Eulipotyphla > Soricidae > Cryptotis > Cryptotis parvus. The sequence continues at coordinate 67,091 of JAJIBD010000484.1, forward strand.
GAACAGGGAAGCAAGATACTCATAAATCTGTATCCTTAAACACCTGTTTGTCTTAAACCTTTTCAGATACTCAAGATGTCAGAAAGACCCCATAACCTAGGAAAGGAAACATTCCCAAATGGGTGCAAAGAAAATCGGGTATAGACTGATATAAGATTTTATAACATCAGGGAGAAAGTATATGCCTGGATAGAGAATTTTTTCACTTATTCTAAAACAGTGTTGTTGGATCATTTCACCCCTAAAACAGTGTTGTTGGATCATTTCACCCCTGTAGACCAGCACTGGTCATGGACTGGTGGTTGCAGGTCACTGATCTAAATGATTGGAACCCGGGGGTGATAGCGTGGCTTCCACTCCACCTCAGAGGGCATGTAACATGCTCTGGGAGAAAGAAGCACATACCTCAGAGCTTACAAATCACTGTCATCTGTGATCTACAGTGCAGAGGTGGCCACGTCATACCAAGAAAACTGAGAACATCTTCAGAATGTTGAATTCAGAGAGAAAATGCAAGAAAATTCTCTCCCTCCCATTAAACACACAAGATCTTGAACTCATCCCAAATGTGCATGTCTTCAAAGCATCGTGTGATGTTTTATACTTGATTCAGGAGTATCAGCACAAGCAATTTTTTCAGTGTCCAGGCACTGTGGGGTGAACTGACACAGAGTATGGCCACCTGCGGACACCTATGTTGTCCTCACACCTGATGCTCAAGGACATGGCTGCCACAGCAGAGCGGTGAGACCACAAACTCTGACACACTTCCCACAGCAAGTAGCTCTGACCACTCCTGGTCCCATCTCTGTACAGTGCCGGGCGTCTTTTAGCCCCCAGTGGCCCCTGCAGAAGACACAGCCTGTCTACAGCTCCTGTACCTGGAATGTGGACTTAATTGCAGGTGATCTTTAAAGGCGATCAGGTGAAAATGAGGTCATTAGAATGGGCGCTAATGCAGTATGCTTGGTGTCCTTACAGGAAAGGAGAAACTGGGACACAAACACACTTGGATGTGTGAAGAGAACATGGGAGACACAGGTTGCAAACAGTGTTTACAAGTAAGGAGAGAGGCCTAGAGTGGGTCACATCAGCCTTTCAGGACGCAGTTTACTGAGCAATACAGAACCGTAAACTTAGAGTTTCCAGGACAGAGAGACAATATGTCTCTGCCAGGGAGTCACCCGGAGTGGGTGCCTTATTAGGTCATATCCAGCACCTAACAAATATTTTCCAGTGGATGTGACTGACTGTCACTTTGGTTTGCTGTTTCTACCACACTGGCACATAAACCGCCACAATCTAGGCTCTTCCCGTCCTGTTTTCTGGTCCATTTCCATAACTACTTAGCCCTGCACCAGAAATTTTGTACTATTCAGTGGACACTTCCAGGATGAATTCATTATTTCTAGATTTATGACAGTCAAATGTAATTTGATGTGGCCTTGGGGCTAAAGATCAAAGAAAATTTTCATTTTTCTTACACAAGAGCTTAGGAGCTTGCTTATTACTTAAATATCATCCCTACAGTATGCCTTATCATGTGTTTAGACTTGAAAATAGGCCTGCTATGTTGTTATTTTTCTAATCCTATCCACTCCTCACACTTTTCAGCCAAGTTAATGACTGACCTAGTTTAGCAATCAACAGAAGAAACACCCTGTTTAAAAATTCAAAATAACTCTTGCTTTTTAGATTCTCTAGTTAACAATAGAGGGCTTGTAGCCTTATTAAGTCCTAAATCACTTATTCTCAATGCACTAGTAAAAAGTGGGAGATTGCAACACTCCTGCCCTGAACACAGCAGTAATAAATCAACAATAATGTTGTAAAGTAAAGTGCAATAATTGACATAAGGAAAGGTCGATTTTCATCCCTGGCTATCAAAGGTCCACTGTGGGCAAAGTCGTGATTTCCTAAATAAGAGCAGGGAGACACAGAAAATACAAGTCGTCAGATTTTACAGCAGAACATCAGTCACGCACAGTTGGATTTCATCAAACTGTAAGAGCAAGAAAACCATTTGTCAAGTCACTGCCCTCATATACCTGAAAAAACAGACCCAGCAGAAGCAGTAGTCAGGCAGAACAACAAAACTCAAAAGCTAAAAATAAGAACATAATGTAACTGTAGGGGCAGAGTTGGAGGAGAAAGGGACAACGCTAGGCATTGCTCACTGCATTCAAGTTGAGTACATGCATAGATGTGCAAGTATTTGTCAATACATATCTGCAAAGTTGAGCACTCAGTAGAGTCTAGTATGGATCATTATTTGCTCTGAGTTCAAAGTGTCCTTCCTCTAGGAAGGAATATGGAAGCTAAAAACCCTGACCCAGAGCCCCACCACCCAGCCCTCGAGCTCTGCTAGGTGTAACCTGATTGTAAGGGCAGGAGGGCGGGGAGGGGCGGGAGGGTTCACCACTTTCTTAAGCCAAGTCATGGTGCAGGATGAGGAATGAAGTTGTCAGTCCAGAGTATCAAGTGTCCTTCAAACTCTACTTGAAGCAAAGACTGTTCCCTGCCTGTCATCGACTTTGTGTGCCCTGATCTTTGTCTTTCCTTTTAATCTAGCAGCTTCCCGTTGAAGGGTGAGTCTTAGAGGGTGCAGCGCCTTCTTTCATGTGGTGCTTCCATGGAATCTTCCAGGACTTTCCCTATAGTCCCTGAATATTCCCCCTCCCAAAAGAGCTTGTCACCAGCATTCCACTGTGGATGAAGCCTCCAATCCACACACCTGGATGACACTTCCCATTTCTTTCCAAGCCTCCTTTGTACTCTCAGGAAAGCAAGCCCTGCTTTCTGTCTCCTGGTCACGCACTAGGCTAAACGTCTTTTGTCCTTTAAGTGTGGTGCTAATAGTGGACAGGATAGAGAAAAGACAATGATGTCCAGCAGGATTTGTCCTGCACTTTGATTTTAGAAATGTCCCGGAAAGCTCCCTAGCGTGGTTTCTAGTGGAAAAGGGGACAGCCTGCTGTCTCTGTGGCTCTCCATGGATGTGGTTGGCATTTTCACATTGGAAGGCGGCATCTACTGCCTGGGTCTTGGCAGCGACTTCACATCCTACTTAGCATCTTAACATCCTCTTTAGCAGGCTTGCAAGAGACTGATCCAGCCAGAGTGGGCAGATGGCGAGTCTCACAGGAGATGGGACACAGGAGATGAGTGAAGGCAATGCCGAGGAGACAGTAAATGGCTCTTTGTAGTTTGTTTACTTTTGCGCTTACTGACCATCCCAGTGGTTCAGGGATCAGTCCGGTGAGACTCAGGGAACCAAGCGAGCAGGCAATAAAAGCCAGGGTGGGCTGCATGCAAGGCAAGCACCATCACCCCTTTACTATTTCCCTGGCTTCAGAATGGCTCTTTCCACAATTCAGAGAATGGTCAGCATGTGTCAAAGTGTATCCAACAGCAGTGAGAGGTGAGGGGGGGAGAGAGAGAGAGAGAGAGAGAGAGAGAGAGAGAGATGGAGACAGAAAGAGAGACAGAGACAGAGAGACAGAATGACACAAAGAGACAGACAGAGAGAGAACATAACCTACAAACATTCTGCTGCTGAATTTCAACTTGCCAGAAAGAGCCAAGGTCAACACCAGTATTGTAGCCACCATAGGGATTTTATAAAGAATATCCCTTAACTTGTAGTTTCTGTCTTTCTCAACTTTTTGAAAATTAAAGAATATTTAAAAAGTACTTTTGTTATGATGGAAGAAAAGGGAAGGGAGAGATGATTCACACTCCAGTATTTCAAATTTTATAGTCCTTTAGCCTCATGTCTATTTTCCCAGATTTTGTAAAATTTTTTCAAACCAATCCCTAGTTGTTAGAGGCTTGAGTCTGTCAAGATCTTCACTGTATGTGTCAAAGGAGAATGTGCTATGTGATCAGAAGCAAATGTCTGCCTCTCTTGGGCTCTGCAAAGTCTCCTTCCATGTGGAAAAGAGGAGGAAACTCAACTTCCAGTCACCTTCCAAGTCAGTGAGAGATCAGAATAGGGACCTTTACACTGAACTTCTCCATGATGGGGATTCTGTTTATATCAGCAAGAACATGGTTCAGAGAACAGCAACAAGGAAGAATTCTCTGAAATTATCAGAAAATTCAGTCAAAAAGACACTTCAGACAAATCAGTGTTTGGGTTTATTTAAGGCAAAACCTCAGCAGCATATGCCTATACCACTGGTATTCAAAGTTGATACAAAGAACTTAGAAAATATTTCTCCATCTAGAACGTTGAATATAACAGTTGATAAGTAAACGAAGAAACAGACACAGATACATGGGGCAAAGCTGCTACCAGCTCTCACTGTGCTCGGCTGATCGTGAGGCATCCAGGAGGGAAGATGGGTTCTAGCCCTCACCCACCATACCAATAGAGCCTCACAAGAAGCCAGAGGAATTCCCCACAGCATAAGGGCAGCCATCTTCAACATCCGGACTCCACAGCTCGCCAGAGCCCCACCTAAGAGAAAAGCTGATCTCGCCCTGTTGTGAGCAGCCACTATGTGTCTTTGTGGTTTATCAGTAAATGCACGAACTGAGAGTCTACTACAAGAGTATCCAATCTGCACAGCAGAGCCTGGCAAGCTACCCATGTCGTATTTGATATGTCAAAAATCAGTAACAATTATAGACCTCATTCCCATGACCTTAACGAATGTTTTGAGGCTTTTCGTCCTTCTGGAGTGAGTAGATATCCTTGGGCTACACTAGCATGCGACAGGACTATGGAGATGTTACTGATGCCCACTAGAGCAAATTGATGAACAACAGTATTGATACAACACTTGTATCTCTTGTCTTCATAGATACAAGCGATACAAGTGAGGTAAATAAAGAAATCACTTGATCACTTGGCATCCCATTATTCATTGATTTGCTCGAGCAGACACCAGTAACATTTTCATTTGACCCTATCACGTGCCAGTGTAGCCCAATGGTATCTGGTTGCTTCAATAATATGAAGAGCCTCAAACCATTCATTCAGGGTCTTGACGCAGAAGTCTGACCATCTTGTAGGTGGCGACCATGTGATCTTTTGACATTCTGTGGGATTCAGTCGGTAATGGCTCTAGTCCAGCTTCAGGAATAAAGACATACTTTACTAAAACAATAAAAATGCAAAAAGCCCCTACATAATAAAAGTAGGGATTTAGAGCTAAGAAATTGTATTAAAATGATTAGCAAGAGATGACAGTGTAGATTGTAGGAATCCACCCATGCTGTATGCAATGTGGAGCACCACACCAGAGAGATTGCTGTATCTGTACTATGAGTTCCAGCAAATTGCATTGTCTGTCTCCTTATTAGCAGTCAGCTCAGTGACTTACTATTTCAGTGGATGCTCACATGAAGGTATTAATTAAAAAAATACTTATCTCCATTTTGCTAGAATTCACTAGTGAAGTAACCTGTTAAAACTACACTAGAAAATATTTCTATAGCTAGCATACTTCTCTAGGTTTGAAAGAGCTAATGTGCTTGAGAAAGCTCCAGTAACCTAAAATAACTGAGTCTTTAATTTTGTGTATGTGTTAAAATTTCCTTTGCAAATGTGTATCTGCCTATGTCCTAGGAGTAGATATTCTGGCATTCAGAATGGAGCACCTTTGAGGGTGCAAGGGCAAGTTATTAAAAGTTAAGCTTAAACACTAATATCGATTGGGACCATGAGAAATCCAGGTCTATACAGACGACCTGGTTGCCACATCTACACAGCACATCTGAATACAAGACATCAAATAGGATCATATTGCAGAGACTGATTTCACTGTATTCTTGAAGAATATGATTTTGACATATGAGCAATACTACGTCTTGGTATCAATTGCCAAAACACTAAAAACATTTATTTGAAAGGATAGATGTACACCTATGTTCATCTCTGAACTTAGCACAATACCCAAGACCTGGAAACAACCCAAATGCCCAAGTACAGATGAATGGATCAAGAAGCTGTGCTACATTTAAACAACGGACTACTATACAGCACTAACAAAGAACAAAATTATGCAACTTAGAACAGCATGAGTGAAACCAGAGGATATCATACTGATTTATTTGGTCAGAATAAAAGGGAGAGATACAGAGTGATCTCTCATATGTGGGACTTAAAGACAGAATGAGCCATCAACAAAGATTCAAAGTTAACATGATGGGGGAGAACTGATCAACACAACTGAAATGGGAGGGTGAGAGGCAGAGAGTTTGGGGTCCTTTGGAGAAGGAGATGGGCACAAAGTGATGGGTGTCCCTTGTTCGGTTTATGTCCACGAGAAACCATTATTAATAGTATTTTAGGGGCGAGAGGGATAGGGGCAGAGGTTGGATACTTGGTTTGCATGTGGACCAGTCAGGTTTGATCCATGACACCTCTCATAGTCTCCTGAGCACCATCAGGAGTAATTCCTGACTACATAGCCAGGAGTAATTTCTGAGCATCCCTAGGTGTGGCCCAAAACCAAAACAATAGTATTGGGGGGAAGATTAATTTTTTTAAAGAATGTGTTACTTATATTAAAATGTATCAGCACTATGCGGCTGTCAGAAAAGATGAAATTATGAAATTTACCTGCAAATGGATGGACATGGAGACTATCATGCTGAGTGAAATTAGTCAGAAGGAAAAGGACAGATATAGAATGACTGCATTCATTAGTAGGATATAAATAGATACCAGTGTTTTAATAAATATGGGAAATGGTAATGGCAGATTAAAACTCACCACTGAATATACACGAAGAGACTTAAGTGATAAACTCTAAATATCTGCAGGGCTAGCCACAATGTGTAAAATAAGAGGGAGAGAGTTGCAGAGACAGAGAGAGAGATAGAGAGAGAAAGAGAGGAAACTGGGGTACCTGCTATTAAGGCGGCCTGGGGGCAGGAGGGGGAGGGGTACATTGGTGGTGGAAATGGGGCACTGGTGGAGGGGATGGGTGCTGGAATACTGTATTACCAAGAACCAATTATGAACACCTTTGTAATTGTATGTTTCACGGTGGTATAATAAAAAAATAAAAAAAATAAATAAAATGTATCAGCAGATGGTTGACAGAGATGCCTCCCTGGGGCGCATTTGGAGGTAAGAATATACAAAAATGCTTTCTTCCTGATAAGGGGGCTTAATACCTGCACCTATGGTCCAGGATTCAAGCCAGCTCTTTCTGCCACACACATTACATGGCTTCCTTTTACTAGTTTGCCAACTCAGTGGGAAATTCCAAGGGCAGCCAGGAAGTTCATTGATTTCTTCCTTAGCACATACCCTCCTTGCAGGGCCTATTTTCATCTCCTACATCCTTGTCTTCTTCTTTTCTCTCTGAAATCACTTAGCGCTTGTTCAGGACTCTCTCTCTCTCTCTCTGTGCGGCTTGAGCCTGACTTTTCTACCATGGAAGCCTGATGAGCACTTCAGAATGACTTGAAAACTCACCGCACCCACTTGAATTAGGCTTTGCCCACTCACTGCAATCTTTTCGCATCCTCTCTAATGTAGATAGTCCATTCACCATCCATTAACTGCATGTGCAAGACAACCAGAGAAATATAATTGCCCGGAGGTGCTCCTTCCGTAGGATCTGTCACTCAGGACTCCTCCCTCTCTCAGTAGGTATGAGCTGTTCCCCAGTTTGACCAAGGTTCTGTCTGATTTAAACAGAGCTTGGTATTAACATTTATTTCTTACACTTCTGCCTTTAGCGCTCTCTGGAGGGACGATGCTAGGCTTCAGCCCTTTGCTCCACATTTGCCAAGTTGAAGATCCTATTAGAGTTTCCACTTTTAGTAACTGAATTCCCGAGCTACTTAACTACCAGCCATGGAGAAGAAGTGTGTCAAAAAGCTACTTTGATGTTAATACTAATATGCCTTTATGGAGAGAGAATATTCCAACATCCTAAAAATAAAGCCAAGATTGGCAGATAATGTTTGTGATATAAATGGTGGCCGGCCTGGAAGGTGCAGTGGCTAATGCGCTTTTACATAACTGGCTGTGAGCCAGTTATAGATCAACCCGACTGGTATTTATTTCTGCTGCCTCCTCCAGATTGATAATGTTCCAGAAGAGGAGAAAAAAGGGAAATTTGTATTTTACCCTATGTGTACTTTCAAAAAGAGGGCTTGGGATATTTTTCTCTAAAGTGCATAATAAAGGTTAAACTGTCCACCTTTAAAAAATTCTTTTTTGGGGGCTGGAGCAATAACACAGAAGGTAGGGTGTTTGCCTTGCGTGGGGCGATCCAGGTTTGATCCCGTCATCCCATATGGTCCTCCGAGCATCGCCAGGAGTAATTCTTGAGCAAAGAGCAAGGAGCAACCCCCGAGCATCACTGGGTATGACCCAAAAAGCAAAAGAATATTCTCTTTTTGAGGGAAAAAATGTAGAATATAGCTCCTTGCAATGATAATATGTATAATTAAAATATTTTGTTTATTTAATAAACACAAAAAATTTAAGTCAGTAAGATTCAGATGTCTGCTGTATGTCCAGGATCACCAAAAAGGAGAGTTCCCACTTGGGACTTGGAATCTTAAAAGCTGACATTTGTGATGAATTCCTTCATTTAAAAAATCCAGAGGCAGGAGTTCCTGGTTAAAGTGAAAGACAATCATGAGAACGTATCTGCCTCCCCACAGCCACTTCTAACATAGAGAGGAAGGTTGTAAATAACACGCTACGGTTATTCTTGTGTAGGATAAACAACTATTTAGCAGATTCAACTAGAAACAAATTCATTGTCCACTTTATTTGTTGCTGATCTCAATGCAAATAAGACCCACGTTATTGACAATAAGCAAGTCTCATTGAGTAATGAAGAGAAAATAACTTGACAGCAATGCATCTTTAGATCTGGCGCCTCCCAGCATGGTCTACGGTTGGTATTAACTGCAGGTGTTTGTTCAATATAGAGAAAATGAACTGGAGCCAGGGCTAGCACAGGGGTCGGGGATGTGGCCTGTATGAGCACGTTGTGAGAGCAACCACTCAGGTCACTGCCCCTCCCACTGCCAGTCCCACCAGGGTTGCCCTGGATCTTAACACTGGGCCGCCTTGCCTAGATAATTGAGTGTCACGGAGGCGTGAGCTCCATGCAACCCTATGAGTACTGCCTGGGAACCTATGACACTGAGAAAAAATGATGGTCAAGCAAACATCCTCAGCACACGCTCCCAACGTCCAGAGAAGGAAAGAGGAAGCTATTACTTTCCACTGGAATGTTTATTTTCTCACATCTGACCCTTAGCGAGTACTAGTCGCTGTTGCCCGGTCCAGCAGCGTGACAGACCCCGGAGCTCTCGCGGGACGCGTGTGGCTTCGAGCGTGACCGACCCGAGCGATGCGACCCTCGACCCCCTGGAGTTGGGCACGCCAACGCGGCGCGGCTGGAGCCATGAAGATGGGCGCTCCCTGGACGCCGCTTCTACTCCAACAGCTGCTGCCTGTGCTGCCATGTCCGCACCGGCACCATCCTGCTGGGCTTCTGGTACCTGGTCGCCAATGCTGTGGTCCTGCTGCTCCTGCTGAGTGCCCTGGCCAGCCCCGACCACTACCACTTCTCCAGTTCTGAGTTTGGGCAGGAGTTTGAGTTAATGGATGATGCCAACACAGATACACCCGGCAGAGCAGAAACCAGCTTTCCCCGTTGAACCCCCTGCATTCCATGGACCACGAGAGCAACTTCCGACCCAAGCCCAGAAACCCGATGGATCCTGGGAAGAGCCCAGAGAAACCCCACACCTTGCTGGCAGCGATCTTCACCATCCACACTCCGCAGCTCGTAAGATCTCCACCCAGCAGATTAATCCAGTTTCCAGCCCGGCTTGTCAGAAACCCAGCCTACAAGGACCCACCCTGCAGAGACCTGCCCTTCAGAGGAGAGTATTTCAAGCCCAGGAATGCTTGAGCCACAGACACTTGTACACCCGGCAGAGCAGATACCAGCTTTCCCGTAGCGCGGCCGCATAGCGCCGCATAGCTGCCACACAATTTACCTCCAAATTGCCGTAAATTTTCTACCCACCCCTCTGAGAGAACCCCACAAAGTAATGAGAGTATAGTGCCCGCATGGCAGAGCCTGGCAAGCTGTCCGATGCGTGTTTGATATGCCAAAACCAGTAACAAAAATGCTTATTTTCCTGACTCCGGAAAGAGCCCTTAATATGGCAGCAGTAAGAAAGGCGAACAAGCAGTAAATGACCCTTAGCACTTCTAGGTGTAATGACGGCTGGAGCCAATGGGTGGCACTGCGGAGTTACTCTGGTGGTGGAAATCCTCACCTTTAGGTTGCTGACCATCCCAATGAGTGTCAGGGTCCTAGGTTACAGGAAGCACAGCTCTTTCAACCCAGAGGCCTATAAGCCCCAAAGAGCTACAGGTTTCATACAACATGCCACACACTCGGAGCTGTGGACTGTCAGAAGCAGACATAAGAAGATCTCCACAAAGCTCCATAAGCAAATGTCTGACATTTGATTTCAGCAGAGAAGGTGCTTGCCTCGAAGACAGCTGACCCAATTCAATTCCCAGAATCACAGAAGGTACCTGAACCCTGTTAGTGGACTTTGAGCACAGAGTCAGGAGTAAGCCCTGAGGATGGCCAGGTGTGGCCCAGCCCCACATAAAAGACTTATAAAGTTTATCTTTAAGTATGATATATATAATTTCATTACATAAATTCATATCCGAAATAGATCTAAATGCTCACTTTGCGGATCTAGATAAAAAATGCAAGCACATTAATGCATGTGTATATGTGTAAGTGTATTCATGTGTACATAAGTGTGAATGCTTTTGTGCAAATGCACTGACATTTGCACACCTCAGGGTTTTGTATTTGGGGATTTATACAAATGCAGGATCATATAAATGTATGTATGCTTACACATATGCATGGGTATTCCTGTGTGCACACGTGCACATGTTCATGTATACAAATAAAGTCATATGTGTTCATGTGAAATGCCGCTGCATGTATGTGTGATACACATAGTATCACATGAGCCTCTATGTATAGGCATGAGTGGAAATACAGACATGCATGTGTGTATGTGCATATATGTAAATGTAGCTATGTGCCTGTGTGCTTATGGAAACACACGTGTGCACATGTGTGGGCCTACATATGTGCATGTGTGATTTCATATACATACATAATATACCCTACATGGGAGAACAGCACAATGTATCAAGTGCTCCACAGTCTTGACTCATGTAGCATGTACCCCCAAACAGCTCTGATAAGACAAATACGCAAGAACACAGCTTGCTAGAAGAGAAGTGGCTCTAGTCAGTGACAGACAAGAGGCCCCCAACACCTGCTGCTGTTTCCAGGGGGTCTTCAGACTCAACAGCCCCTGAGCCATACAGTTCATGCAATATCCACCCTGAATTCTTTGCCTAAAGAAACTAGTTAAGTCAAATTTCCTCGCTTCCCGCTTTCTGCAAGAGTCCAGATCTTCTCCACAGCTCCAGAAACACTCTCGGTTTAAGGAGATGTGGGGGTGGGGGAGACCGTGGAATACAGTCACAAGAAATATAACCCCAGCTTCGTTTCCATTAAAGTGTCTGTATGATGCTTCTACTTTTCCTTTATAAAGATGCCATTAGAAAGTCAAAACAAACAAAATTGAAAGCAGAAAGGAACAGGAAGTTCATGCAATAATCGTATAACACTGATACCTATTGATGCCGTCCTAAATCACTTATATAAAATGATATGGCAAGTAAGGTCAGTGCATAATGCTATTCTTTCAAAAATCAGTGATGCTTATTTTAAAGAACATTGTAAGAACAGAATATTTAACCTAAACGACACCAGAAGTAAAATGTTGTTGTCAAATATGACATTCACTTAATGCCATTTTAAGGTTTTGCCTCTACCTTAGAATTGCATACTATGACTCATGCATTTAATTGTTTAATAAATGATTCACAAATCATCTAATTTTCTTGCTTTTCAAACTTAATTAAGCCCATTAACATATATGAATTTAGCCTATTATCAATTTCCTATGCAAATTGAGGCATGGATTATTCAATAGAGTAGCTAAGTTTTTTTCAAAACAGTAAACAATTTATTTGGGGGTTATTTTTTTCCCTTCAAAACCATGGTTACCTTAACTAAAATTTGTGAAAATTTTGCATTCATAATAAACACCAGTAAAGAAGAGCGAGACTTCTGCTTTGCCGTTTAGTCAGTTCCGCTCCTCTTGCAGAGGCAGAAGCTCTCGAAGGCTTTAATATTGAACCACTGGTTGCTGGGGTCTGGGGACAGGACAGCAGTGAGGGGGGCTTACCTCGCACAAGGCCACCTGGCTGGTGCCCATTGCCGATAAGTCACCCTAAAACTGAGCATCACCAGGAGAAATTTCCTGAGTGCAGAACCAGGAGGACTGCAGGGTGTGGCCCCAACCAAAAATAAATACTGAGTGCAGTCTTCCTGACTTAGCAACTCTGGATTGGAGACTGAGAAACAGTTTCTCCGAGTTTCTGGTTGATAGCCACGCTGTTCCTCTGGGGGATCACTCTTAAGTAAAGGACGGGCTCGTTGAACGCTGACTTGGGAACTCAGGGTGTAGCTCTCCCTCAGTGAGCACGGATAGTGTAAATTATGCCCTAGGGCGGGCCAGAGAGAGAGCATAGCTGGTCAGGTGCTTGGCTTGCCCAGGATGGACACTCCACACTGCATATGGACCCCAAGCACAATCCCCAGGACCTAGAGCACTGCCACGAGTGGCCCAAACCAGAACAAAACTCACCCCAGTATCATCATGTTTCAAACAAAAAACTGGAAAAGTGAAACTCTGTCCTGTGAACATGCACTGTTTTATAAATCAATGCGGCACAGTTAGAAAAGCGAAGCAGAGAAAGTAATTCTTTCAACACTCTATTTTATTTTAACCAATTGAAAAATTGGAGTAAATGCTTTTGGAAATGAGTTGTTAGCATTTAAATATATATCATTCTTGTTCTTTTAAATTAATCCACTAAAATTGTGATTAGGGTTACTTTATGAAAAGTAAACTGGAGTTAAAGTGAGATATTGTTATTATCATTTTCATCTTTTAAGCTACTTCTTAAATTTTTCCAACTATGTTAACAACCAAACTCTTGAAAATAAAATATCCACATTCTTCTAAAATATGTTTTTATCTTCTCTCTGAATTTTATCTTCTCAGGACTCTCAAAAAATAATACTTTAAATTTGCCTTAATTAACTTGCTTTAACACATTTAAACTTTGATTTTTAACAACTGTTGATACTTCTTTTTTGCAATGACATTATGAAGCAAACCTTGATGCATCACTGTTTCCAAGAGTACAGACCAACTATTTTAGAACAGACCTCTACACATACTCCTCTTTCAGTAAAATTACTTAGATGGCCAATGAACTCAAGCCCCCAGAGTGGGACCCCTAGAATTCTGCAAGTCAAAGGAGCCTCAATTGAGTGCAGCCAGCTGCGGTCCACACGCCCCTCCTTGTTGTTCCCGAGGCCAACAGGACGGTGACACTGAAGCCTGGAAGTTTGCTTGTCAGCTGTCCCTGAGTGAAGTTGCTGCCTCTACTGAAATCAGACGCCAAATGTCTTTATCACAACAAATACTGGAGATAAAGTAAAGCAAATTATTATTTTGTCGATTGGTTTCTGTACGACAGTCTTTTCTCTAGAGTTGCTTATTTCCATGTCAAAGGAAAATATATTGTGCATTTCAAAAATAAACAAACAATTTTTCAATTATCCTCACCCTACTCAAAGAACTGTTGCTTTCAAAGACAAAGGGGAACTTCTTCCAACTGCCTGTGGTAACTGCCAGTCAGCTCGGGAGTGGAGACACTCGTGGCAATTTCGCATTTTGAGAAAGTCAGACTCGAACTTAAGTCCCTTGAGGTTAACTAGGGATTTGCCACAATTGACCTTGTGATTGCTGTTAAGTGTAGTAGCTAATGGACATCTTGGTTTTATATTCCAGCTGCATGGCAGATTGCAAACATCAGAATTTATAAAAGGCATTTTCATCATCATACTTATTGATGGTAGACACTAAAATGTGTTCAAAGAATTCCCTTTCCGATTTTCATTATGGTATCACTGTATCACTGTCTTCCCGTTCATCATCGATTCGCTCGAGCGGGCACCAGTAACATCTCCATATGTCCTGTCTCATGCAAGTAGAGCCCAAGGGCACCTGCTTGCTCCAAGAACATAAAGAGCCTCAAACCATTCCATCAGGTCATGGGAATGAGGTCTATAATTGTTACTGGTATTTGGCATATCAATATGACATCGGTAGCTTGCCAAGCTCTGCCGTGTGGGTAGCATACTCTTTTAGTCATCTCTAAATCCAGCATTTATTGATGAACCACATGGTCGCAAGCGGCCACTCAAGCCAGGCTGTGATATGCTGGTCTGCTGGGTGGAATTCTGATGAGGGGGAAGTCCGGATGTGGAAAGTGAAGGCCCTCATGGAGTGGGGGGTTATCTGGCTTGTTGTGAGGCTCTGCTGGGGTGGCGGGCCAGGGCTAGAACCCGCTATCCCTCCCGGGCACCTCGTGAGTGGCTGGGCACAGGGAGAGCCAGGAGCAGCTCTGCCCCATGTCTGTGAGTCTCTGGATCAGCATACCTGGGCCGGATTCATTAAGGTATGAAAGTATTTCCGCTGAATCTGATTGAACCCAAGTGGTGGACGTCTCTGCCACGACTTCCCACCTCTGCTGTGCCTCTCTGAGCTGGTTTTGGTGAAGCCAGTAGCAACACTGGAGATATAATAAACACATGCTGTTTTATGCCTCTAACTTCGGGGTAATGCAGCAATGAACTGATGCCACATCCTCATTCCTTGCATTATACCGAAGCTTCTCTAAGATAAGCAATGTTTTTTGGTTATAAACATGCCAGCGGGGATGTCTTTCTTTGTTTCCAGACAGATTTTTATTCAGCCTTTTGATACAGTGAGGAACTTAGAGTTGGGAGTCATGGGAGCAGAGTGGAAGCTCTTTATGTTCATGCAGGTGTTTAACCCCTATCTCATCGCTAAATAAGTCTGTGCTTTCCTTTCCTTCAAAGGGTGATCCAGAGTCATTTGTGTTGGTTGGAATTCCACCATGGGAATTCCTAGAGAAAGCCTTATAATCAACCACTCAGGACTCCTCTCTGGCTCCTCAGTTATCCTGCTATGGCAACTCATCCCCTTGTTCATAGACTGGAAAGCTCAGACACAAATTGAAATTAATGAAAATAATGATTCAAGGCCATTTATAATTAAAATAGAACATACTGAATTAGAAGTTGATAGAAGAAAGAGATATGGTATCTGAAATAGTTGATGTTGACTTTGCAGAGGAAAAGGAAGGGAAGTTAAACATTGTCTCTGGTCAGAGACAACAGACTCAGGACCGAGGAACCCAATGATTCTGTCTCGCCCTCAGCAGCCAAGGTAGCCCTCACCAAGGCCTTAGCTCACTAGCATGCATAACACAGAAGAACTGTGAATATACAGACTTTTGGGTTACTTTTTTTTTTTGCTTTTTGGGTCACACTCAGCAATGCTCAGGGTTTTTCCTGGCTCTGCATTCAGGAATTACTCCTGGTGGTGATTGAGGGACCATGGAATGCCGGGGAATCAAACCCCGGGCGTGCAGGGCAAATGCCCTAACCCACTGGGGCTATTGCTCCAGCCCCTTTCTGGTTGCTTTCTAATATCCGGCATCAGCCTTGCTCTATGCACAGAATACAAGAACAATATGAAAAGGTGAATCTGAACAAATTGAAGAAAAGCAGCAATTGATAATATGACCCTAATCGAAACTGAAGAGCTCTACCAAGCCAAGAATTACATGAGCCCAAGGATTCAGGGGCAGGGGGTCATTTACTAGCAACTGGGACTCATCTCTAGGGCTTGGAGCTTTTGAAATGTTTAATCAAGATTGAACATAGATACACACATAATAATTAGACTGCTTTTTAACTGCTTTTTTTTCTGAGTTTAGAACAAGGGGTTAAAGCAGAGGATCAGAAGAGACAATCAACTCTGCACGGTGCTTAGACAACCCATATTTTGTGTCAATCAGTTTCAGGATTCAACTTACATTGGGCTTCATATTTCATATTCAAAATGAGAAGAGTCTAAAAGACACAGGGACAGGTATAGTAACTCAGAATATATTCCAAATTTATCTGTATAGAGATAAAACTTGAGCATCTGCTGAAAATATTTCCTCTGGGGAGACTTTAATGCACCCCCATTGAAAAGGTCACGGCCATTCTCAGATTTCAATAGCAGCTGCATTCAGAGGGAGAAAACTGCACAAAAGAGTCTCAAAAGGAACAACACAGTTGTGTGAAATTGGGCACCCAGTTTGTTTAGGAGACATTCTTAGAAAATGGAGGCAATATTTTCATGGTGAAATTATAGCTGAGTGTTAGGACGATAGCCGAAGTCTGAGTGGAGCGTCATGAATGAAACATTGCTTGGAATGAGTGTGAAGGTACTGAATTTAAGGAGATGTTGGGGTACTCAGGCTTTACTCATCCTGGATTCTATTTTCTTTGCCTTTTTGGCTTCCTGCCCATCACTTGATCACTTGAATCCGTTATTCATCGATTTGCTCGAGAGGGCACCAGTAACATTTCCATTGGACCCTATCATGTGCCAATGTAGCCCAATGGCATCTGGTTGATTCAGGAATATGAAGAGCCTCATTCCTGCTATAGACTGAAGGAAAGCCATGATATATGACTGGCTCTGAAATCCTGGGCTTAGCCTTCAGACACTCAGTGGTTAAAGTCTTACAGGCGGTGTCTGGCTAGTAAAAGGATCAATGGTACATCTTCTGGCCGCTTCATTGCAGCAAGGCAGGCGGTGCTGAATGAATGATGAAAAGGTTGTTAGGAGTCACCAAGAACAGGATTAGGGGAATCACAGGAACAGAGTAAGAGCTTCAATGACTTAAAGTACGCTCCGAGGAACACCGCCTCAGGCCCCATAACTGCCTGACACTCTATATAGTGCCCGGAAATGGAGCGGGGGAGTAAAGGAGCTTCCCAGAAGGAACAGCCTGGCAGGTAGAGCTGCCACTCCAGGCCGAAAGCTGGAGAGAAGGTCCAGATCAAAATAGCAAATTGCTTAGCAGCCAGATCACTCTGCAAACTTGGGGCATGTATGAGAGTGTGAAGAGAGAGAGCTAGAACCCAGGTCAGGATAGCCCCACTTTTCCACAACGGAAAACTGGCACCATGAGGTCCACTGGAACCACGACATCCACCCTTCACACACCAACAAAACCAGAGATTATTACTTATAGCATGCACCGCTCGCACCTCCCCATCACCCTGTTTGATCTTTCAACTGATGGGATGGATCTGATTCTTTTATTTTCAGTTGATGAATCAGCAAGTTGAATATTAGTAATAGAACAAACTTCCCAAACTTCAAAAAAAATTAAAAAACAGTGACCATCCTGGTGGGCTGCTGTGTGCAGTCACTGTTGCTAGGGAAACGGTTTCATGGATCTCCAACGGCAGCGCCAAATCATGGCTGCAGCAGCAGTGAGAGCTGTGGGCTCGTCCACAGCGTGATGCACTTTCCACCGGCACCATATGCCCCCTCAGGACCAGGGCTGACCCTGCTGGCTCAGACGTCCCGCGGCCCGTCACAATTGCCCAGTTCAAGGATGCCTTTCAGTGTTCCTACATCACTGTCAGATTGTGGTTGGGCTACAACAGAACATGTGTCAACCATGTGCTGTCAAATACCGCCTTCAGAACAGCTACAGGACCTTCACCCCAAGAAATGAGTATTCGCCCACTAACTCTTGAAACAGCAGCACTCCGCTGGGCAGGCTTCCGGCTCGAGCACCCTTAAGACAGCATCTCGCGTAATTTCATGCTCTCCAAAGGGAAGAACCGGGTTGCTATGCTACTGACCTCTTGCAAAGTATTGTCTTAATAGCCAAAGAAATAGATCGTTATTTTCCAGTGGGCCCCCCTCCCTCCTTATCCCTTTCTCCTTAAGGAAATTCTGTGAAGGGAAGTTTTCCATTGTTTGTGGTCTTTGAAAGCCTTGTGAGATATTTTGAAAGTGTATCTGGAATTATTGAATATATGAATAGAATTCTTCCTGCGAAAAGGAGGAACACCGTTTCCCAAACCAGCCAGGAGGGAACATAATGTAAGAAAAGCATAGATCCAGTTTCCTACCTGCCCAATTGAAAAGCAGCCTTTGGCTTGTATGGGATCTACTCAACATTTACTATTGCACAATTCACGTTTATATGTAACAGCTCAGCTCAGCAAATGGCTCTCAATCGGTGAACTTGAAGAGAGTCGTTGTTACCGGGTCTAAGTGCCAGTGATGTGCAGTGATAAACCGTGAACTTTTCATAGTCTTGAGTCACACGCTGAGCACAGGAAAAAAATCCACCCATGTAAATGTCACCATTAAAGGCGTCTTTGCATACCACCACCAAACCCTAGAGGAAACCGGCAAAAGTAGTTCCTTAGTACGCTCAAATTATTGCTCTAGGATGTCTCGGGTATATTAAAAGCAGGAAAGATGAATTATCAATACTAACAAATGTAAGAAAAATTCACTGTATCACTGTCTTCCCGTTCATCATCGATTTGCTTGAGCGGGCACCAGTAACATCTCCATATGACCTGTCTCATGCAAGTAGAGCCCAAGGGCACCTGCTTGCTCCAGGAACATAAAGAGCCTCAAACCATTCCATCAGGTCACGGGAATGAGGTCTATAATTGTTACTAGTATCTGGCATATCAAATACGACATGGGTAGCTTGCTAGGCTCTGCCATGCGGGTAGCATACTCTTGTAGTCATCTCAAAAATCCAGCATTTATTGATGAACTGCGCGCGCCGCAAGCAGCCGCACAAGCCGGGCTGTGATAGGCTGGTCTGCAGGGTGGAGTTCTGACAAAGGGGAAGACTAGATGTGGAAAATGGAGGTCCTCATGGAGTGCAGGGGTTGTCTGGCTTGTTGTGAGGCTCTGCTGGGGTGGCGGGCCAGGGCTAGAACCTGCCATCCCTCCCGGGTGCCTCATGAGCGACTGGGCACAGTGAGAGCCAGTAGCAGCTCTGCCCCATGTCTGTCTCTGTAAGGAAAATTACATAATAAAATCATGAAAATCTGATCTGTTTATTGACTTTTTAATGAAGCCTTGTATTTACAAATTTTTCTGTGCTGAGTCACTTCTCTTTCAACATCTATTGAGAATATGGGTTAAAAATACAAAAAGGGCCAGAGTGATAGCCCAGTAGGTAGGGCGTTTGCCTTGCATGTGGCTGGCCGTGCAGGCCCGG
The DNA here is from genome assembly GCA_021461705.1 of Cryptotis parvus. Taxonomy (NCBI): domain Eukaryota; kingdom Metazoa; phylum Chordata; class Mammalia; order Eulipotyphla; family Soricidae; genus Cryptotis; species Cryptotis parvus. The sequence continues at coordinate 86,409 of JAJIBD010000484.1, forward strand.
GTTCGATCCTCGGCACCCCATATGGTCCCCGAGCACTGCCAGGAGTGATTCCTGAGTGCAGATCCAGGAGAAACCCCTGAGCATTGCCAGGTGTGACCCAAAACAGCAAAAAAAAAATATTGTCAAGTATATTGGTAAGAATTTTCCCCTTGGTTTCTTTTAATTTTCAATCACATAGAAATTGGATTTTTATATAGAAATGTTTAAGTATTTTATCCTAAAAATTTTATATTTTCAACATTAACACTAAAATAATAATTTCTTATTTTCTATGATTTATGTTCAAAAGTCTTGCTGAAAATACTTTTAGAAACCCCATCCACGCTCATGTTTATATCTTAGCTCTTTTTTGTCACATATACATTTCATGTTGCTTTCTAGTATTTGAATTTAATATGAGTGTGGTAAAATGCCTGAAATCTAATACAGTTCTCTTCTGCTCAGCCATTCATCCTTCCTTAATTCATTTTTCACCTTTTTCTTTCTGATTATTTAAAAATACGGATTTTCCCCAGACACAGGGTGGGAGGAAGGGGGAAGGCCCGGCTGCAGGCCTGATTGGTTAGTGTTGAGGCACTCATGGATTTGTTTCTGTTTTTATTTCATTATTATTTGGGGAAGATGACTTGGTCCAAAGGCAGCTGCTGCTGGCCTGTGCTTGGGTCCTGCTGCTCAGGGACCCAAGTGGTTCATGGGATCTTATGGGGATCTGCAAAAGTTGTCCCCAGATTGGTAAACTCTGTGGTAAAAGAAAAAGACTTGAAAGAGATTAGGAAGGAAATTTAAAATTTTCCACAGAAACACTGAAACTTTTATTAGGATAGCAATACAAAAAATAAACAAAATCCAAGCCATTATAGAATATCTCCATGATGTGTATTTATTTTAGAAAATTTAAGAGGAGTATAATAAATTCACTGACTAAACTATGAAACTGTGAAACTAAGATACTATGAAACTATGAAACAAGACCACAGTATCAATTATTCTTATAAAACTATTGTTTTATAAGAAATTTGAAAATAATATATTTTCACGAAATATCAGAAGCTGTTGAAACTACCTCATCCAATAAGAATCCAGTGGCAAAAAGTGCCAGCAATTTAGTAAACTTGGGCGCTGGGTCTCCCGGAGTTGACTTTCGTTAACTGAATTCCAGAGCAATTCTTTTGGCAATTACTTAGCTTTCTCCACTTCACACATTTGGGCCACAGTTTGTTACACATTTCCAAGCATGAGAGCGAAGGTTTGATTCTCCCTGTTTAAAAAAACAACAACTAGGCAAAAGATTTCTCTCTCTCTTTCTCAGAGGATGTACCTCGGAACATTCGGCCTTGTAAGCATTTGTCATCTGGTGAAAACGGCATGACGCTCCTGAAGGAGAGAGGTCTGTGGGCGCAGGCCCAGCGTGTTTCTTCAAAACCCAGAGCCGCTCCTTGAAATGCCACATCACAGACTACACACCTGCGCCTCAGCCTCTGTCTGAGGAGGGAGAGCAGCTGGACGCCCAAGGTCACTGGCTCTGAGCCCAAAAGCATCCCTGCATAGATATGGGAGATTGCTTCGCCTCAGGAAGAGGCCAACTCCCTATCACAGATGGTCCCCCAATGACCGCATTGCACTAGGATGGATGAGTTAGGTGAGAGCAGGGGCTGCCAGCCAGCAGTCGAAGACTAGGGCTGGTGAGCGACGCTGCCGGCCTCCAGGGGACAGAGGAGGGACCAGGCAGGGCCAGGGATCAAAACATGCAGGCCCCGAAACACTCTCCCTGACTCCCCAGCACTTGTTTTTATTTAGTTGTAGATGCAGATATCTGTTTTTTATTTATTTGTTTGTTTATTTATTGATTGATTTTTTGGGTCACACCCGGCAATGCATAGGGGTTGCTCCTGGCTCCTCGCTCAGGAATTACTCCTGGCCGTGCTGGGGGAACCACATGGGATGCTGGGGATCGAACCTAGGTCGGCCATGTATGAGGCAAATGCCCTCCCGCTGTACTATAGCTCAGGCCCCACGGATGTCTATTAACATCTAGATGTTTCATTAAATTCTTCTCATTTGACTAAAAATATTCACTATAAATATGCACTATGAATTATTATCAGCCACTCATTGGTCATCCTCCTTAGTGCTGCCATATTAAGGACTCTTTCAGGGTCGGGGAAATAAACATTGTTATTACCGGTTTGGGCATATAGAATACACATCAGACAGCTTGCCAGGCTCTGCCGTGCAGGCGGTTTACTCTCAGTAGCTTGCCAGGCTCTCTGAGAGGGGTGGGGAGAAGATTCTTGGTAATTTGGAGATAAATCGCGTGGACGCAAAGCATATGTGAGCAATGGGGAGAGCTGGTAGCTGTTCTGCCTGGTATATCTGTGTCTGAATATTTGACTATAAATACACATGCCAAGTTTTAATGATAATGTATCCTTTTGGGGGTCAATTTTCAGAAGCACAATCAAGAATAATGAAATACAGTCTAGATTTCTGTTTTGATTAATATTTACAAAAGTTTCCTTTTTTTAACCTCTGTCCAATAGTTAGAAGTGATTGTGTCAGAATTTTAGCATTTATAAAGATACAATTAAAATTTTCATTGACAGATAAAAATCAATGCCATGCATTATCTGATGCTTAATGCAAAATAAAACAAATAAGAAAAATACGGTTTGTAATTTGATATTTTCAAAATAAATTTTGAAGGAACTTTATAACTATGACAATATTGTAAAGAAATTTTATATAAAATAAAGTAAATTTTAAATAAATTTTACTTTGAATGTCTAAATTTAAAACATAATATATTGTTTATATAATAATTGCTAAATAAATGCAAATTTAGCTAGCTTTACTCCAAATTGGCATATAGGAAACGTGTCTGAAATTCTCTATGTCCAGTTCTTATCCTATCTTCACCAACAACTCTCTTAACTTTCTGTTATTCTAAAGGTGAGGGAACACCAAAGTAAAATAATAAAAAAGATAAATAAAAATATATTAAGATAACAATATTAGCATATATAAGATTATTATATATTATGATTTTATCTATTTTATATATATGTACAAGTGAAGTGATATATATATATGTGAACTGCCTAGTTCATATCCTATCTTCATCAACAACTGTCTTAACTTTCTATTATTTAAGGGTGAGGGACCATCAAAGTAAAATAATAAATATTAATAAAATAATATATTAAGATAATATATAAGACTATATATTTAATATTATATATTAGATTATTATTATGATAATAGGCTAATAATAAGATTATTAGAATAATAAGATATTCTAAACTACTGGACATAGGTAAAAAAAAAAAAGAATAAGAAAATAATTTTTATAAATGAGTAAGAAAACATGTTAAGATCATGAAGTTTTATGCATTGTTTATTAGACTTTGTATCTATCTACAAATGTCCAACATCTTAGGGATAAAATGAGGGTCAAAATCAGACATTGAATTCTGTGCAGAATAACAGCGCCTGTGCTGGGAAACAGCAGCATGCCGCGTCCTCCGAGAAGGGCAGATTTAGGAATCGTACTCCTCATTCCATCATGTTACACTATTCCTCATTCCGTCATGTTACACTACTCCTCATTCTGTTGGGTTACTCTCCTCATTCCGTCACGTGACACTCCTCCGCATTCCATCATGTTACACTACTCCTCATTCCGTCATGTTACACTACTCCTCATTCCGTCGGGTTGCACTACTCCTCATTCCGTCATGTTACACTACTCCTCATTCTGTCATGTTACACTACCTCCTCATTCCGTCATGTTACACTACTCCTCATTCGTATGTTACACTCTCCTCATTCCGTCGGGTTGCACTACTCCTCATTCTGTCATTTACATCCTCATTCCGCGGTGCACTACTCCTCATTCCGTCATGTGACACTCCTCCGCATTCCGTCATGTTACACTCCTCCTCAATCCGTCATGTTACACTACTCCTCATTCCGCATACTTTACTCCTCATTCCATCATGTTACACTACTCCTCATTTCATCATGTTACACTCCTCCGCATTCCATCATGTTACACTACTCCTGATTTCGTCATGTTACACTACTCCTCAATCCGTCATGTTACACTATTCCTCATTTCGTCATGTTACACTACTCCTCATTCCGTCATGTTACACTACTCCTCATTCCGTCATGTTATACTACTCCTCATTCCGTCATGTTACACTATTCCTCATTCCGTCATGTTACACTATTCCTCATTCCGTCATGTTACACTACTCCTCATTCCGTCGGGTTACACTACTTCACATTCCGTCATGTTACACTCCTCCGCATTCCATGATGTTACACTCCTCCTCAATCCGTCATGTTACACTACTCCTCATTCCGTCATGTTACACTATTCCTCATTCCGTCATGTTATACTACTCCTCAATCCGTCATGTTACACTACTCCTCATTCTGTCATGTTACACTACTCATTCCATCATGTTACACTACTCCTCATTCCATCATGTTACACTATTCCTCATTCCGTCATGTTACACTATTCCTCATTCCGTCATGTTACACTACTCCTCATTCTGTCATGTTACATGATTCCTCATTCCAATATGTTACATGATTCCTCATTCCTCATTCCAACATGTTCCTTGTTCAGACATGTTTCACTATTCCTCATTCCACCATGTTACACTATTTCTTATTCCAACATGTTACACGATTCCTGCATTCTGTCATGTTACATGATTCCTCATTCCTCGTGTTACACTACTCCTCATTCCATCATGTAATACTAGTCTTCATTCACTGCGTTGCTTTCTCAGCTTGGCCCATACGGAGGCATCCATTACCCCATGCTGTCCTCAGGGTCTCACAGAATGCCACACCTCGCTTTAATTAAGCTCCTCTCTATTTCAGCACTCCTATTTCAGCCATATTTAAGTCAATCTCTTATTATCTAGAAGTATTTCCTAGGACTGAGCTGTTTAATGGAGGGGCCCAAGGATGGGACTTTTCTTGGGCTCTGCAGTATTAAGGGCATGATGCCAACCTCAGACCCGGCTATACTCATGTACTTCCAGCGCTGCACCCAGTAACACATGGGGGACTGACCAGGTAGTGCCAAATCAAGTTGATTAGCTACTTATAAGGCATGAAAACTGCTGAAGTTTTGAAATTACAGTTGAAAAAATACTGGAACATTATGTCAGTTATGTAGTCTGTTAGCTGAGAGACTGTATTTTATGCCTCTCAATTCTGCTTTTATTCAAAATTAATTGGTTTTTGCATATAGTCCATGCTACATGTAATGTTGTTATAAAGCTGAGTCTTACACTTACAGGAAAAGAAATGCAAATGTTTTCTAAAAAGTAATATAAGTGAGAACAAATGGAGTTGGCTACTGTAGGAGGCAGCAGATTTTGTAACGTAGAAACTTTCAGACTGGCAGATTGCTGAGTAAGGAGGCTGCGGCTAGGGACACAAACTGAGGAGATTCCCCACAACCCGAAAACTCTGCTTGTAAAGGAGAAGTCTACAAGGATTTTAGCCCCCCAAAAGCCATTTTTCAAAGTATTAAGTTAAGACTAAATGACGCAAAATCATAAAATATTATGGACAGTTAACTTATGAACATATAGACTACAAATTAATAACATTTTAATTAATAAAATTTTATAAATATTATTTATAAAATGTTTTATAAATAAAATTGCAAAATAAAGTATTGCATCAGTAAATGGAAAGAAATTATTATCAAAGTGTATTTCTATTTGTAGAGTTAATAAAACTGTAGAGTGTTAGTTATTATTTGCAGGTGCTCTTTAGTTACTCCTAAAAATAGCTGCAAAAATTCAGAAATGATTTTGCTCTGGAATGCTGGGAGAATACTTTAACTACACCTGGAAGGCAAAACGGGCCTCAATTGCACTTGCAAAACTAAAAGAGGTAAAAGAAAGCAATGAAATGGAAGTGGGTTGGAGGTTATGCTCTAAATAGACATTTGGCTTTTTATTTTTATATCCATTTTCAGTTGCTCTTAAAAGACTCTAGTCTTTTAAGAGCAATTTCCATCTTCCCCAAAGAGAATTAAAGATGAATACCATTTCAAATTATTGTTGCTTTCAATTGCATGCACATTTGTATAATCAGGAAAGTAATAACATCTTTTTCAATTTAGTAGAGAAAAGTAAATGTAACCATTGAACTGTTTTAAAACCACACTTGCTTTATTTAAAGGGGTTTCCCAATATAGTTTTATTTCCCCCAAGTTGCTAACCTGACATTGTATAAAACATCTTCCTTATTTCCTTGAGGAAAGTCATTTAAATCATAATTGTATAGAAAAATATATATTTGTTATATATATTTGTTTAAAATTTAGTTTAAAAATTTTATTATGAGGATATGATTCATCCTTAGTTGATAAAATTAGATTTGTGGAGGCTTATCTGTATTTGATATAATTCCTAGAGAAGTTACATAGGACTGTGAGAAAAAAAGGAGGATCCCTAAAAAGATGAATTTCACATCGGGAATGACACTGTGTCTGGGCTGGGGAGAGGACAGCAGGGTGAAGCATCTGCCCATCAGTGGCTGAACCCAGCTTGATCCCTGGCACCACCTCGTCCCCCAAGTGTTACTTGGTGCAGCCCTGGATGCCCATGAGGACCCCGAATGAGACCCTGGAATCCCCCAATACCTCAAAGTCCAAGAAAAGCCAATCCTTGAGCCCTGGCATTCAACAGCTCATCAGGTTGTCTGGGAATCTACATGTGGCCACCAGGCTCCCTGAGCTTAGCTCTGGAAGAAGCACAACCTCAGGCCCCCAAAGAAATTCCCACAGAAAACAAAATGCAAGCAAAAATAAAACAATGGTCTCTTTTGGGTTCCTGAGAAAATTCATTTAAGACATTCGTCTTGGGAGGGTGCAGTTACAGAGCCAAGCAAGTACAGTCCCATTTGCTTTTTGTCAAGTTTACCAGCACCTAGGAAACAAATATTCTCACCTACTGGGTTTGTCTGTGTCTTTGAGAACCCATCCAACTGCTGGCGTTTCTTGATGTTTCTGATTCAAATAATAGGAGCTGTATAAATTACTTTACTAAAAATGCAATGATTCAGAGGCTAGGTAAGACAGAAAATGGAACAGTGTGCTAACAATTGTTGAGGGTACTAATACCAACCTAGAACTGAACATTAAATAGAGGCAAAAAGATACACATGACAACCCTTTAATGTATGTTCTGTAATCCATAGTCTGGGGGGGAAGGAAAAGAGAAAGAGAGAGAAATGGAAAGAAATTAAGAACCTGCCATGGAGCAGGGCTGGGGAGGGGGAGGGAACCGGGGACGTTGGTGGTGGGAGATGGGCACTGGTGGCGCGGATGGGTGCTGCAAACAATTCAGTATGATTTGTTGGCAAAGTGCTACACCGTTTCAATGAAACAATGTATGTTTTAACTGAATTAAAATAAATACATGTTTAATCACTAAAAAAATGCAATGAAAAGGTCACAATAGGTAGTTGTGATTTGGAGTTTTTCAAATCTTACCAACATACTCTTGAAGTATGGAAGGATATATCACTTGTATCACTTGTCTTCCTGTTGTTCATCGACTTGTTCGAGTGGGCACCAGTAACATCTCCATACTGGCCTGCCCTCCCAATAGAGCCTCACAAGAAGCCAGAGGAACCCCCACACCACGAGGACCACCATTTTTGAAATCCAGATTCTACAGGTCATCAGAGCTCCACCCAAGATATAGGCTAATCTCAAGCCCTGCTCATCAGAGTCCCACCCTACAGTGAAGCCTATTTCAAGCCCAAGTATGTTTGAACCAGAGACACAGATACACAGGGCAGAGCTGCTACAGGCTCTCCCTGGGCTCGGCTGATCATGAGACATCTGGGAGGGAAGACGAGTTCCTAGCCCTGGCCTACCATCCCAATAGAGCCTTGCAAGGAACCCCTACACAATGAGGACCACCATTTTTAACATCCGGACTCCACAACGCATCAGAACTCCACCCAAGAGATAAGCTGAACTCAAGCCCTGCTCATCAGAGTCCCACCCTACAGCAAAGACTATTTCAAGTTCAGGTATGCTTGACCCTGAGACACAGAAATACAGGAAAGAGCTGTTACCAGCTCTTCCTGTGCTCAGCTGATTATGAGGCATCTAGAAGGGAAGGCGAGTTCTAGACCTGGCCCACCATCTCGATAGAGCCTCGCAAGAAGCCAGAGGAACCCCACACCATGAGGGCCACCATTTTTAAAATCCAGACTCCACAGCTCATCAGAGCTCCACCAGAGAGATAAGCTGATCTCAAGCCCTGCTCATCAGAGTCCCACCCTACAGTGAAGACTATTTCAAACCCAGGTATGCTTAAACCAGAGACACAGATACACGGGGTAGAGCTGCTAGCAGCTCTCCCTGTGCTCAGTTGATCGTGAGGCATCTGGGAGGGAAGGCAAGTTCTAGGAAGAATATATAGCTAGGCTTATTTCAAGATATTTTTCTTTTTTTGTTGTTGCTTTTTGGAGCACTTCCAGAAATGCTCAGGGGTTACCCCTGGCTCTGCACTCAGGAATTACTCCTGATGGTGCTGGAGGGACCCTCTGGGATGTTGGGGTAGAACTGGGGTCAGCTGGGTGCAAGGCAAATGCCCTCCGCAATGTCCTATTGCTCTGGCCCCATTCCAAGGTATTTCTAGGCTATTCCCAAGATGCCCACCCAAAGACCCTCTACTGCAAGGTTACATGTGTGACCTTTGGTTTCACGTCCCCTCACTCCCAGTAAGTGTGGAAATCTTAAATGTAGATTTTCGGAGCTCTGGAATTGAGAATCTCCCTCAGCACAGATCTACTCTGCCTCTCGTTCGTTCTTCTTCATTTATGTTCTCAATTCTCATTGAAAAGGAGATTTTTAATTGCTTCAATATGTGTTACTTGCCAGATAGTCATAGTTTTATATTTGTTTACTGGGAATATGCTGTGCTATTTCAGGATGGAAAATAGCTCCTCAGTAAAATAGGGCATCGTAACTCTGACTCAGAAAGCAGTGAATTATAAGTGAAAGATAAAACAAAATGTGCCGAACCCACCTTACTGCATCCCATGAATGTAAAAGCCAGCAAGATTTATATTATGGTATTCTGCTGTTTCTATAGAATTGCCCACCCATGGGCTTTATGCCCTTGGCAGCTTGTCTACAATGCAGGGGCTGTGTGGTCTCAACGATGTCCCATCATTAAATTGCACACTTTCTTACTTTTCTGGAAACAATGAAACCATGCCTTCAGGTGGCAAGTCTTTTAGCTTAGTTTTTACCCAAGCACTGACTAATGTACAATTTAATAAGTAGAAGCTTTACAAATTATGTTTTCTGCTGAAAATGATCCAGATGCCATAACTGGCCTCTGGCACCCTCTGCCATTCTCTGAAGGTCATGGTCTTTTCCGTGTTTCTTCTGAGTTTTACTAGGTCCCATATACTCTAGAGATCACTGATTTGAGGAAGAACAGCAGCTCCAACAGCCCCATGCTCATAATCACGGGTATAAAACATAAAGGTGTAAAGATATAAAGATTCAAAGCTGGGCACCGTGACCCCCAAATTCCACCCATCCTCCCCCATTAAGAGTTGACTGGTTCATACTGATAAAATTGATGTGGGAGATGGAGAGATAGTTCAGAGATTAAGGTGTTTGCTTTACATGAGGCAAAGCTGGTTCAGAACCTGGACCTGAGTGGTGCCCAGAGCACAGAGCTGGGAGTGATCCCTGAGTACTAACTATTGGGTATAGCCCCCAAACTCAACTCCTGCAAAATAATGTGCAAATATGCTGTTTTTGTTTTAACTTGTGTCATGATTTTTCCTTAGTACGTGATGATGATCTTTTCTGAGGGGAGGGACACAGCCAGCAGTTCTTGGGGGCTATTCTCAACTCTGTGCTCAGAAATTGCTCCTGGTACTCATGGGACCAAATGTGTTAGAAATCTACATGGATCTGCCAGGCGCATGGCCAGCACCTTAACTTCTTTCTACTGCTCCATCCCAGAGCATGGATAGGGTGATGAGCTAAAAATAACACACCATCCACTGCCAGTACTTTATTTTGAAAATAATCAAAGAGCCACTTCATGCTACTTTAGTATCTTATGAAGTGGGGCTATTCATTTATGGCGTGAATATTATTAAGCACCTTCAGTGTATTAATGGGTTCTAGCAAGGAAAACAAGGAATATGTTTTCTCCATATCTTCAAAACCATGCATGGTTGTTTCTGCCGCAGAACAAGGGGGTGAAGTGTTATGTAGACCATGATAGCCTCCACGAAAGGCCATTGCTGAATCCCAGAACCTGTCATTGAATTATCTTACTTGGTGAAAGGGACTTGGAAGACAGACACAGGACTCAGGAGAGGGATTGGTCTGGACCATCTAGGTAAACCCATCGGATCCCAAGTGTCCTTAGAGAGAGGCACAGAGAGTGAGGATGAAAGCTGGCTCTATGGGATGCGGTGAGTGCTGGCAGGCGACCAAGGCACAAGGAACCAGGGCGGTCTGTGGGACCTGCAAGGGAAGGAGAAGCAGCTTCCCAAAGTTTCCACAGAAGGAAAATCACTGCCCACATCTTGCTGTTAACCCAGAAAAGTCTGTTTTGATTTTCTGACCTGCAGAACTGTGGACAAGAAAGTTACAGATAGTGACATATTACAGTGGCCACAGGAATGTAATCTGGGCACTATCCTTTCAGGGGCAGCCGGTACTGGCACTTGTATCCTACCCACTGGACGCGATACATGAAACACATTTGGGAAGGGCAGTGGGCTTTGCTGGGTTTGAACATGGACTCTAAGTTCAGGGAAGCTGAGAGCTATCGGGAGGAGCAGACAATGTGGAATAGAAGTCCTAACCCTTGGAATCCCAAACTCAGTTTATGGGGGAGATGAGTCAAACTTAGGAAAGGGCCTCTGGGGGTGTGCCTCTGCTCAATCCTCCAAGCAGACCGCTGTAAGATACGGCAGCCCAGCCTGGAGCAGAATACAGGGGCTGTGCTCAAAACAAATCTTCTCACAAACGGCAAATATTATCTCAAAAAAAGCAACTGAAAGAAAATACCTTTTTCTTTATTTTCTTCCTAAATGACAGCAAAGGGAAACATGAGAGAGAAATTGTGCAAATAAATCTCACATTAAGTTTTCCTGGTATACCTCTCTGACCATTGCTTTTGACTGCAAACTTTGTAATAACCCTGCATTAAATGTTTTCAGCTCATGTGAACAATAAAATAGATCTTGGAGCCTAATAACGTTTCTAAATTTGACAAGACTCTGGAAAGGCAATAAGTCATTATGATGATTTTAGTTGAAACAGGGATAATTCTGCAAGTCTGCCAAAAAGCTGTAGACTCATTAAATATGCCGAGCATATATCTTCAAATTATTTATTTGCAAGGTTTTTATGACTACAGTGCAGGATTGTATGATATGCTTGAGATCCTTTGCTTTAGAAATCCCAAGAACAATTATGTTTACTTTTAAGAACATTTCTCAGTTTGGCTGTGCATGGTCTCATCAGTAAGGCCAGAGTACGCCTCTGGGGCAGCAAAGACACGCGAGGTGCCGGGCCCGACTCTCCGGAACGTCTATGTCTGCACATTTCATTCTGGCGATATTTGTTTTCATCTCGTGTAAATGTTGGCTGTCTAGGCTTCTTCCTCTCTAGCTGCTACTTTTCTGCATATTAATTGATACAATTGTAATGAAAGATTCTCGGAAATGATGGTAATCTATGATCTATATTATGACACTGGACTTGGCAAACATTGAAGCTGACCACGTGCAGTAAGCATCCCCAGGACGTTTGCTGGACGACAGCTTTCTCTTTCCATCACCTCTGCTGTGCTTTTTATGTTGTAGTTACTGTAATGAGGAAGGCACAGCTATCCATCCCCAGAACGTTTGCTGGACGACAGCTTTCTCTTTCCATCACCTCTGCTGTGCTTTTTGATGTTGTAGTTACTGTAATGAGGAAGGCACAGCTAGCCCTATTTTTTCAAATTCCCTTCATGATGTCATGAGGCAAGACAGTGAGGGGATTGGCATTTCTGTTATCTTAAATACTAAAAAGAAGTCCGGCATCACTTGGTAAGGGATTATCACGTTCATTCTCACTGCCTGAAAAAAGTTTTATTTTGCCAAGATGCAAACTACCTGGAATATAAGAATACACACGTCTTTGATCTTTATGTCATAAAATAGGAACTTTGGGGGAATAGAATAAATATTAAAAACATTAAAAATAGAGCAGAATCACCAGCTACAGATAGTAAGTTCTTAAATCATACTTCAAATCAGTCAACTTAGGATGGGAAGAAAGGGGAAAGGGAGGAAGGTGGAAAAAAGCAGACAGAACTTAAAAAATGTTTGTGACATCTTTGTTCATTTGAACTAAACTGGACACATACAGCAAAAACCAGTCGGGTCTGTGCCCACTTTGGCTTCTCAGATCTGAGGCTGAGAGGCAGATGGGAAGGGATTTCCTACTCAGATCCAATTACAGAGCTGCTTCCTTGGAGCTATATCACAAGATCTGTTCAGAGTCTGGCTGAGAGCTCTGTCCAAGAATACAAATTCTCCATCTAGACACTATTAATAATTGAAAAAAGATGGAGAGAGAAAGAGAGGAAGATAAAGGGCTTCTAGGACAAAAACCCAACCTGTGGAGAAAGACAGCCATGTTTTCTAAAACCAAATGAATTGGTAAACAGATTTATTGGAGAACGAACAGTTGCTAGCAGCGGGGTAGACTTCTTGTAGAGGGAACCTGTGCTGCTTTGCTAGGAGGAGTGGTGGAGCTGTAACAGACAGAGGCATCTCTAGCTAGCTACACCTTTCAATAAGTGAAACATTTAATAATGTGATGATTATACACATTTATACATAAAGTCTTGTAGTATAATGTGTACAGCACATTAGTAAGTAACTTTAGGCTGTAAGAATCGGATAGCTATATGGTAGAAATGGTGATATTCTAAGAGCAGATGAGCTACTTTTCTACAAACACAATTATCTTAAATTGTCTGAGCTACATTTTCTTAACTGATCACATACTTGGTCTTCAAGGCAATTTCCCCCATCCCATCCCAAATTAGCTTTCATTTAGACGTACAGATTATGGAAAAGAAATCAAAGAGATAATTAGTTCTCCTCTGTCCTGGAAGAACACTTCCTGTTGCATTAGTTAAAAACGGCTTGTTGTGTCATGATAGCAGCACCGCTCTCACTGATTGTATGCCATTCAAAACGTAAAAACAATAGAGCAGTGGAGTTAAAATTAGAGAAGTAAAAGGAGATTTCCCTACAGATAATTTTCCAGTTAGTGAATAAGGTTAAAAGAGACATTGAACCCTCTGCTGAAAGAGACAACTGCAACTCTAGAAACTCACAAGGAGCCAATCTGATGACTGATGGAATAACAGACCCCAAGATCTGCAGGAAGGACAGCTGACCTTATAGCCAAGAAAAAGTGTCCACTGCGAGTGAGAAGACACCGGGAGACGAGAATCAAAGAAGTTGCCTATTGAGTGAAGAAAGAATAAAAAAAAACACAACACCAAGAAGATACGAAGAGCCCTGCCCTAGTAAAATACTGAAACACACGTTAATCCAAGCAATCGTCTACCTGACTTTAGCATTCCTGAACTACGTCATTTTCTTCCTAAGGGGTCTTATTTAAGTGCTGTGAACCCACATTCTGTCTTGAGTTGAAGGTGGGTTTGCCACAGTGTAAAGATGTGAAGTCCAAAGCACCAACTTCTATACTTGCTATAGGAACTTTGCTAGCTTACTGCCCGTGGATGGTGAAAGTTAATGTTCATGATTATTCTCTTTCTCTTCTTTAGATAAGAGAAAACTTAGGAGAAAGGAACTCTCCCTCTTCCTGTGTATAAGAACTTTCTTCATGAAGAAGGTGGGATGGGAGTCATGGGACCAGTGAAGGGAAGGAGACCCCTCAAAGGCCTGCATGGTCTCTCAGCTAATTCCGCTAGGCCAGGCTCCCAGCGCCTATCAGTCGGCAGATGTCACAAAATTATTTACATTTTCCCCCAAAACACACATAGGACAAAAGAACTCACCATTATTACCCTCACATGGGTTGCATGCATCGGACAAGATCTCTAGAAAAAAAGCATCCAATTTTTAAGAGAAGGGACCAGGGGGGCTAAAAATCTAACTTTTTTTTAAAAAGATGTATGGCTTGATCTCTGTAGGGCAATATTCTGGAAAGTTCTGGAGAATAGTCTCATGGACTGCATAAACGAGCTCCCACCCATTCTCCCCCTTCCCTCCTGCCCTTCTCTGTCCTCCACTCATCATCCTGTTCTCACATGTGGAGGACTGCTCTTGGCTGTGGCGTGTTCACTTTCTTCAGTTACACAAACACGAGAGGAACCTCTCAGAATCTGCCCTTGACTTTCCGATTTACTCACTTACCATAATTTCCTGCACTTACATCCAGGCTTTTGCAAAAGGCAGGGAAATATTCTACTTTATTTTCTAGCATAGATGTTTATTAGCAAACATCTCAAAAGACTGGAATAAACGTCTGGGGCACACCTTCTCCATTCTGCAAAGGCAGAAATGGCTATAATCCATCCTCATTCAACTCGGTCCAAGGTTTCTGAGAAACTGAAGTTCTGGAGGAATTTACGTAGTATGAAACCAGGATGCTTAAATGATGTCAGCCTGGACCTTTTCTCTTTCTCTGCATAAGCAATTAAATAAAACAACCTAGGTTATTTGCAGGACCATTTCCCAAGATTTCTTGTGAGAGTTTAGGAGTGGTAGTTCTTTTTTTAGAACTTAGCATAGTTTCTAGCAGGCTGAGAATTCTCGCGAGCTCCTCACTCAGGGAGGCTGTAAGGCACGGAGCTAGCAGCTCGCCCCCGAGCTTCCCTCTGGGGCACTGAGCTTCCGCTCTCCACATCAGTCTCACAACAGAACAGCCCGGAAATGCTGAGGTTGCGGGAGGCTCGGGTGCACTTCAGAGCTGTGTCCCTGTGCAGACACCTGGCTCCTAGTCTATAACGAGCTTTACCTCGGGAAGTGTGCGGGCTTGGAGCCTGACATTTCCTCTAGAAGAAAACACAAAACTCAGTGTGTTTCCCAAGAGTTCTTACTCTAAACCCATCACCAAAGCTCCAGGCATTTTGAACACCTTTGTCAGCTGTGGAGCTGAGAAAATATGAGAGGAAAAGTAGAGCTCTTGGGCAGCTGGTGACCACAAAGTACCCTCGGAAGTCAAACTGCCTTAAGTTGCCGCTTTAAGAGTCAAACTGCCTTAAGTTTCCGCTTTAAGACCCAAAGAGGCGTTTCCTTTCTTTGAATGCATAAATGAAGGTAGAAGTTTGACCTGCCTTTCTGGGTGATAAGCCTCTTAGTCTCCACAACATACTGCATGATCATATGGAGATAAAGGCATTTTCCACTAATGAGATGATTACATTCTGTCTTCACTTGCAGATGAATTTAGTGGTTTCAAGATAGCTCTGAACCCAGTTGTTTTCTACCTCAAGAAACCTGCAAAAGCACCAGAACTGCTGTAGTCTGCCAAGACTGTGATGGTGATGCAGGGTTTCCTCAGGGGAAAGGGGCTGCACGGGGTCACAATCCCACAAGGTCTGAGGTGCACAGCCCACAAAGATGTTCACATCTTGCAATGGAACTGAAAGAAGAGAGAAAGTATGAGGGAGTGTGGGAGCAGCTGAGAGGACAAAGTATTCTGGAGAAGCCCGAAATGGGGGGGAGAAGGACAGGAACGGAGAGAAAGAGTGTAAGTGAGAATGGAGAGAATCGCCGAGAGATTTGGTTGCGGAGCACAGGACTTCCAGCTACCTCCAAGGTCTGGTTCTCCTCTGGGATTTCCTGCCCCTCACTGGGACGACCCCAGTCCAGCACTGGGACGACCCCACCTTCTACTGTGACCACCCAGGAGCACCACGTGTTCTTTTGTATTATAAATGTGTCACTGTGATATTAACCTGTTTCTCCACTCAGTGCATCAGTCCAAATTCAAAAACCAGCCACAGAAAGGAAATCCGACAGCAGCAGCCACAGAATGCTCAGAAAAATCATTTAATCTGGACTCTACGTGCAGTAACTGACAGATTCCCACTTTCGGAGATGCTGGGGCTTAAAATACTGGAAAATTATCTTTCCTTCACACAGTCACCTCGTGTTTCTTACACAAAAAATTGACAGTTCTAATTTGGTCAGCTAGACCTCCAGAATCCCAGATAGACCTCCAGAATCCCAGATAGATCTCCAGAATCCCAGATAGACCTCCAGAATCCCAGATAGACCTCAAGAATCCCAGATAGACCTCAAGAATCCCAGATAGACCTCCAGAATCTTAGACAGACCTCCAGAATCCCAGATAGACCTCCAGAATCTTAGACAGACCTCCAGAATCCCAGATAGACCTCCAGAATCCCAGATAGACCTCCAGAATCCCAGATAGACCTCCAGAATCTTAGACAGACCTCCAGAATCCCAGATAGACCTCCAGAATCTTAGACAGACCTCCAGAATCCCAGATAGACCTCCAGAATCCCAGACAGACCTCCAGAATCCCAGATAGACCTCCAGAATCCCAGATAGACCTCAAGAATCCCAGATAGACCTCCAGAATCTTACAGACCTCCAGAATCCCAGTGATTGCTATGATCCCATGTCCACACGCAAAGCACCTTGAGCACCCTGTCAGAGAGCGTCCTCACAGAGAACACCCTCATAGAAAACCCTGACAGAGAGCACCCTGACAGAGCTCACCCTGACAGAGGAAATGCTAACAGATAACACCCTGACAGAGAACACACGTCTTTTACATTTCCCGTCTGGTCCATCTATTTGGAAACTGCGGCTTCATCTGGGTACCTTCAAGCTGAGTGCTGCCTAGTTCTAACTTTTTCCCAGACGGCTTTGCAACTTGAATTTTATGAAAATTTGTATTTTGAAAAGTATGTATACTGTTTACTATTCAGATTCTCACAGCATCATCCTCAGGACCCAATTCAACATTTAGAATGTGATTTGATGACATCCGCAATAAATCTCAACTTTAGTCCACACATATAATTGGTTAGATAAGTGAGCTTAGAATGAGACTTCTGGAAGCAGATGCAGCCGGGAGGGCACTTTCCTTACCCACGGTCCAGCAGGGTTCAATACCCACCACCCCATGTTGCCCCTTGAGCCCTGCTGGGAGGGATTCCTGAGCACAGAATCAGCCCCATGCTCAGCTGTGGCCTAAGACAAAACAAAATTAGAACAAGACTTCTTCTTTGAAACCCTCCTTTAACATGCTGTGTGACTTTGAGCAACTTCTTGATCATTACTCATCTTCTCATCTTTAAAATAAAAATGTTAATAGGAATTATTTTATATGTATCAAAAACATGAAATTGAATTTGAACTGCTGGAGCCACTTTTAACACTTAACAAGAGACTAAACATTAATACTCATGCCGGTATTTATTATTTTTATCATTGTTACTATTATCATAAGACAAATACTGTGTCTTGGGACAGCATTTGACTCTGCTGGCATTGGGGGTGGATTAATAGTCAGGAACAAACCCCTGAGCAGGAATAAACAAAGTGTCTCTTATTGGGGCCAGAGAGAGGACAGCATTGCCGTTGCATGCAGCTAGCCTGGGTTCAATGGCTGGCACCCACACGGTCTCCCAAGCACTGTAAGGAGTGATCCCTGAACACAGAGCCAAGAGCAAACCTGAGCATTGCTTGTATGGCCCTAAAACAATAACAACCAACGAAGAGTGTATTTGGTTTTTAACTTACTCTACAAATCAAGCATTCATCATCACGGCCCCACTGGGTTCAGGCTGTTATTCCCACGGATCAGTGAGAAACTAACACTGCCTCCTCTTCAGTAGCTCAGTCACACTGACACGGGCCTTTCACAGGCAGACTGGCTTCACCCCATTCCATCTCTCTCAGATCATCACCTTCCTAAACCACAGGGGTTTAAGGCAATGTGACGCGTGCTGGGTGAGTCAGGGCTCATGTCTGGAACTGGCTTCAGAGCACTGAGCAAATTCACAGAGTGAGTATCAGGCTGGGAGCCTCAAATTCTGGAGACCGTGAAAGCCCGAGGACCACCAAGCAGGAGGCCTCAGTCTGACAATCTGGAGTAATGGGTTTGAGGTGAAGAGCACAGGCACCGGAACAGCATGGGATGTGCCTGTCCCGGTAGTGCACACGAGGCCCCTCCTGTGCAGTGCAGGTTACCATGAAGCCAAGGTCTGTGGGGCCTCTGGGTAAGGGCCACTGTTCCAGTGGGACATTGTTTCTGAGCTAGAATGGGGGAGGCAAGCGTGGACACAGCTCCTACATACCTGGGAGCCAGGACAGCCCAGTGTTGGCTGCTATCCTGCAGGTGAGCATAGTGTGGTGGGCACCAGAGCTTCCTGGGGAAGCCATGGACCCTCTGAGCAATCTGCAGCACCTCATGACCTTGATCAACAGCTTTTCCTGTTCACTCTGCACTTACTCTGAGCCTGTGGTCCCAGCTGGACTCATAACACAGCTCCTCGTAGGACCTGAAGCAACCATCGTTCAGCAAATTGGGAGGGACAGGGTGAGAGAGCTTCTTTAAGAGCAATTGATGATTCCTTGGGGTGGGGAATCTAGGGACACTGGTGGTGGGAAATGGGCCCTGGTGGAGGGATGGGTGCTGGAACACTGCATGACTGAAATCCAATCATGAACGACTTTGTAATTGTATCTCACAGTAGTATAATAACAATATTTTAAAAACAGCAATTGGTGACGAATATCAAAATCCTGACTTCAGAGCTCCCCGCATCAAACGATCTATAGGTGATAGATCTCTCTAACTGTTAGATCTAGCCAACAGCGGCAGCATGACCTCCTCGAGGAAGCACAGAATAAGCTGGAACCTAATGGGAAGGTTGTATCTGAGCACAGACAGACTCGAGCTGCTCACGAGATGGGACTGACTGAGTGGCGTTGGGTGAGGGAACGTGGTGCACTCCTCAGAGCTCCGCTGACATTCTCATTCTATTCCTGTCGCTTGACTTCTCTGGTGGCTGGTTCTCGAGTGTTCAGTGAGTGTTCAGTGAAGAAGACAGAGACTCCCTAGAGCTGTCGGGCCGGAATGATGAGATAAACATAAATCCCGGCTATTAAGTCTGAGCTGGCCTCTATCAGTGTGTCCGTGGTTGTTGCTATTCTTAAACCAGCACTTTTGTTGATTCTGAATTTGGCTAGCCTTTGGTGGATGCCGCCAATATTTTCTCTGTGATTCATTTCACCAAGTTTCCTGGATGACCAATCTTTGGTTCTAATTAACACTGCATCTTTTTAAAATATGCCACTATTTTTATTTGGTAAAAATAAAGTGGTATTGACCTAGAAGGCATCTTATAAAGGCAATTTTACAACTCTCTGCTCTGACTAATTAGATGTCTGTGATGTCATTTGTGAAGTAGCAGCTGCTGGGAGCACTGTCTCCAGGTCCCCGGAGAGGGGGAGGAGGGACTGATCACGCATTTCACAGCCATTCTGGTCCAAACTTGAAATGAAGAAATCTGGCTCCCCATGGTCTCTTAAAAAGTCTTCCACTGATTATTAGATTAAAATAATTTAACAAGGCAGATTTGTGGGTTAATATGAAATATTCCCAGAGCTCGCCTAGCCTCTGTGTGATAGTTCTAAAACATAGGGAATTTAACCCAATTTCCAAGTTGCTAGGAACTAGGTAACACACACACACACACACACATATAATATGTGTATGTGTTATTGACCTAGAAGGCATCTTATAAAGCCAATCTTATAAAGGCATCTTATAAAGGCATATATATACATATGTATATACATATATATATACATATCTATACATATATACATATGGCCAGACAGATATACACAATGAAAGTCACTTATTAATGAAACAAAATAAGTAAAAAAAAATCTAACCATTTAGGTCAAGAGAATTTTGATCTCTTTCATTCACACCGTTGGGTGTACTTTGACATCTGTCACCAGAGAGAAAGGTAATTGCCTATCCACTGCTCCCAGTCAGGGGCTCAGGAGAATCCAAACATCCCCACCTGGGCAGCTCTGAGACGCGCATGGCAGAATCAAGGCCTCCCACAGACGCAGCCTTGACAACAGAATCAGACTGGCCTCACAGACACTAGAGACATCAAAAAAAAATCCTAAAACTACTATATGGACATAAATGAGTCGTGATTCAGGGAAATCATAAAACTAAAGGGGGAACATCTGCTCACGAGCATAAACTCAACCAGTATCTCAGCTAAGAAGAGGTTTCTCTTCATGAAAATAAGTAACTCTGAACTGAGGCATTCACGTTCTATTTTGGTTGTAGTTTATCTTGGACACAAGATCTAGGCCTGAAAACCAATATTTGGAAAGATATTCTTGTTCATATATGATTAATCTGGAAAGCATATATCTCTTTCGTCTGGAAAGATGCTCTACTCTCAGCGCCATTGTGATTAAACAGTTGTTATGCAGACTAGATACCTCGAGACTGTTTCAAGTAAATACTAGGTAGGTCCATGCCATAGAATTCATAAAAGAAGTCCTAGAGAAATATTTGGATGTGACATTTAATTTGTTGATAAATGTGCTTATTTTAGCATGTTTAGCATGATCTTAGCCATCCTTCTGGTTATTTACTTAAATTGTATCTTGTAAATTTTATTAGTGACATTAAGTATTTCATTTTTGCTATTTATTTTTGCTATATCCGTATGAAACTATTCTGCTCTTAGTTTTAGGCCTTCCAGGAATTATTTCCCTATGATTTCCTTGAATATGTTTATATACTTTGATTTGTGTCAAAGATAAAAACTGATTATAATATCAGAATTTGTTTGACAGAAAAAAGAAGTCTCTTGCTAAGTATTTTAGTGGAAATGTACAGCTTATCATGCTCAGATATAAAAATCTGCTTGGTCTCTTCCTTTAGATTGATTTCTGGCCATTATATTTTTTGTATTGATAATATATTTTTCATAAATATTTTGGTTACTTAGAAAAAAAATATCTAAATAGGATAGTATCTCCTTGGTATTTTTAACATTTAATAGGATTAAACAAACTGAGAAATTTGAATTATTAATTTGATATGATCATTTGATGACCAAAAGAATGAATAAAAGATGGACCAAAAATCCAGAATCTGTCCATTTTCTCAGAACCAAAGAAATGGCTGTTGTTTATCCAGAAAGCTGGGATCACCTTCATATTTTTAGTGTTAAGTTAATGGAACAAGAAAGTAGGAAAATTTTTTTAACAACAAAAGAGTAAAACACCAAGATCTGGAATAAGCCTCAAATAAAAGTGCATGCTTACTAAATTGCTTACCTATTTTTATGGGTCATAACAGAACTAGGTTTTGATTATTATATTTGTATAGGTTATGCCATCTTGCACAAGAAATCTTTTTTATTTTCTATTTATTTTATTTTATTCTTATTTTTGAGTTCATCTCCATGCTCAAGAATTACTCTCAGAAGTGCTCAGGGACCATATGGGATGGCAGGAACAGGACCTGGGTCAGCAACATAAACGCCTTACCTGCTGTCCTATTACTCTGGCCCCCAGCAATCTCTTTCTTATTAAATTGTTCTCTCAGCCCAGCATAATGTTGCACTTAGAAAATTCTTTTGTGAAGATAAAAAGTCAATTTAGAAATACCATTTTTTGCTTTGTATTGGGAAGAAAGTCAAGATCCGAAGAATAAACAGAACGGCATCTCGTTGCTGTCAGGCCGCTCCAGCACGGATCTGTCTGCGCTTTTCACCGATCCTCGCACACGCACTTTGTGGAGGAGGTTCCCAGAAGTGCTCGGAGACCTAGAGGCCACCCCAGTCACATCAGTGGTGACACAAGACCAGGCACAGGTCTAAGGACTCAGTGACATGACTTTGCTCCTGCCTTGCAGAACTGAAGGACACCAAGACCCCATCCTGCGGCCGTGGGCAGCCATCAACAGCAGAACCCAAGAGGCCGCCAGCACGCAAGGCCGTGACCAGGGCTTCCAGCTGGGCCTTCGTCCTGAGTGTACTTTTCAAGCTTTTACTTAAAAATAATTATAGAGTCACAAGCTGGAAAAGAAAACCTTACAGAAGCTCTTCACCCTGTGCTCAGTTACTTCGTTGCAGAAAGCCACCAGGATGAACGAAAACACAGTATATCCAAGGGACTTCAGATTTTAGCCATTTTTCAAATGTGTGTGTGTGTGTGTGTCCTATTTAAAACCGGGCAATTTCATAAAATCACCCCATTATTCTATCTAAACTCTTGCATTTTCACTTGTACCAACTCCTCATAACCACAGCCACCTGTGCCCAGCGGAATCCCCACGCCCTAGAGCCCAACTAATCTGCTCCTCAGGCTCTGAGTCTGTTCCTTCAGGCCTGTTCTGTTCTAGAGCCAGGGAGTAACTGCCCCTGTGGACTTTTTCATGACCCCTTTGAGATTCACCCTCATGGGTGGGTGCCTCCTGGCGATGCCTTGTGTCCTTGGCGCAGTGGCTCCGGGTGCGGATCCACCACTGCCTGACCTTTAACTCCTGGAGGGGCTGCGGATGTAGTCCGTTCGGAGGCTAATTATGCCGAGCTGAAAAATTAATTTTTAATTTGAGGAACTTCAGCCAATTCATCTGTGATTTTATTTTCTAAACCTATGCTACATGGATATTTGGGTGGGTTAGTGTTTTTCGTGGAAAATGCAGCATGTATTTCCATTTATTCATTCTTTAAGTTTTCATTTCCTTACCATGGAGGATTGATTACACATTTATTACACCACAATTTATGCTCAGTGGAGAAATTAAGAAAAAGTAAAACTAAAGCAGGAACAAAAGCAACCACCAAAGAAACTCCCATAAACCTGGAATGTCACTTCCAAGAAACAGTCCCATTAACACTCACGGTCACATTTAACTGTGCATTAAACTCATGCACAGTTTTTACAAAATTGAATCAGAAAGTAGATATTTTGCTCTCTGCTCTTTCAAATGCGCTCTTTTGCCCTCCTGTCTCTGCGGCGGTCCTAAAGGCCCGACCGTGTTTTCTTCCTTCCCACAGCTCCTGCCCCCATCAGTCATCCTGAACCCTTTAATTTCTACATCATGCACTCTGGGCCCCACATGGCACGTAACTGGCCATGTCTGCAGATCTGTGGCCCTGCTGGGTGACAACAGCTGAAATAGATTTGGCTAAACACACCATATGTGTGGGTGCACCACCATGCGCACACACACACACACACACACACTCACTATCACTATCTTCCCGTTGATCATCTATTTGCTAGAGCAGGCACCAGTAATATCTCCATATGTCCTGTCCCATGCTAGGAAAACCCAAAGGCATCCTCTTGCTCCAGGAACATAAAGAGCCTCAAGCCATTATATTAGGTCATGGGAATGACCTAATATAAATGTTACTGGTACTTGGCATATCAAATACGACATGAGCAGCTTGCCAGGCTTGCCGTGCGGGTGGCATACTCTTGTTGTCACCTCTAAATAAAGCAATCATTGATGAACTGCGGCGCTGTGATAGTCTGGTCTGCTGGGTGGAGTTGTGACGAGAAAGAAGTCGGATGTGGAAAATGGCAGCCCCCTTGGAGTCGGGGGGTTGTCTGGCTTGTTGTGAGGCTCTGCTGGGGTGGCAGGCCAGGGCTAGAACCCACCATGCCTCCTGGGCGCCTCATGAGTGGCTAGGCACAGGGAGAGCAAGTAGCAGCTCTGCCCCATGTCTGAGAGTCTCTGATTCAGGAGAAGACACCATTGCTATAAAATCCAAATGTCTTTATTCATTTGTTATGTGTGTGTGTGTGTGTGGGGTGTGTTTGCTGAACCTGAACACACACACACACACCATACAAATGAACTAAAGATATTTGGATTTTATAGCAATGGTGTCTTCTCCTTCAAATGCTTTCCCTTGGAAAGGAATCCCAGGATTCAGAATCCCCATTTCATGGGATGGCACCCACACAATGTTAGCGTTGAGGCAAAGTGTGGAGAAGAGATGGGAAATATCGACATGGCGCACGGAGGGACGGTGTCCTGTACCGCACAGCGTAACCCTCCAAGTACATGAATGGACACCCTCCAGGAATTCTGTGGACATTACAGATTGATGGTTTCCCAGAAATGTACACCGAGCTCTAGGAGCTGTTTCAGAAGACAGGCTTTTGTCTACACTGCTCTAGAAATTGGTTTTTAAAAGTACCTGGAAGTAGCCCAATCAACTTCCATGCCATGGACCCAGGATAAGAATGACATCATCATGTCCTCGCCGGGTCTCAGTCTGGTGCTTCCTCCATCCCATATGATGTGAGTCTGGGCGACTTATTCTGACTGTCCTGGGAAGGCGAGATGCAGCACAGAGCTGTGTTGCGGTGCCACAGGCAGCCCTGGCAGGCACAACGCGGGTGGAGGAGAGCCCTTCCTGTCTCAACAGGCCACAAAACCTATTTAGGGAGGACTAAGGCCAGGGGCATTCAGCAGGGCCTGGAGGAGCAGTGAATGCTTGGTCTAGTTGGAGGCAAAGAGATAAAGGCTTGTGGGAACAATGGATTGCACCCAAGAACAGGGGTAAGAAAGACAACTGGTAAGACATGGCAATAGAACGGATACTTGTGCTTAGGCTCCAGAAAGGTAAGGGGCATGCAGGTTGGACAAAAACTTATTGTAGACGTGAGACAAAAGGAAATTGCAACTGGACTTTATACTCAGGAGTTTGGGATCATGAGGGTGGAATGATTGATCTGGCCCTGCAGCTTTGAAGAGAGACTGGTGTAGAAATGGTGGGGAAGGGGAGGTGTTAGCCCACGCTCAAGTCCCACGTTCACGCCTCTTCATGGGAGTGAGACTCCAGTCTCCATTTCAAGCTGAGTTCCCTGTCTGATTATCCTGGACGTCCTCCTGGGCAGACTTCCATTCTGCGTCTTACAGATAAGGAGACAAACGTGCGGCTGGACATTCGTCCACCACAGGAAATGAGAGTGTGCCTCAAAGAAGGAATAGTGTTCTTTAGTGTTTGGGACCAGGAAGGTGGGGTGAAAGATGGTGAGAGCAGGGTGACATACCGAAGTCAAAAGGAAGTAAACATGAATTAAATAATCCCTCACTATCTACCAGCAAGTTCCCATTGGAGCCTGGATTTAGGAATGGACCAGAATGGGAGTTAGATCTAAGCTCATCTAAGTGACTTTTATTATTTATTATATATATGCATTATGTTGTCGTTTGTTGTTAGCCACAACTGGCAGTACTTGGGGAAGCTTCTGGCTTTGTGTTCAGGTTATGTTCCAAGTGGTATTCAAGGGACTACTAAGTGGTACCAGGGCTAGAACCCAGGATTCCTGCAAGCAAAGAACTAGCCCTTTTCCTTAACCTAAATCCCCAGTCCCAGAAGATAAACCTAATACCTATGTTGGAAGTCACAGCAAGTGATGCCAACAAGAAACAGGAGAAATGGCAAATTGGCACGTGGAGAAGCACAAGAGGTCAGCCTGGAGCCCTTGGACAGATAGCCGGAGGTGGACAGAGAGGACTCAGAGTGGGCACGTGCCTTTGGAAGACTGAAAGACGTGATACACTTGAAGATGGAGGTTTCAGGGGTGCTGGTGAGCATTACAGGAGCCAGTGCAGGACGCAGAGCATTGGGCTGGGGCAGCTTCCTGGGCACTGAGTGTGGGGAGGACGGGGAGCAGCTGTACTACACTACATGGAGAGAGGGAGAGCAGAAAGATCCCTGAGCATCCCAGAGGAGAATTCCCCGGTCACAGGGACCAGAACTGACTGAAAACTCAGAAGTGAAACAGGGCTGAGCGATGGAGCAGAACTCTGTTTGCTGCCAATTTCATTAGGCATGGCTAATAGTTATAAACAGATAATTTGCAAGAAGATGAAAGAATCCAAATTCATGTTGCCAATGTTAGATATTTAACTAATGAAAAGTGTAGGTTCCGCATGGGCTACAACACCCTCCAATGATGAGCTAAATTTCAGATCCATCGTGGCCCCCAGATGATGTCTGAAATTCTGACTCTGTTATACAAGTGGGAGTCACAGCACCGGAAATCATGGTCTGTACAAACCTCCTTCCAGTTATCTTAAACCAGTTATCCTGTTGATGAAAAGTCCAAGGGAAGCAATGAGAAGGGCCATGGCTGCCTGATTGGGCAGCCAGTGCTGGGCAGGCTGGTCAGCACTCAGGGCTGGGACTGCAGGAAAGGCATGATCCAGCAGGGCCCCGGCAGAGAAGCCAGCTTGTCTGGCCAGGATGTAGGCATGACACACAGAGAACACCCCTGAGACCTATTTCACTGCAGACTCAGCATCAGGCTGAATCTTCACGGCAGTGTGCTGATGCGGCTCTCCCGAGCACCCCCCCCCCGCCATTATTCCATGTGGGCATCTACAGAGAGCTGCTTTGAAGCACAGGGACTGCAAAGGCCCATTTGAAGCGCTGTAATAACACAGTGCCCTAATCACCTTGGGTGACAACCCTCAGAACAAACGGCTCTTATTAAGCCTCCCGGATGTGAAATAAAGAGTTGCTGAGCTCTCAGGATGGCAGGGCATAATGTCATGTTAGAAGCAGGTGGAAAGAAGCCGTATTTGAGTTAGGGCTTGGTCCATGTCTGCTCTCGTGCCTGCGTTCGTGGGCTCTGTCCTCCTCGAGGATTAAAAGAAAAGTGTCTTTTTTTAAGTTCTAAAATATTTTACTTGGAAGTATAATGTAGTGTCTCCTAGCTAAACTGTTTCAATACTCCTCTGGGGAGTTTTGTTTGGTTTGGTTGGGGGAATCCCACCTCCAGGCGCCTGCTCTTTCCCCGGGGGAACAAGAGGTGCAGGAGATGGAACCCAGAATCCAACTCGGGAAAACCATATAAACACTTCCCTCAACAAAATGTCGACATTTATTAAGGAGCAAAAATAATATCTGATACCTCAAACATTCTGTAAACAAACATCAATGTCATCTTATTTTATTGGTTTTTTTCTTTTTGGATCACAGCTGGCGATGCTCAGGTGTTGCTCCTGACTCTGCACTCAGGACTTACTCTGAGGTGTTCGGGGACCATGTGGGATGCTTGGAACTGAACTCTGGGCACAGGGAAGTCAAGCCCCCTCCCTGCTGTACTAACACTCTGGCCCCAATGTATCTTATTCGTAATAGACCTCTTTGAGGAGCAGCTTCCACAGGAAGTGGACAGCTGTCTGAAGGAAGTGGACAGCTTTCCCGTAAAGCCCTGGCCCCATGCAGCAGTGGTCTCTTCTCTAACCTTCCGGACAGGTGGGTCCAACTTTGATAAGGCATGAACAGATGCTTCCACAGCTTCACACAAAATCCATGGATCTTTTGGAGGTGTCCATTTCACTTGGTTCTAAGCATTGTGCAATGACATGACCCTCCCCAGTATGGCACCATTCAGAGGAGTTTCTCTACTTTAGAATATCCTCTGTGCTCCATCAATTCAGTACCCTCTTTTCTAGACCTTTCAACCACTGGCCCTTTAGCTGCCTTCATACCTTATTTCTCTACACAATTTTTTGAACTCCTATTTATTTTTTTGAGTAATGTACAGTTTTCCCAGCACCACTTGTTGATGAAGCTTTCCTTGCTCCATTTCATACTTTTTGGTCTTTTATCAAGATTAAATGATCATTTAATCATTTAATTTGAGGATGGGTGTCAGGGTACTCAACTCTGTTCCATAGGTCTACAGGTCTGTTTTTACTCCAATACCATGCTGTTTTAACTACTACCGCTTTGTAATACAGTTTGAAGTTGGGAAAGGTGATGCCTCCATCTTCTTTTTCCCTAGGATTGCTTTAGCTATTCATGGGGGTGGGGGTTATTATCCCATAGAAATTGCAGGAGTGTTTGGTCAGTTTCTTTGAAGAATGTCATGGGTATCCTTATAGGGACCACATTGAATCTGTATAAAGATCTAGGGAGTATTACCATTTTATCATTGTTAATTCTTCCAATTAACAATGCTTTATGATTAACAGTGCTCTATGATTCTACCACCTCTGCCCCTAGAAGTGCTGCAGGTATGGCTCTGGTGCCCATCTGCATTGGCAGGCAGCAGATAGGAGACAGGCTTACTACACCCAGGGCTCTGCCCTGTGAGCCCAGGATGGTTGATGGTCTGATATAGTAAAAGACTGGGCCCCCTTGGGTGAACCCAGAACCATGGCAGAGCCTGGCAAGCTACCCATGGTGTATTCAATATGCCAAAAACAGTAACAATAATGGACCCTCATTCCCCAACGAATGGAGCGTTACTGGTGCCCACTCGAGCAAATCGATGAACAATGGGAAGACAAGTGATACAAGTGAATGTACTCATTTGCCAAGGCATCAAAAATCAGATGGGCTGGACATGTAATGCGATTTGGAGATGACTGCTGGACTAGAGCCATTACTGACTGGATCCCTGGGATGTCAAAAGATCGGGCGCCCACCTATGAGATGGTCAGACTTCTTCGTCAAGACCCTGAATGAACAGTATGAGGCTCTTTGTATTCCTGAAGCAACAAGATGCCATTGGGCTACACTGACACGTGATAGGGTCAAATGGAAATATTACTGGCACCTGCTCGAGCAAATCGATGAATAACAAGATGTCAAGTGATCAAGTGAATGTACTTACAATCTTTGCTTTTGGACTGTGCCCAACAGTGCTCAGAGCATACTCCTGGCACTGTGCTTAAGGATCACTCTTGGAAGTATTCAGGGGACCATATGTGGTGCTGAGCATTGAACCCAGGTCAGCTACATGCTAGAATTGTGCCCTGACTGCTCTGGAAATCACATTAAAAACCTCATAATGGCCATACCACACATGTTCACATTTTTGAAAAACAATTGGTATAAACCATGTGACAATTCTGCACTGACATACGGTGATACTGCTTTTCCCAGACATCGCATAGCAGAAACACAGAGATGTCACCCTCCAAATGCACTGCTTCCATTTGGTGGTATGTAAGGTGCCTCTGAGTCTTTTCATGACTTCATAGACTTTTCCTCCTTTTAGCTGTAATTTCCCGTTACCACTGGGACCTGGTCTCTCATTGGCCCCCTTCTCCCAACCCAGGGACTGGAACACACTGACTAATTAAATGTCTTATTAAGAGAGTGAAAAAAATAATAGTCCCTTACTTGGATTTAATCCATTAACCTTCAGAAGAACATCCTGGTTACTTTATAGTTTTGAGAATTATGAATAGAATTTCTATCAGTAGTCCTCCCTACGGTGTTGGCATGGACATAAATTTACAAGTCATTTGGGTAAAGAGCCAAAGCTATAATTGTGCATCAAAGGATATGGGGCACCAAAGACAAAGGTGGGGAGGGAGTTGGGACCCTCTTCACTAACACAGGCAGTGAACTTCCATGTCAGAGAGTGGAGGGTAGCCAGGAACTGATATATGAAGAGTCTGGACTTTATCCTGACCTCTAATTCACACCTACGACATGGGGGTATTTCTATAATAGTACAACAACACTAAAGTGAAAATGACTGTCAGTATTCAGAATATTGCTCTATTTACTAACTAGACACTGCCTAGAATATGCATCATTCTATGTTCACATTGCATTTTTACTGACATAATTTTTGCCCAACAGCTAAAGAAATCATTGCTGCTTCAGACCAGTAGGAAGCACCCAAATAATATCGTACTGCATCTAAAGGAACTTCTCTACTTAGCCCATTTTGGTCTAATAAAATATTTAGCAGTTCTAAACAATATTCCCTGGTTGTACATCAGACTTTTTTGCTATTAGTGTACAAATGAGGAAGCTCTTGCTACCTTTTGGGATTTCAAAGCAGGTTTTTTATCTTCTGTTTTTATATATCATGACTTGTAAACTCTTTGACCTACATTTGCAGATTCCTTACTGGTTGTATTTCTGAAAAATGCAACAGAATCTTTTCTTGTACTCATTTATTTGACTCTAGGTGTAAGTCAGGATGGATTAAATATAAAATCTATTTTAATGTTGATATTTTCTTTGAATCATAGTTAAACTCAGAATAGGATTGGCACAAAAAATATTATCTCATAAGAGATAAGATTCAAAAAGATGTGATAATTCCCAAAGTTCCAGAGAAAGGAGGCTAGACATATCCCTGTAGGGATAGGCTTTCCCAGTTTTTTAAATATATATAAATAGAATTTTTTTCTTTTAATTCAGAAGTTCAAAAAATAAAAAAAAACTCATGGCATCTGCTGATGTGACAGATTAAGGTCACTAGAAGAAAAGAGGAAACATGGGGAAATTCATTTCATTGCTATGTGATTTTGTTTATTTACTTTGTGTTTGTTTGGGAGACACAGTTATACTGGGCACAGCTGCTACCAGCTCTCCCTGTGCTTGGCTGATCACGAGGCATCCGAGAGGGAAGACATCCCTGTCCAGTCATCCCAATAGAGCCTCACAAGAAGCCAGAGGAATCCCTACACCATGAGAGCTGCTATTTTTCAAATTCTGGACTCCACAGCTCATCAGAGCTCCACACAAGAAAAAAGCCAATCTCAAACCCTTCTTGTCAGGAGTCCCACCCTACAGCAAAGACTATTTCAAGCCCAGGTATGCCTAATCCAGAGACTCAGACACAGGGGCCAGAGCTGCTACTGGCTCTCCCTGTTCTCAGCTGATCATGAGGCATCCGGGAGGGAATTGGGGGTTCTAGCCCTAGCCTGCCATCCTAATAGAGCCTCACAAAAGCCAGAGGAACCCCCATACCATGAGGACCGCCATTTTCAATACAACTCATCAGAACTCCACCCAAGAGAAAAGCTGATCTCTCCACATTGCACCAGGCTGCTTTGCAGTTGCACAGTCCATCAGTAAATGCATGAACTGAGAGCCTACCTACTACTAAGAATATCCCACTTGCATGATGGAACCTGGCAAGCTACCTGTGTTGTATTTAATATGCCAAAACAATAACAATTATAGACCTCATTCCCATGACCGAAGGAATGGTTTGAGGCTCTTCATGTTCCTGGAGTGAGCAGATGCCCTTGGGCTACACTTAGCATGCAACAAGACCTATAAAGATATTACTGGTTCCCGCTCGAGCAAATCGATGAACAATGGGAAGACAAAGTGCTATAAGTGATACAAGTGATTGTTTGGGGGGCTACACCCAGTAGTGCTCTGGGTTTACTCCTGGCTCTGCATTTAGGGATCACTCCTAGTGATATGCAGGGGACCATATAGGATGTTGGGGATTGAACATGGGTCGGCAGCTTGGGAGGCAAAGTACTTTACCTTTTGTATTATCTTTCTGGCCCCAAGGGTATTTCATTTCTTACTTTTCCCCTTAAAAGTGGTAAGTCTTACTTTAGGACTAAAGATGTTTACCTTTGCATATTTTATGGTATGACCAAAGGTTCACCATCTGAGATACAATCAACTCAGATTTGTGGGATTGTTTTGTTTGTTTGTTTGTTTGTTTTGGTGTTTGGGTTATACCCATCAATGATCAGGGGTCCCTCCTGGATCTGCACTCAGGAATTACTTCTGGTGGTGCTCAGGGCAGCAAGCATATGCTATTGGGCTACAATGGCACGTGATAGGGTCAAATGGAAATGTTATTGGTGCCCGCTTGAGGAAATCAATGAACAATGGGATGTCTAGTGATGTAGTGATCTAGTGACTATCATATATATATATATATATATGTATATATATATATATAAATACATATATATATATATATATTGCTCGAGTTTTGAGGTGACTACTAGAGTATCCTACCTGCATGGCAGAGCCTGGCAAGCTACCTGTGTCATATTTGACATGCCAAATACCAGTAACAATTATAGACCTCATTCCCATGACCTGATGGAATGGTTTGAGGCTCTTTATGTTCCTGAGTGGGATGATACCCTTGAGCTATATTGCATGTAACAGGATGTATTGAGATGTTACTGGTGCCCGCTTTAGCAAATCAATGATGTACGGGAAGACAGTGTGTGTGTGATGATCAAAGATGAAATCTTTCCATGAGGAACTGATGCAGTACAAATATGCAAAGAATATCTACAATGCATGGTACATTTCAGCTAAATCTTGATTTTCCTGGTGGGGAATTCAACACCTGCAGTGGGAAGAAATGGTCTCTCCTAGAGTCCTTTTCCCACCCCTGTCCTTCAGAACCAGAGTTCTCACTGGACCGGGGACAGCACTGACCCAGATTGGGAGAAGGTGGGAAAATATTGTTTGATTCACTCCACAACCATAGTTCATGTCATCTAAGCCGTGAGAAAATTTGTATTGAGTGAATTTGCATCTGCAAAAAATGGAAAGTTCAAGAAATTCTGGTCAGAAGAAGAGACCAGATTCTATGCTAACCCAGACTAACTGCCCAAGACCTTCTCATTAAATCCTTAGAGAAAGACACTTAGTATTTCATCTGCTAAACTGGTAACGCTCCTGAGAAACTAACACCAAATAAAAGTATATGCATGTTTTTGGACCTTGAGAGCTTGTTTGGAGGTTCTAGCAGGGCAGCGCAGCTACTCGTATAACCTTGACCGAAGACCCATCTGTCTCTATTTGGGGAAGGCCATCCTCTTTTGACCTAGCGCACAGCTCGGGAGGGACGCCACGAAGTACGTACGAATTACACACGGATTCACCACCAGGATCTCACCATTCTACGAGGAAGTGATCATTGATGTCAAAAGAGGGGTTCGAGAGGGTGATACCATTTCACCAAAACTCTTCAGCGCCACCCTCGAGAACATCATGCGGCAATTAGAATGGGAAGGCATGGGAGTGAAGATAGATGGTCGGCAACTTCACCACCTCGCTTCGCTGATGACATTGTTCTAATCACTTGATCACTTGAATCCCATTATTCATCGGATTTGCTCGAGCGGGCGCCAGTAACATTTCCATTGAACCCTATCACGTGCCAATGTAGCCCAATGGCATCTGGTTGATTCAGGAATATGAAAAGCCTCAAACCGTTCCTTCAGGGTCTTAACAAGGAAGTCTGACCATCTTGTAGGTGGGTGGCCACGTGATCTTTTGATCACGAAATGGCACAAATGCTGGCTGACTTTGACCGAGAATGTAGAAAGACAGGTCTACAGATGAATCTGAAGAAAACTATGTTCATGAGAAATGAACTAGTTCCAGAGGCCCCATTCACTCTCAATGGAACAAACATCTCTGAATGCAGCAGTTATGTGTACCTAGGTCGGGAAATCAACATGATGAATGACCTAAAACCTGAGCTGCGCAGGAGGAAGAGACCTGCATGGAATGCCTTCAAAGGCATTGAAGAAATAGCTAAAAGGACAAAGAACCTCCGGCTCTGGGCACATCTCTTTGACTCCATCATTCTCCTTGCATTAACATATGCTTCAGAGACCTGGGCCCTACGAAAGCAGGATAAGAATGCTATTCAGGTCTCCCAGAGAGGAATCGAAAGAGCTATGCTTGGAATATCACGCCTCACTTAGTGAGAGAAGGAATCCGGAGTTCTGACCTCTGTCGCTGTTCCAGAGTCAGGGACGCTGTCTCATTTGCCAAGGCATTGAACATCAGATGGGCTGGACATGTGATTTGGAGATGATCACTGGACTAGAGCCGTTACCAACTGGATCCCAAGGGATGTCAAAAGATCATGTGGCCGCCCA
The DNA here is from genome assembly GCA_021461705.1 of Cryptotis parvus. Classification (NCBI taxonomy): domain Eukaryota; kingdom Metazoa; phylum Chordata; class Mammalia; order Eulipotyphla; family Soricidae; genus Cryptotis; species Cryptotis parvus. Next base: position 120,175 of record JAJIBD010000484.1, read on the forward strand.
CCTACAAGGTAGTCAGACTTCCTTGTCAAGACCCTGAAGGAACGGTTTGAAGCTCTTCATATTCCTGAATCAACTAGATGCCATTGGGCTACATTGGCACGTGATAGAGTCCAATGGAAATGTTACTGGCGCCCGCTCGAGCAAATCGATGAATAACGGGATTCAAGTGATCAAGTGATGCATGTTTTAGTACCAAACTATTTCTTAAGTCTAAACGACTAGTTGACAAAAACAAGCACAGATGTGAGCAGATATCTAAGAACGTCTTTTAAGCAAAAGCTCTAGCATTTGTTTGGCTTAGGAAACCCCAACAAATAAACTTTCCAAGCATGTTTTTATGGCTTTGTTTACTTATTTATTTTTTTTGGCAACCTCTATTGGAATTTACTTTCCCGTTTGTATAACTGCCAACTCCCGGACCCTATAAAGATACTTCCAAACACAAACCCAGATGCGGCCTCCGCCTCTATTTTCATGTGGTTGTTTTTTTTCCTTTTTATTGCTCAGGTAACATTGTTTAAAGGACAAACACGCTATGTAGTAGCTCTAGCTCTCTCCACTCACCCTCTGACTGCTCTGAAAAAAGCAAAGCAGTGGGAAGAAAATAATAGAGAGGAAAACATTCCACACTCATTTCCTTAATCAGTTGTTTCTGTGGGTAGAAACAAATCTCATGATTTCATAACACTCCTAAAAGACAAAGGAACAGGCGATGAGAGGGTTAGACAGAAAAGGAGCCTGTTCACAATGGACAAACAATCCAAACACCCCACCAGAGAATACGCCCTGGAAAATGTGCTACATTATTTCAGACAGACCTTCACTCACAACTTAGAGCTCTTAAGCAATAAACAAGAGGTTTTTAAGTAAAAGAGAAATGTAAATCAAAGAAAAGAAGGAAGGAAGGGAGGGAGGTAGAGAAAGGAGAAAGAAAGGGAAGGAAGAAGGAGGAAGTGAGGAAAGAAGGAAGGCAGTGAGGGAGGAAAAGAAGGGAGGGAAAGAGAAAGGAAGAGCAAGGAAGGAAGGAAACAAATATATATATATACATATTATGATATATATACATATTATATATATATTATATATATGTATCTTATAATATATATATGTATAATATATATGTATATATTATATATATATCTGTATATATATATATTATATATATATAATATATATATATATATATATACAGATTCTGAAGAGAGGGAAGTCCGGATGTGGAAAATGGCGGCACCCATGGACTGGGTGGGGGGTCGTCTGGCTTGTTGTGAGGTTCTGCCGGGGTGGTGGGCCAAGGCTAGAACCCACCATGCCTCCCGACTGCCTCATGAACGGCTGGGCACAGGGAGAGCAAGGAACCGCTCTGCCCCATGTCTAAGAGTCTCTGGACCAGCATACCTGGGCTGGATTGAGGAAGAAAACGGCTGCAGGGTGGGTGTCGATGATCCGGGCTGTGATGGGCTGGTCGGCTGGGTGGAGTTCTGAAGAGAGAGGAAGTCCGATGTGGAAAATGGCGGCGCCCATGGAGTAGGTGGAGGTCGCCTGGCTTGTTGTGAGGTTCTGCCGGGGTGGTGGGCCAAGGCTAGAACCCACCATGCCTCCCGACTGCCTCATGAACGGCTGGGCACAGGGAGAGCAAGGAACCGCAAGGAGTTCCCTCTCTTCAGAACTCCACCCAGCCGACCAGCCCATCACAGCCCGGATCATCGACACCCACCCTGCAGCCGTTTCTTCCTCAATCCGGCCCAGGTATGCTGGTCCAGAGACTCTTAGACATGGGGCAGAGCGGTTCCTTGCTCTCCCTGTGCCCAGCCGTTCATGAGGCTTGGGTAGCCTTGGCCCACCACCCTGGCAGAACCCAGACCAACCCACCGACCCTCCCCCATGGGTGCCGCCAATTTCCACATCTGGACTTCCCTACCTTCAGAACTCCACCCAACCAACCAGCCCATCACAGCCCGGCTCATGCGCGCCGCTGGCGGCCGTGCAGTTCATCAATAAATGCTTTATTTGGAGGTGTTTAAAGAATATGCCTCCCCGCACGGCAAGCCTAGCAAGCTGCTCGTGTTGTATTTGACATGCCAAATGCCAGTAATACTATATTAGGTCATTCCCATGACCTAATATAATGGTTTGAGGCTCTTTATGTTCCTGTAGCAAGCCAATGCCCTTTGCTCTCCTGGCATGAGACAGGACATACGGAGATATTACTGGTGCCCGCTCTAGCAAATAGATGATTAACGGGAAGATCGTGATCGTGATTGATATATACAGATTATGATGCCAATATCCAAGGTCAGGCGAAACGTGGATCATGAGGTCTTGCCAAAGGTGGAAATTACCACAAAGGTGTGGGAGTAGAGGTTAGGTAAGACAGAGAAGGGAACAGTGTGCCAATAATTGTCCAAAGTGCTATTACCCACATAGATACAGGTAAAAGATACATATTATAACCTTTAAGTATTACAATCCACAAATTGTAAGAGAAGTAAGAGAGAAAGAGAGAGAGAGAAAAAAAGAGAGAGAAGAGATAAAGAACCTGCCATAGAGGCAGACTAGGGGATAGGGGAGGAAATTGGGGACATTGATGGTGGGAAATGGGCTCTGGTGGAGGGATGGGTGCTAGAACACTGTATGGCCAAAACCCAAACATGAACATTTTTGCAATTGTTTATCTCATGATGCTGTAATAAAATATATTAAAAACTGAAAAAAAACAAGCTATCTGCTAACACGTCCTGATTAAAGCAGCCCTCAGCTCCCTAGCTGCAGAGAGCACGAGGAAACGGATGGATTTTGCTCGGCTCTTAAACCAGGAGGGGCTTCTGGGAGATGCGACTGGGGCTGCTTGTACATGTCAGTGCCTGCACCCACTTCCAGGGGAGTCCTTCAGAGACACCAGACTGAGCTCCCCGGGGAGAGGAAGCGACAGGCCCTGCATCCCCTGGGTCCCAGAACACCCTTTCCAGGCTAAACTCTGCTTTTCTGGTGCTATTTTGTTCTTTTTTCTTTCTTCATTTCCTGACATCGTCTGTATATATGTGAACCAGAGTCTTGCATTTTGGAACCAAACCAAATGTTTAATTAAAAAGTGACATGAATATTCCTTTATATCTCACTTCCTTCATCTCAACCCCAAAGAGGCAAGAGTGGGAGGTGACGAGATGATCAATGAACAAGCCAGAAACCAGGACACCTCCGGGGATGTGCAACCTCCACATCAGCCCCGAAGTGGCACGGCTGTGCTCCCCAAACCAGACTGCGTTGGCACCCCTTCCACCCCTCTGTTCATGAGAGCCAAGCAAGGGATTGACTCTTTACATAACACCCAATTATTTTTCTAATTTAACACACATCTTCAAAACACCCAGTCTTGGCACCTACCTCTAAGATCCTAAACTAACTGTCACTCGGCGGTATTATTTTGTGCTCGACCCCAATATGCTGACTTTTTCTAGGCTTTTGTTCTAGAAAACAATGTCCCCTGGCATCCAATTCAATTCTACAAAAGGTACACACAGAATTCCATGACTAAGCAAGGCATTGGTCGGCTCGGCACTTAACGAATCTCATGGTACTTCTGGAACTGGTTCTGCTTTTCTGCAAGGTGCCACAAACTGATGGCTAAAACTTTAAAAATTAGAGCATATAAAGTGTGCTGTATACCAAGACATGGACTATGAATGTAGCAACTCGTCATATATTTGATTTTAAATGTGATTTTGCCTTTTGTTTTTCAATGCGTAGTAATCAAGGGAAAATTACTCTACAAATATTTTTCTCTAAAAATTTTTAATCAAATACCCAATTTTGCTATTAAAATGCCAGGGATTAATGTTGAAATACTGTGTGCCTAAATCTCAAATATCAATAACTTTGTGAATAATGATTCTTTACTTAAATAAAACATATTTTTTTAATTTTTTATAAACATTCCTCTACACAAAGGAATATTGAATGTATCTACTGTCTAGATTTTGACTGACTACTGGTAAAATACAAATTCAGAGGACACTTTTGTTAAAAAGGACATAAACACAGAAAACTCAAAATTAATAAAGACTCAAAGGCATGGATTAGGTCCCAGAATGTCAGATAAGCATAAACAACTTGTGACATATAAAAATAACCTAGTTCCTTTAAAAAATGAACAACTTTGTGATTGTATACTCACTGTGGTATAATAAAATATTAAAAAAAAAATTACATCTAACCAAATTACTTTTGGTTTGATAAAAGTACAGTTTTATGATGGTTCCGAAAGAAATATGCGTCACGATTCTATTCAACAGGTTTCTATTAATGAAACCTATCGTTGATCTAAAGTAGTTAAACTTGGGTGAAGCTAAGTAAGAATCTCTATGAATTCGCACCTGCAGCCCCGCGTACTGGTCAGCTGAATGAAACAAGATGTAGGGACCCTTTCAGAGAGGTTCCTTCCTCTTTGCACTCAACTTCCAAACACTTCATCTGCATGAAATCACTCTGGGTTTCCTCGGACCCCACCCACACCACATGACAGGGAGAATAATAACTGCATTATTTTCTTGAGCACTTTATTTCCATATAGATTTCTGCTATTTCCCAAATAGGCATTTCCAAACGCATGCCTGCTCTCTTCCCCTCTTGGTTAACTGATTTCAATACTCGGTTAACAAGCTTGTGCTACCAGATGTTAAAACCTGTTCTGTACCTGATGCATTTCAGATCCTCTGCAAAACTGAATCCAACCGAGGGAAGGTGTGTGGGTTTCTCTCTCACCTCTCTCCCTGGATTCACAACCCAATCAGTTTAATTATATTTATTATTATTATTATTTGTTGGAGGACAGATTTAGCTATTCTGGGAGTTTTGTTGTTTTGCCCCCCCAGCTTAATCTACTTAAGTCAAGGTTCATTCTAATGAGACTTCCCTTCTATGTAAACACTGCATCTACTAAGACTTCTATGTTTTCTAGATTGGGCACAGCTCCTCTTTATACCCACTGCACCCAGCGTGGGACAGTTAGAATTTACCAGGAGACTACCACCCTGGCTACGCTGGGACTATAGGAAAACTATAGGAAGGATCATACTAGTTTGCTCTAAGCAGGCGAAGTGCGACCCTTTCAGTACACGAGAACAAGATACTCAGAATCACCCTGGTGCATAATAATAATAAGAAGGACCTTGTGGGTACCATCTAGATTACATGAAGCTCATGAAGTTAAGATGTATTACTTTATACCAGCTCCCTCTCTCTCTCTCCAGTGTTTTACATGAGACAATCTTGGTAGAAAGGATTAGACCTTGGCATAACCTTTGTTTATACCTGCAGTAGGGGTGTGGCTCTACACTCTTTTAGAGTTCTTTGTTGACCTGACCCTCCCGATTGGATTACTTTTGGTGTATATAAGGGGCTGACTTGAGGCCCTTCACCTTTTGCCTTTTGGGCCTTTTAGCTTTCGGCTTTTGGCTCCTCGGCCTTTTGCTTTTGGCTTTTGGCTTTTTGCTCTTTGGCCTTTTGCTCCTTCTTCTGGGTAGGACTCAGCTCCGGGTGAGATCCCCTCTCTTTTTGGTGGGAGATTTAGGCTCTTTTGTATGGTCTAAGTTAGGACCAGAGCTAGAGCTTGTTCATTATATTGGATTGCTGTGGAAGAGCTTTTGTACTTTTTAAAACCCGTTTTGGAACTGCAACCGACTCGTGAGTTTTCATCTGTTCTCCTGGCGCCCTCGGAGGTAGAAGACAACCTCTGTCCTGACACTGTCGGGGACCCCGGCAGCCGCCTCCTCGACAATTATTATTATTATTATTATTATTATTATTATTATTATTATTATTATTATCTTTTTGGGTCATACCCAGCAATGTTACTCCTGGTTCTGTACTCAGAAATTATTACTGAAGATGCTCAGGGGACCATATGGGATGCCAGGGATTGAACCCAGGTCAGTAAATGCCTTCCCCAACTGTACTATCACTCTGGCCCTCCCAATCACTTTTAAAACAATGGTTTATCAGATCCATCCGCATTCCTTTGACTGTCACTTATTAACAAATGATAGATGCTTCCCTGTCTTTCCAAACATCCATTCTGACCATTATTTTCCCAGTATTTCTCTAGAAGTCAGACTCCTACCCAGGAGGTAAGGCACTTGTCTTGCATATGGTTTTAATGGCCATAAATCCTGGCACCATACATGATCCCTTAAGACCACCAGGGGTCACTCCTGAGCACAGAGCTGGGAGTAGCCCCCCAACACTGTAGTATGGCCCCATAACAAACAATAAAAACCAAAAATCTTCTCAAGGAAGTTTTCTTTTCATGCATTTCACTATTTTGTATAAATAGTATTTTGTATTTTGTATAAATGCTCACTATTTTGGATTCCACGGGATGTCAAAAGATCACATGGCCGCCCACCTACAAGATGGTCAGACTTCCTTGTAAAGACCCTGAAGAAACGGTTTGAGGCTTCTTCATATTCCTGAATCAACCAGATGCCATTGGGCTACATTGGCACGTGATAGGGTCCAATGGAAATGTTACTGGCACCTGCTCGAGCAAATCGCACGAATAACGGATTCAAGTGATTCAAGTGAAGTGATTCAAGTGTATAAATATTAAATTTATTGGTTTCTATCATAACTGAAAATTGACTAGAAAACAATTCATTAAAAAGTTTTGGATAACCAAAAGAAATGCAAACCTAAAACTTGCACTTTGAACCAATATGGGGTTCATATTTTGACCAACTGAGGAAAACACATGAATGGACGATTCTATTGGGCTTGTTCCGAGAGTTTACAAATCCTGTGTTTCCCTAAGATTGGGGATCATGGAAGAGGAATCTGCATAACCCACTGATAAATTTTTAAAAATCTGAAGCAAGGTATGTAATAGAGTGAGAGGAAAGTCTGTCTGGACCCAAGCGTGCACAGCAAAGCTTGCCCCTGACTTGGCGGGCAACAGCTGCACTGAGAAAGGTCAAAGAGCAACGTGCGTCTGCTTTGCCCTTCCGGTTATAAACTGAGAAGCAGACGTGAAGAGGGAATGACGAGCCGAATGTGCAGGGCCCATCCTACGACACTGCACATGGCACACTCCACAGGGCTCACTTCTTACACAGGGCAAATGCCTCTCTTTCCAGAGACTTCAGAGACAGGTTTTCCAAGAACAAGTTCTCATTATGGAACATTCAGAAGAGGATCTGAAAGCCTGTGTCAGAGTCCCATAGTGAGAGGGGAAGACCAGGGTCATAAATTCCAGAATAGCAGAACAACTAACAAAGATGCTTTACCGTAATCCAGAAACTGTGTTTGTTGCTCACACAACTACTAGTAAGACTCCACTCCTTGCCCTTGGGAGACTCAAAAGCGAGTGGCAGAAAATTCTTGAGCAAACATTCAATTGGAGATCAATTGATCAATCTCGATCCAAGATCACTAAACAAAAGGTCAATGCACAATGGGTCATAAACCGGAAGAGAGATCTATTGATTCAGCTGAGAGCACCATGAAGAGCCTTCCGGGTATTCTTTCTGACACCCCAACCCAAGCTCCCTTTAGACAGGTAACATAGGTATATAACCCAACAATACTCTTAGCTATACTTTCTTGGACAAGGGAGCAAAGTTTTGAAGCATATTGGTTTTTTATTATAAACTCTCATTTCAAAATGAACCTACAGGGGGCCAGAAGGCTAGTATGGTGTACAGGGCATTTTCCTCGTCCATGGCCCATCTAGGCACAATTCCCAGCATTCATATAGTCCCCGAGACTACCAGGAGGACCCCAGAGCCAGGAGTAAGGCCTGAGTGCCACCAGGCACAGCCCCAAACCAAAACACTGACCTATTAACATTTCAAGAACAAGAAATAACCAAATATAGTTACCGGCAATTATTGTTGTACATAGAAATGAAACGGCATTTTAGGGAGACCCAGTTGGCAGAGTGACGGTGACAGCCTTATGTGAAGTAGAACAGACCAGGATGGCAAATGAGATGAGGGTCACACACTGTAGTAACTCTCGGTTCTCACAAGAATAATGTTAAATTCTGCTTTGAGAAGTTGTGCCAATCTTTACATGATGCAGTATGGATTTGAAAAGTCTAGACATTTAATATATAGGAAGCTATTCTTTAGAAATATTTTTAAACATGTGTGTGGAGATCTAGGTACTAAATTGCCCCACCCTCCTGAAATTCAAATATTGGTGTTTTAAGCACAAAATGACATTGAAGGGAACCATTGGGAAGGAATTTGTTTTGGACCAGTCATGAGGAGGAGGAGGCCTTCATTTGCACTCTTGTGAGAGGTGACCTGAGTAAGCCTCCATGTTCTTTTCCTTTCTTTCTCTGTCTCTGTCTCACTGTCTCTCTGTTGCCAACAAGGAGAATGGCTTTCACCAGAAACCAAACATATGCATCCTGGTTTCCAGAATTTTGAGAAATGTTCATTGTAATGATAATGTATGATGATGATGATGATGATGATGATGATGATGATGATGATGATGATGACGATTAGTGTTTCAGACCAAACTCCTCCTCTGTGCTCAAGGATCGCTCCTGTTGTGCTCAAGGGACCACATGGTACACCAGGAATCAAACTCAGGTCAGCCAAATGTTTGCAAGTGTCCTACCCTACAAGTGTACTATCATTCAGGCCTGGAGATGTTTTTTTATGACACCAATTTTATAGTTTTTACTATATCACAGCCCACACTAATCAAGACAATGTATACAGAAATGGTTATTGGAGCATTCACTACAAACCCAAGGAGTGTGAAGATGCAATATGTGTTTAGGTAAATGGTTAAACGAGTTACTTTACATGCAAGCATGGAACCTGAAGCAGATATGGACCAGGGTGAGATGATTTGGGATAGGCAAACACTGAAAATGCCATGACCTCGCTCTGATGCAAGAGAATATTTCCTATATCGTGAGGGACAAGCTTCATTTCATAGTGGCCATATTTTCCTATCCATCAAGACTGTGTTGGATGCACACACTACGTGCTATGGGAATTGTGCACACAGAAAATCATCATCATCACTGTAAACCACACAAGCTCAGATAAAAATAAACAAAATTTCAAAAATCCAACGAGGTGGAAATTAAGTTGGCGGCTGAGCAGTGTAAGTTACAGAGCTGAGGGACTGTGAGACGGTAAGGCTCAGCCCCTCATCCAGCTTCTCCAGTTCAATCGCAGGCACCATGTGCAGCCCCTGCCCCTTTAGTACACTGCTGGGGTGGCCCTTGAGGCTCCCCTGGAGGGGGCAGCACTCTAGGGGAAAAGCAGAACCACTTCCCTCAACCTTCCCAGTGTCACTGGCAGGGACCTTTGACCGTAGCACCACCTTCAGCAAGAATTCAAAAACAAATGATTTCCTTCAAAACCCTGTTCTTCTGCAATGGGTGGATTATGGCATTTTAACTTTAAGCTACTCTCACCCAAATTTAATCTCACTTTTGGGTAAAGGCAGAGATAAGCCATGCACCTGTAGATGTAAGGTGTGGAGCAGGAATTATCCAGAAGAAAGTCAGCACAGGATGTTACAGGAGATTTAATTGGGAGACGCACAGGACTCAGGAATAGGACAAGAGCGCTGGTGAGCAGCAGCAGTGAGATGAGCGGAGGGGCTGAGACGCTCATGGCCGTTCGCCCTGCACTTGTCACCGGGGAATTCACAGGCAGTTGTACACGCCAAACACGTTTGTTAGTTCTCCTGCTGATTAAAGGCCTGAGGTTCTTAACAAAGAGTCAATTGGAGATTCTTAGGAAACTAAGAATTTACTCTTCAAATCATTGCCCTTGAAGATCTAAATAATAAACTAATGAAAATAAGTGTAATTATACCCTAATTTTATTTTAGAGACTGCTAAAGAAATTCTCAAGGAGATGATTGTATCTCTTGGCTCAATGAAATGGACACAATTAAATCAGAAAATAATGGAGCTTGAGGGAAAAAGTATTTTCTCATAGGAGCTCTTTATTGAGAGTTGTTTAGCCAATATTATGTAGAAACTCCCTTGAAACACATATCCGAGTCATTCACAAGTGCAAAATAAAACTCCCCACCCTGTCTTCTGCTGAATAAACAAAGGAAATGCAAAAATGCTGAAGAACCCAGGAAGGGGATGCCCGGCAATCCCGCTGAGCCAGCCCTGCAAGCACCGAGACTTGTGGCCAACAGGGGTTCTGGGTTTACCCACAGTACAGTTTGCGGAATGGATCCAGACTCAGTGATTAGTGCTTTATGGAAGAAGCAGTCACTCACCCCAAGAAGAAGAACTTGTTGGATGAATGCAGTGACTCCTGAGACCAGTGTCCTAGCAGCAAGAAGACAGCACTGTCTCACAGTCAGGAGGCCTCTTCTTACCTGGGCAGGTGGAGGGATTCTATGGACACAAACTCCAGGTCTTGAACTCAGTTTTGAAGCATACACACTAACCAAAGAGCGATGCTAAGAGAAGTAAGTCAGAGCGAGAACAAATACCACATGACCTCACCTATCTTTGGTATTGAGAGAAGCAAAAGAAAGGAATGAACAGTATTGAATGAAGACAAACCTTTGACCTCAGTTCACAAAAGTGAGATCACCTAGAAGTGGGGAGGGTGGGTGGAAAATGAAGAGGTGACTATAAGAGACGAAAAGGATAGAAGGTATTGGGTGCTTTGCTATTAAATGTTAACGTTATTGTGAACATGTAAACCACAACAATTCTTTTTAAAGATAGAGTGCTTGCAAATTAAGCTACACTGAATAACAAGCAAAGTACTAAGAGAGTGCAAAGTTAAGAAACACAGGTTCAGAATGTCTAATTTCTGTGGCTAAAAAGGACAGAGTTCTTGCCTTAAACATGTGAATTCCAGGAAGTGAACCCCATAGCATAAACACCCCCCAAAAACTTTTTAAAAAACCACTGTCTGGGCTCAGGAACAAAGTGCAGTGGGTAGAGCACTTGCCTTGCACCAGCTGACACTGCTTCTACCCTTGCACCCCGTGTGCATCCTGAGAATCGCCAGGGGTGATCCCTGAGCACACAGCCAGGAATTAGCACTGAGCACCACCAGGAATTAGTGTGCCCCCCCAAAAATCCCTGTGATAATAAAACACAAAACTACAGTGTCCGATTCCCTCCCACCAGCCAAACATCTGACCACACCCAAAATCAATCATCCAAACTTACACTGCAGTTTGGCTGCCAAAGTATAGAATCTTGCCTTGAAAACTAATAATAAAAATTAATTGTTTTGGGGCCGGGGCGATGGCCCAGCGGGTAGGGCATTTGCCTTGCACGCGGCCGGCCCTGTGCCGCCCGGGTTCGATCCCTGGCATCCCATATGGTCCCCCGAGCACCTCCAGGAGTAATTCCTGAGTGCAGAGCCAGGAGTAACCCCTGAGCATTGCCGGGTGTGACCCTAAAAAGCAAAAAAAAAAAAAAAAAAAAAAATTAATTGTTTTAAGAATTTGTTTAAGTGAATCGATGATTTTTCTGAAAATATGAATCCTGTATTCATTTGTTGGCTGGACAACAAACCCGTCACAGCAGCTAAACTTTCATAGAGCAGTGAAAGAGGCACAGACAACTTCAAGCTACTGCATTGTCGTCTTTCCATTACGCTCATGAAGCATGCAGAGCTGGGACTTTCCCATTTGCTCTCATGGAACAGTGAGCACAAATTTATGCAGGAATCTCTGAATGGCCTCATCTGGTAGAAATTCCCTGGCAGCAGAGATGACCACAGAGGGTCCTCTGCTGGGCCAATTAGAGCAAGTGCTCCTGTAATGAGCCTAGAGGTTTAGAAACTCAGGAATCAATTAATTTTGTGTCAACAAACAACTCAGAAGAGTAACCAGAGCATTTTGATGGACAGCTAGCCCCTCAAAAACACAACCTTGTTAATATGGCATTGAATGTACTTTCATGTGTCCTGGAACTTTCCCTCATATCACACAAACTCAGGGAAACTAAGTCAAGAAAGTAGCCCAAGTGAAGCAAATCATCTTTGTCCTTGATTTCAATGTATCAGAAATGAATGATACCATTGACTGTTCAATGAACCCTGAAAACTGAGACCTCTGGTCTTCCCTACTTTGATTTCCAGCTTTTGAATCCATCTGCCCCTCACCTGCTCCAGTGAACACTTGCTCTGGAAGGGAAGCCTGTAAACAGCTAAATAGTAGCATTTTTCCTTTAGGACTACTTCCCCAAACACTAGAGTACTCCAACAGTCACTTTTCTCTTACCCAGAAACTGTTTATTTTTACATGCTTCAGAACTTTGTCTTTGTGGACAGAGTCCCAAGGATACTGCATGATGTTGGTACCATCCAAAAGATTGCTCCATCCAGACACTTAACTGACAAAGAGTTCAGACAGAGAAGGGACCAGAGTATTAATAATTGTTGGAAACGATAATGCCACACTAAAACTGAGCTTTGAACATTGGCAAAGGAATATACAGGATAACACCTCAATGTATGTATTGCAAGCCACTATGTATAAGAGAAGGGAGGAGGAGGAGCAGCAGAAGGAGGCAGAGGAGGAGGAGGAGAAAAAGGATAAGAGGGAGAAGGAGGAGAAGAAAAAGGAGGAGAAGAGGAGGAGGAGAAGAAGGAGAAGAAAGAGGGAGAAAGAGAAGGAGGAGGAGAAGTAAAAGAAGGAGAAGGAGGAGGAGGAGGAGGAGGAGGGAAGAAGAAGAAGAAGAAGAAGAAGAAGAAGAAGAAGAAGAAGAAGAAGAAGAAGAAGTAGAAGAAGAAGAAGAAGCAGGAGGGAGGAAGAGGAGGAGGAGGAGGAGTAGGAGGAGGAAAAGGAGGAGGAGGAGGAGAAAGAGGAGGAGGAGAGAACTAGGGACACTGGTGTTGAGGGAGGGTGCGCTCTGGCCACACCTTTTTTTTAACGGCGTGAACAAACTAACCTTATTTTTGTTCAAGGGGTCACTACCATGAAAAAAAACACTTGCTAAGACTGACCTCTGGTCTCCCTTTTCTTAGTACACTTGTTTCCAAAAACTTGAAATTATAAATTCCCACCTACAAGATGGTCAGACTTCCCTTGTTAAGACCCTGAAGGAACGGTTTGAGGCTCTTCATATTCCTGAATCAACCAGATGCCATTGGGCTACGTGCCATTGGCACGTGATAGGGTCCAATGGAAATGTTACTGGCGCCCGCCGAGCAAATCGATGAATAACGGGATTCAAGTGATCAAGTGATCAAGTGATAAATTCCCTGTGCCTTTGTGGACCTCCTTGCTTTGAACTGTAGTCACCAAGGGGGGAGGCAGGAGCCCTCTCCTATAATCCCGAAGCTAACCTAGCTCCACTCCTGGGAAGCGGCTGTGTCCAAAGCGGAAGGGCGAGCAGTCAGGTCATCCGGGCTGGGGTGGTAACAGCCCATCTGGGCTCCAGGTCTCAGCAGAGCACGGACCCCTACCTGGCCTCTTTACCATGCTGCAGCTTCCCTGGAAAAGTCATCCTGGCTGGCTGGCTCAGAGAACCATGTGGGATGCAGGGATAGAACCCCGGCTGGCTGCACACAAGCAAGCAAGTGCCTTACCCACTGGACTATCTCTCTGGCCCTGGTGATTTTTATTTTTATGCAGACTTTACCCTCCCACCCCAAGATAATTATTAAAACTTAAATAATTAAGCATTTAAATAGTTGGAAATTCTCCCAAATTAGAAGGTACAAGTACTGCAAATGTTTATTACAACTATAATGTATCAAGAAAGACAATTACATGAAAATATGTGATAATAGTTGCCATTATGCACTGAATATTTAGTAACTGACAAGGATTACCAGGAGGCCTCTGGTATGTGAGTATATAGGGTGGAATAAAATACTAAGATACATATTTGATTAAATGATTGGAACTTAAAAACAATAAAATATTGGGCCTTTAGAAATAGGTTTGCTTGTCTCTGGCCCTAGAATGAAACCCACTCTGATATTCACAAAAGTAGTAACATTTCAAAAAATTTCTCTCAAGCTTCATCCAGGAAGTTCCCAGAAAGTCAGGAGGGTTCAAAAGTGCTCACACCAGAGTTACTTCAATGCTGACATGAGTTCTGAGTGAGAAGCCAATGACGCACAGTGCCAGTCACCAGGAAAGATGCCGGTTGAGCGGGTCCATTAAACTAGCTCAGGACCAATACACCACCTGCCGCCTCACTTCCTCTTCCCCTCCCACATCCTCTAGATTTTTAAAACTTTCCAGATAAGTGACTCTCTGAGCTGGCAATGCGGAATCCCAAGATATCTAACTATAATCAAGATCTGAGTTTTAGCAACCTCAAAACTCCTGACACTGTAACTCTCGTAGCCTCTCCCGAATGATGGGGCATTATAAAATCTCATTTTTGTTTTATGTCTGTAGTCCTATAACAAAATGCCAATATTGACATCTCCTGTAGTTTTGAAACAGTGCCTGTAGTCTAAAGAGACCGTTTGTAGACCAGCCATCTGCAGTTGTCCCCAGTTCTCATCTATCCACACCTGAGTGTTTAACTGCAATATTTTGCTCACTGGTGATGAGAGATGATAGTTTACGCTCTAAAGTGAGTTCAAGCATGAAATGACGTTATAGGCAAAAATGTGCTTCAGTAGGGCCAGAGTGACAGCACAGCGAGGACGGCATTTGCCTTGCATGTGTTCGACCCAGGTTCCATCCCTAGCATCCCATACCATTCCCCGAGCACTGCCAGGAGTAATTCCTGAGTGCAGAGCCAGGAGTAACCCATGAGCATCGCTGGGTATGACCCAAGAAGATAAAGAAAAGATACGCTTCAGTAAAAGAAATAAAACTGGAGCTATTAATGCTAGCTCTCTAAACACGTCCCTAACAACACAAAACTGGAGATACTAATGCTAGCTCTCTATACACATCCCTAACAGCACAGTCTCAAAGGCAAAACTATACTTCTGCAGCTTGATTCTATAGGAAAACACTACTTTAGACCCACGGAATGTTACGCGTATGACTGATAACTTTTAAGTCAAAGCAGATTTTATTTTCAATAATTCCAGCGCAAGTTAATACTATGCAAGGAGCCAAACATTTTTTCAAAAGGCACAGCCATTATTTCCATTCGAATTTCTTTCCCCACCTTCATAAAAAGTATTGCAATACCAAATGTGAGTTTCAAACTCAGAAAGATAATACTTCAAAGACACATTCAGACTGGGTGGAAAGCAAGGGGTTAAAAACACATGTCCGACAGAATCCACTCTGTAAAAATAAAAACGGAAAAATAGAGTCTCATTTTGGTGAAGGACTGAGCATGCAGCGGCGGAGGGGCTGACTTACACCTGGAGGAGGACAGCAGCTCCGGACCTACCGTGTCCCAGGAAACAAACTCTCTCTATTCCTATTGTCATCATTTCATGTTCAGAGGAGACAGGGAAGCTGGAGAGGTTAGGAGCGAGTCCAACCACTTAGTTTTTGACGAGAGGAAGAGGAACTCCGGGCTCATTTCAGAGACCCCTCTGAATCACAGTTTTCTCTCTGTGGAGGTTTGTAAGCATTAGCTTGAGCTTCATTTGTTAAGTCATCCATTGGCTAAGCCACTTAGAGCTAAATCCTTCCAGCCTACCTGTCTTGTATGCTGATTCTTCAGTGGCATTTGCTTTTCAGTAAATTTCCAAATTGCTATAGGCCATAGATTGTTGGGTTCTCTATAGACTAGCTACATCTGTTTACTCAAAGGTTTTTGTAACTTTTAGACATCCTGAATAGATATTATATGAAATAAGGTAAACTCTGAGTAGTCACTAAAATAAGATTGCTATTATATCTTTTAACTTAAAACATACTAAAGACATTTCCACATCCATAGTCACCACATAAAAATCTATTATACCATTTCTAAATATCCTGGAATAAACAAGATAAAGGCCCTTTCGTTACCTGGCACTGAAGTAACCCATTGATGCTATTGAGAAGGTTCATGGGTTGCATGTTAATTCTGACCATCCAAAAAGGCTCTGAGGAAGTACGTGGTTCTTTAAGGCTGAATATTTTCTCTTTCATTAATTACATGTTAACAGATCTGACAATCATAACTACCAGGTTGATCTGTAGAGTTTGACTAGCACGATTAGATGGAAATTGCATTATAATGTCATTGACATCAAGAGACCCGACTGAAGGAAGCATTCATTCTATGCACGCTTGAGTGAATTTCGCTGAATGAGACTTCTCTCCTGGAATGAAAATTGCCCATGCCTTAAACTTCTAATCAATGCACAATGATCTCAAAAGAGCTTGCTGCAAGTATCTTTATCACAATGGTGCATGGAAACTTATTTACTATTCTAAAAGTCTTTCTGGTTCCTTTCAAATTGTAACTCCCCAAAAGAAAACAATATTTTCTATCCCAATAAAATAGGTGATTTCATATAAGTGAACCTTCCTACCTAACCATTGTTGCTTGTCTCCAAAGACTGTAGACAAATACATTTAACTTGACCTCTTAACTTTATAATTCAGTTAAATTCGATATGATATATTCTATGCATAGGTTGCTTTTAATGACACAGACCTAAAACTTAAAGAAAGTCATGATGCAATGTGACATCACATAAAAATATATTAATTAAAATATATTTTTAAAATATATTTTTATATTTGGTTTAAATATATTTTAAAAATACTTTTTTAATTTTTATTTGTGGTTTAAAATATATTTAAATACATATTTTTTAAAAAATATATTAATCAAAATATATTAATTAAAAATATATTGCCTATTAGGGAAAAGGCAACTCTTTAGGAGGAGCAAGGATGAAAAAGTCAGACTTCCAACAGTACTCTGGGAAGCATTGTGAGTGGACTTCCTGGAGGTGTTTGTGTGTGATGTTCTTGGGCATAAAGGAAGGACTGAGTGAGTTTAATTGATCTTTAACAGGCTTTTTGGAAAGGTGCAACTTGATGGTGTCTTGGAGGAGCAGGAACTTTCAGAGGAGTCTTCTGCTTCATGAGACTTGGTTTTTAAGTGATTCTCTCTGAAGAAGTCATGGGAATACCAAGAAGATGTAGATAGAAATCAAAGAATATAAATGAAGTTTTCTTCCTTTGAAATAAATAAGCAAATAAAGTGCCCCAATCCAAATAGCATAAGAAGCTCGGTTCTTTACAACTCCCTTTGTGGGTTCTGATATTTTCTTTTGAACTTTCTTCTTGGGTGGAGCTCTGATGAGCTGTGGAGTTTGGATGTTGAAAATGGCTGCCATCTTGGTGCGGGGATTCCTCTGGATTCTTCCAAGGCTCCATTGGGATGGTGGACCAGGGCCAGAACTCACCCTCCTTCCTGGAAGCCTCATGATCAGCCTATTTCTCTCTTCTCTCTCTCTCTCTTTCTCTCTCTCTCCTCTCTTTTCTCTCTCTCTCCAGTCAAATGAAATATTAAGTTAACCAATTGAATTTTGCAATGTCAGCTCAGGTTCAATCCCTGGCATCTTATATGGTCCCTGAGCCTGCCAGGAGTGATTTCTAAATTCATTAATAGACATAGATAAAAAGTCTTTTTGAATTTTGTAAAGGAATGAACAGCAGTATCTGATGACAAGTCCATGCATCTGGATTCCAGAACTCAGAATACCGAGTTGAGTGAAGAATAACAGGAATAAAGAGATGGCTTAGAAGTAACACATTGAGACTACGTAAGAGAATGCGGTGCTTGGTGAATGGGTACAGCAGCCGTCAATCAAGTCCAGTGCAACTATGTTACCTTAACAACAAAATTGATTTAGAAAACTATGCTTTGAAACAGAATTCTTTAAAGAATACAGACAACAGTCACACATATTCTGTGTCATATAAACACACAGGAACATATAAAATATAAGATAATGAAAATATAAGATAATAAAAATACAAGATAATGAAGTATCCTAACAAAAATTACTATTTTATTATAATAACTATAGCTATTACATTACAATTAATGATTTTGGAACTCATAATTTTGGAACTTAAAGTCTTTATTCACAGGCGCCCAATAGGTAAATGAAAGAGCCAAGAGTAAATGCAAATTTTCCAGCTTTAAAATATCATCCTTTCCCCATCAATTACACAGTATTCAAGGTCAAAAATCAAGGAGAAATTCATCATTCATTATAGTTCACTGACAGTAAGATGGTGATTGACAGAAAGAAACGTGTCCAGTGTCCTTGCAATTCCTAGTACATCTAGACCAAAAATGATCTTTTTATTGCATATTCTATACTTAATAGCAAATTGGATGAATTTTGGGTCCATTTATGACTTTCTGACTTTATAAACATTTTCTGGAAAATTACTTTAGGGAATGGTCACATTTTCAATCACAAAAACATATTATGTGCCTGAAAGTTAAATTATTCTTCAGTATTTTTAAATCCCCCACAAGACCAGAAGAACCAGATTTTTTATTTTGGTGGAGAAGGTTGTACTCTGTGCTCTGGAATGAGACTTTCTCAATCCTCCGCCCTACCCCCAGTTCATTTTTCCTTCTCTTTTGTTGAGCTTCATTGAAGCAAGAAAGGGTTCACCTGGGATTCTTGGTAACTATCTTGGGAGTTCCCATGCTAGACAGAAATTGGTGTCTGAGGAATGACCTGGGGTGCTGTTGATCCACTCTCAGGAAGGTCTCTCATGGTGTGCACGGCACTCAGCAAGCCAAGGAAGGGGAGGCGGTCTAGAGGCCTACGGCCTCCTGACACGGCGTTGTGCTGAGAACACAGCAAGAGTCACTGTCTCCATCTCCGCAGCCCAGACCTGGAAGCAGAGCCTGGCGGCAGAAGTGAAGTTCACAGCCCTAAGAGTCCCCTTTCGTTGGCGAGTCCCTTGGAAGGTGAGCGAGGCCTGGATTTCCTTAGACGATGTTCAGTGATTAAAGCTCTTGGCCTGTGGACCAGGAGAGAATTTCAGGATCTGCTTCTGTGTGTCCTCTCTCAGGACTTGGGAGCCTCCTCAGGTCTCCTAAATCCCAGCAGACTGGGAAAAGTTCCTGCGGCTTCAGCTGCAAACATCGGAGCTACTGAAGAAGGCTGAGGAGGCAGGAGCCCGCCCGATCGCTGCCTTCCATCTCCTGAAGGCCTGGCCAGTTGTGCTGCATGTACCTGTGCTCCTCTTGGCCACAACACCACAGGATTTCCCTGCTGCCTCTCTCCCCATTGCCAATTATATCACTTGTCTTCCCGTTGTTCATACATTTGCTCGAGCGGGCATCAGTAACATCTCCATACATCCTGTCACAT
Organism: Cryptotis parvus; assembly: GCA_021461705.1. Taxonomy (NCBI): domain Eukaryota; kingdom Metazoa; phylum Chordata; class Mammalia; order Eulipotyphla; family Soricidae; genus Cryptotis; species Cryptotis parvus. The sequence goes on from JAJIBD010000484.1 coordinate 139,410, forward strand.
GCTAGTGTAGCCAAGGGCATCTGCTCACTCCAAGAACACAAAGAACCTCAAACCATTCCTTCGGGCCAGGGAATGAGGTCTATAATTGTTACTGAGTTTTGGCATATCAAACACGACACAGGTAGCTTGCCAGGCTCTGCCATGCGGGTGTGATACTCTTGTAGTATCCTCTCATCTTGTGCTTGTATTGATGAAACGGGGAAAGATCAGGTTTTCTGCTGGGTGGAGATTGCCAGTTAGTGAAAATTAGACACTTTACTGGCACTTGCGCTGGAATGGCAGCACAGCTCACTTCTCAGATTCCATCAGCTGCCTTTGGGTTTCCCGGCCTCCTTGCAGGCCTCCTGGAGGAAGGCCCAGGACCCTCTGACGGCAGTTACACGAGGCAAGACATCCGCAGGATGGTCATGCAACAAGCCTCTCCTTCCTCCAAGCTATCTCTCACGTGCCTTCTCCTTCGAGCTATGTATGAGCTGACCTGAGCATGAGGCTGAGATGAAAAACTGCCCCTGGGGAGGGGACTTGGTGTCCTTGTCTCAGGAAGCTCCGCGTGTCTGTGTGGTGTGTGTGTCAGGATTCCACGGAATTGATGAATGTTTTCATTAGTCTCCCAAGTCCTTATATACATTTGCCTTTGCTAAGTTACAGTATGTTTATGCCTCAAAACATGGAATAGTAAACCCCTACTCGATTTCTATAGAAGCACCAGCTTATATAAATAACTGTGCCATATTTGAAATCGTTTTCTATTTATTCATTTTTTAAAATCTCAAATGAACCAATTATATTTTTATGAAGGCACTATGATCTCAAAAAGCTTTTCACAGTTAAGTCTCAGGTATCCGACATGCACCATCGGCTCTGCCACAGTCTATTGTCTCTCCAGTCCTTGGTTCCCTACCCGACTCCACCCCCAGCAAAGAAATTAAATAATGGTGCAAGAAGGATGGCACAGTAGGCAGAGGGCAAACTTTGCATGTGGAAGTCTCAGGTTGCTCCTTAGGACCACACGATCTCCCAAGCACAGCGCTAAGAGTAGCCCTAAGCATCCTCATCGTGACCCTAAATAGAATGAAAAAAAGGGAAATTTTTCAGCAAAAAGTGTTCAAGAAGTTTATGCAAACATGAAATTATATATATGTTTCATATTTATATATGGTTATATATATTTAACCATTTTTTATGTTTTCTGGTCAACAAAAAATGTTTCACCCTTGTAAAGAAATGAGTGACACTGTGTAAAATAAAGCAGGAGTCTGTGACGGCTGTCCACGTTCAGATCACTTCTAAAGGGGTCAGGATTTTGATCAACTAAAAATAAAAAATCAGGGGCCGGAGCAATAGCCCAGCAGGTAGGGGCGTTTGCCTTGCACGCTGCCCGGCCTGTGCCGGCCTGTGCCGGCCTGGGTTCGATCCCGGCATCCCATATGGTCCCCGAGCACCACCAGGAGTAATTCCTGAGTACAGAGCCAGGAGTAACCCCTGAGCATCGCCAGGTGTGACCCAAAAAGCAAAAACAAAGAATAATAATAAAAAATAAATAAAAAATTAAAATCACCTGAGACAGATCCTGTACCCAAACTATTTGGAAATCACAGAGAAGAGTGGAGAAAGTTTTGTCTAGAGTTGAGCTCGTTCCTAGACCAAAAGAGCAAGCAATTGGTATCCAGGAGGTAAAAGGAGGCAGGCAGAGAAAAATGTATAGGCAATAATAGAAAGCTCAAGGGGAGATTTCTATTGTAGGACTGCTGACAGAATTGCTATAGAAGGAAAATTTGAAGGAGTTTCTAGAGAACTGTGGAAGAAGAGAAACAATTCATGTTGGGGGAAATTGAAGAAAATGCCCCAGATATGCCGGCTTTCTGATCACTGTTAAAAATGGTCCCTAAAAAGTCGATTGGATCTGGGTCATGATTTCAAAGGGTAAACAAGTTTTGTATAGAAGAGATATGGGAAGATGATGATGGATGATCCTAGGGTAAGATTTATTGCTCCAATTTTAAGAAGAGAAAGTGTTGGAAAGAAGACATTAGGAAAGAAATGTGGAACTGAAAAGCCATTTCAGACCAAAGGGAAACCCTGTACTGGAGACGGCTCGATGAGAAAGGGAAAGGAAAGAAATAAATAAACACATTAGCAGAGCATTGAACAGAATCCAATTCCTATTGGATTAATCCAATTCCTGCTGTGGTGCTGGGATTATTTCACAAGGAATTCAAGTGCCTTCAAAAGACAGAAAAGCAGAACACATAAATGATTGTTATGCTGGAAGACAGGCAATAAGGGATTATTTGGGGTCATTTTTATCAAATTTCTTTGGTCCACCAAGATCATAAATGTCAACATCACTGTAAACCCATTACTTTGACTATAATAAATTAATCACTGTATCACTCTCTTCCCGTTCATCATCGATTTGCTTTGAGCGGGCCCCAGTAACATCTCCATATGTCCTGTCTCATGCTAGTAGAGCCCAAGGGCATCTGCTTGCTCCAGGAACATAAAGAGCCTCAATCCATTCCGGAATGAGGTCTATAATTGTTACTGGTATTTGGCATATCAAATACAACACGGGTAGCTTGCCAGGCTCTGCCGTGCAGGTAGCATACTCTTGTAGGCATCTCTTGGTTCATCAATAATAAATTAATAAAAAATAAAATTTTAAAAATATTTGGAGAACCTCTATTATAGCTTTTTATTCAGGACTGAAGGAGAATGTGGTGTAGTAGGAAGACATGTTATGAATTTTTAAATTAATGTTTTATCCTGGCATGTGACAGGGTCAAATGGAACGTTACTGGCACCTGCTCGAGTAATCAGACGAATAACGGGATGTCAAGTGATGAAGTGATCCTGTAAACAAAGATATAGTCACAGGCCAACACAGTTGTGCATACACATAGATTCTCATCTGTCACAAGTGCAACAAGGTGCATGCACACACACACTTGTCCACATGCTGTGTAACAGAGGGTGTGTACACACAGACATGCCATATGCTGTAATGACAGACCTTAGCAGAGAAAAACTCAACACACTTGTGGATAAAACTAAGGTGATGCCTGATTTTTGACTATATTTCTTATGTTAATAAATTAATGCCCAAAGGAGAATATCAGTGTTAATTATGTCAAATAAAATATATCAATGCAAGCCACTTAACGATCAGCTTGATAAACACTGAAAATAGATTTTTCTCAACTATTTTAATAATTATAAATACACATGATCCACAACTGTAGGAATTAATTCTCCGCTTACATAAAATGTTACAAAGAAGTCTTTATTTACCCCAAAGAAAATTCTTCTGTCATTGGATCATACTCCATGTATGATGTTTTGAGTCCTAATTCACATTATTTTAACAATGTGTGACTTTCACAGTATTAGTTGAAAAGCTGAGGACACAGTAAAGAATGTTGAACTCTAGAGAGGAAGAAGCAAACTGGATTGTTTCTTTATGCCTCAATTTGTCTTCCTTGCTAATCTTAAATTCACATTGTTTCTTTCACTCACACTAAATGTCTTTCAGCATGTGTTTGTGCTTTCCTCAACAAATACATGGAAGTTTGCTACAAGCGCCTAAGGTTCAAAGGGCAGTCAGCGTACAGAAGGGATCCGATGACATTAATAGTCAGAAATGATCACGCTGGACAAGGACTGAGAGATGGAAGAGAGAGAGAGAGAGAGAGAGAGAGAGAGAGAGAGAGAGAGAGGATGAGAGGACAGAGAGATGGGAGAGAGGACAGAGAGAGTGGAGGCGATGACAGAGAAGATGACAGGATAGAGAGAGATGAGAAGACAGAGAGAGTGAGAGATAGAGAGAGAGATGAGAGAGAAATTACCTTCCATAGAGGTAGGTGGGAGGAGCGGGACAGGAGTGGGGGGAAGAGAAACTGGGAACTTTAGTGGTGGGAAATGTGCACTGGAGAAGGGATGGATTTTGGGGAAAATAATACTAATCAGACTTGGGGACTTTATTTACCCTTGAGCAACATCACCTGGGACAACTTTTATTCATGGCTTTCAAGTAATGTGCTGATAGACAATGCTATTCCCTCTGGGGTAACTCATTTTCTTTAAAACTTATCCTAACATTTCATCTTAAAGGTCAGGTAAATGTAGCTTCAGAACCATGTCTGCCATCAACACAGATCACAGGAGGTGTCAAGGTCACCAGGACCAGTAAGCACCGTGCCTGGGGCTGATGTGTATGTGTCACGTGAGCCAAGGGGCAGGGAGAGCCATCAGTTTCACACTTGCTAAATACACAGCGGACACAACACAAATAAAACACTCCCCATTATTTAATCTTTCCTGATTATTTTAAAAGGATGCTCTGCATGTCATTTGCTGTTGCTGCCTAGCAGAGTCTGGCCGTGCATCCGCCCCACTGTGTTAAATATACTCTGTTTGTAACTTCTAGGAGCCATCTCTGATCACTGCCTGAAGATGCCTGCTTAAAGTTAAGCTGCTGAAACAACAAATATTTGGCACAAACCACTCAATCAAGTGAAGTGTTTAAGGGGAAACTCCATTTTCAGCATGTCAAACATATCAGGTAAACGTGATTGTGGATATTACCGAGTCAAAGTCCTGCGTGCAATTTTAAGCACAGGTGTGTGAATTATTGAAGCTGGGTACCTCCTCACATGAAGGAGGACATAATGAAATCTCGTCACCTGCTAGGACATAAGAAACAACAGAGAGAAGAGAAGTCTGTTTTCATTGTTCCCACGCTGTGAGTTGAGGCACTCCAGGTAAAGGGGATGAATCCTGGCTTATAGTGGGCAGCGACTGACAATTCCAGACTGACAGGAAGGAGCATGTGTAGGACACAGCTTCATTTTCCCCAGGAAAAAATGCAAAAGGAGTTTAGCTTGGAGGCTCAGTTTGGGGTCAAGTCCAGATAATGCTGTCAACTTCAAAGAACTGAACAAATGTTTGTGCCATTACAGAAACATTTGACCTAGAACAAGGCAGGCTATCGAGACCGAAACTTCGGCAGATCAACCCAGTCAGAGCAACCCAGTTCTACGAATGGACTACCAGCTTCATCAGGCACAGAAACTCAAGTAAGCTACTCTCCTAAAAAAAGAGCAAATAAAAATACATATACCACATGCATAAATATTTATATATGTTGTTGGGGTCCGAGAGAGCACAGTGGGGCTGGGGAACGGCGCTTGCCTTGCCTTGCTTGCCTCTCGGCTACTGCCAACTCCTGCACGTCCTCACCCGCTGCCTTGATGTGCACGGAGCATGCCGCGCATCCCTCAGAACTTACAGCCCAGGTTCTCCAGACAGATAGCAAAGGGCCCCCAAATCTAGTCTTAACTGTGTGTGCTCCAGATTTGGACTATGCAGCACCCACGTCCGAGACACCTTGTCGGGTGAGGCCGAAGTGCTCCTCACTCCGGCCTTGAAGCCCTGTGGGCCCCCATCTCTCCCCAGCTGCTCCGCTCTGCTCCCGCTTATTTTGCTCTCTGGGAGCAAGTTCCTTTAGGGGGAAAACTGCTGAGCACTTCCTCCCTCCACGACTGATTATCCAATACATTCATAGCAAGGCTGGCCTGGCGCAGAGCCCTGCCGTAGGCCCTGGGGATCTCAGCACTGTGTGCTCTGGTACGAGAGAACGGAAGATGCATAATGAGCTGAAGGCAGCTGAATAACCCGGAAGGAGATGGGAGACTGGAATCTAGGAGGACAGAAGGAGCCTGTGACATCGAGGAAGAAAGATGCTTGCGGGAGGGCAGCATTGTGCAAAAAAAAAAAAAAAAAAAGAACAAGATATTGCAGGTTAAAAGGCAGCTTCCTCGGCTGCAGGCAGGGCTGAGGAGCAGAGGGAAGGGAGACAGTTCCCGGCCAGGGAGCTTCAAAGAGCCAAAGTGTCCCTAGGCTGGCTCTTCCAGCCTGTCTGCTCCCCTGAAGACATCCTGCGCCTCTCTTTGCTTCCTGCTGCTCCCCTGAAGACATCCTGCGCCTCTCTTTTTGCTTCCCTGCTTCTTCAGTCTACTCTTTTCTCTTAAACAAGGACCCCTTTCTTTCAACATTCCACCCCCCTTGAGACTTTTTAAGTAAGTTTTCTTCAATAAAAACTATCTTGATTTTATTTTTTTAAAGCAGCACCATGGGCTTTATTCTAAGTGAGGAGGCAAGCAGGGAGTGACAGGGTCCTGAGTCCCTGGGGAACAGGTTGGCTCCTGTGCTGGGCAGGAGACTGGCAGTGGTCACAGTAGGCTTTGGGCACTGTCCAGTCTGAGAGAGCTTCAGAAGAAGGAGTTACTGGTCTCAAGCACAAGAAGGAAGGGTGGATGCTCTCTACTGGACTGGATTGCAGGTGGGAGCCGAAGAAAGGTGACACAGATGTCCCTGGTGAAACCTGACCATTGAAGGGGACAAGATGGTCGGCACTGATGAACAGCTAGTCTGGGGGAACATCAAGATGGTCTGTAGGATCTGGGCCTTTCTCTAACCGATGGACTGGAGGTTGCCAAGAGAGATTTAGTATGCCATCAGCAGTGTTGGGAGTCTGGATTTCCAGATCTGGGACACACACTTTGGAGTTATTGACTTTCATACATGCATATCATTAAACTTTTATAAAAATGTCTATCCCTTCATTATTTATGGATAAATAGGTATCTTTTATTCTACTCAAAAACTTATTGGAGCAAGAATATCAACTGCTGAAGGAAACAGATAGAAATACACACATGCAGCAATACATATTGATTTCCCTTCTAGGACCAACATTTCCCTTGCAGTGGTTTAATACTAAAAGATACTGTTCTTGGGCTGGGGCGATAGCCCAGTGGGTAGGGAGTTTGCCTTGCACCACAGCCAGCCTGTGCTGGCCCGGGTTAGATCCCCGGCATCCCATATGGTCCCCCAAGCACCGCCAGGGAGTAATTCCTGAGTGCAGAGCCAGGAGTAACCCCTGAGCATCGCCGGGTGTGACCCTAAAGGAAAAAAATAAAAAGATACTGTTCTTAAAACCAAAACAGCCTCTGTTTTGCTTTCTGTCTCTTCATATTTCCTACCTTGGAGAAATCATCGAGATGAAGTATCAGAATCTATGTTTTCTCTCAATATGCACAATACAGTACTAGTTACTTATTGCAATCTACCAACATGACTTCTTTTGTTCCATGCATAACCTCTTTCCCATGCACCCATTTAACTCTGGTAATACTTGGGCAATTTCCATATTTTACTATTGTAGGGCTACCATGAACATTCATTTGCAAATATTTTGTGTATGAACTGTGTTTTCATTGTTCTTGAGTGTGTCGGAGATATAACTGCCACAGGATGGCATCTTTTACAAATCAGGATGGCATCTTTTACAAATATATTTTAAACTATTATGTGATTAACAAATAGATTCATCAGGAAAGTAATCTTTATTTGAAATATGAAAGAGTAAGAGTCCAGAGTGACAGCACAGAGGAGAGGGCATTTGCCTTGCTTGCAGCCAACCCAGGTTCAATTCCTGGCATCCCATACAATTCCCTAAGCACTAGCAGGATAATTTTTTTCTTTTGGGCGGCTCAGGGGTTACTCGTGGCTCTTTGCTCAGAAATTACCCGCGGCTGGGGACAAGGGACGCGGGATCGAACCCAGGCCAGCATAGGCGGCTCGCGAAGGCAAACACCCCCGGGCTCGCCCGCCCCTAGCAGGATAATTTCTGAGTGCAGAGCCAGGAGTAACCCCTGAGCATTGCCAGGTATGACCCAAAATGCAAAAAATATAAATATATATTGAAAGAGTAAGAATATAGAATTTCTGAACAACTACCAAATTCAGTTGAATGAGATATTTTCCCATGGAGCATTGCCGAGGTATGCAGACACTCTCCAACAAACATTGAATAGATATGTGGGAAATCCAAAGCTACTTTCCAGAGAAGAAACTATTATACAGATTGTAATAGATATTCACATCGAGATGTGACCCAGTTTAAATATCTTAATAAGGGTTTTGCTGGGTCAGGAAGTTTCAGGATAATTAAAAAAATTCTACTGATGAAAATGGCAGCAAAAGATAGGAGGAAAATCAATCTTCTCCAAAATATACATGTTTTGATTAACTTAGAATACGGGCATTTGGCTCCTACTGACCAATGCATGCATTTTTTAAGTGCTTGGTTTATTCAGCAGCTGAAGAAAACAGTGCATGATAAACAAGCAATTGAGATGATTCCTGGTGAATGGATCTGCTCCCGTATGTTTGAAGGCCTAAGTTTCCATCTTTTTTAAAGTTCGAAGTGACTCAATGTGTCCTAGTTCCCTGCCTCCATAAAGAAGGCAGGCGAAACCCCCCTCAGTGCAGAACTGTGTTCGTGGTTACTGCTGAGGCACATTTTCCAGGGTGGGAAAATTGCTTGAAATTGGAACTTTTGGTTCTAGCCATCTTAAATGGTCTTATTCTCTTGCGAATGGAAACCTTTTAAACCATAATGTTCTGCTCAACTGCTACTATTCACGAAACTGTAAGGAATAATTAGTGCTAACAGTGGAAAAGATCATTGGAAGGCTGGATGAAAATCTTAAACTGTACAAAAGAAAAAACTGGATTGGATGACTGGGAACCAGAAAATGCTCAGCTCATGGGTTGCTCAGGGATGACGTGCCCGTGGTCACTCACAAGTGGCCACCCCCACCCTGCTCGCTCCTGCTGCCCCTTCTCTGCAGATCCACCTTCCACACAAAATGGAACAGGCTTACTGATTCTAAAAGGAGTAAAAGAAAGTGCACTTTTCTATCCTGCTTTAAAATGCAACTATTATACTTCTGACAAGAAATGTTTAATTCAGTATAAATATGAAATAATCGTCAACATTAACAAAAACTTTACTTGATGTAAAAAACAGACATATTGATTTAGCTCTTATTCTAACTCATATAATTCATATTATATTTCTGAGTTCAGTTGAAAATTCCTTACTTAAACAAGTAACTTAGGGAAACATAAGTAACTTAGGAAAAACTACAGGTAAAATAATACATGGAGAGAATATAGGTATATTAATCATAGGAATGTAGCATACTAATCAACATTTTATATATGCTATATATAATTAGTTTATACCTGTACTATCAATACCTATCACTGTCACTGTCTTCCCGTTCATCATTGATTTGCTCGAGCGGGCACCAGTAACATTTCCATATGTCCGGTCTCAAGCAAAGTAGAGCCCAAGGGCACCTGCTGGCTCCAGGAACATAAAGAGCCTCAAACCATTCCATCAAGTCATGGGAATGAGGTCTATAATTGTTACTGGTATTTGGCATATCAAATACGACATGGGTAGCTTTAGCTTGCCAGGCTCTGCATGTGTGGGTAGCATACTCATATCTAAATCCAGCATTTATTGATGAACCGCACAGCCGCTTACAGCCATGTGAGCCGGGCTATGATAGGATGGTCTGCTGGGTGGAGTTCTGATGAGTGGGAAGTCCGGATGTGGAAAATGGAGGCCCCTCATGGAGTGGGGGTTGTCTGGCTTGTTGCGAGGCTCTGCTGGCGTGACGGACCAGGGCTAGAACCCGCCTTCTCTCCCAGGTGCCTCGTGAGTGGCTGGGAACAGGGAGAGCCAGTAGCAGCTGTGCCCCATGTCTGTGAGTCTTTTATTTGCACATCAATATTTTTATTATAGTTTATACTTTGTAATCTATCACCTAATCCTATGGGCTCTATCACAAGTATATAATTCCATCATTTGTCAATTTTACCTGGTGGCCACTCCAAAGCTCTCTAGTTCATACCAAAGCTACTCTGTAGCCCTTAACTATAGCTGTTTCTTCTACTGCCCTGTAGACTGCATTCTTCGCATAGCAGTGAGAGCACTGCATGGCTGTTGTTAGATGCAAAACAGGTCACACCTGCCACTTGGTTCCTGTGTCACAAGATCTTGTGTTGAAGTGAATGTTAGTTGTTTGAGGTAACAATAACTTCTCATTCCCCAGGTTAAGTTTATAGCATATATTCTTGAAATTTGTATGTCTTCTCCATCTTCCTGATGGAGGCAGAGCTGGAAGCTGACCTGCCTGGCTTCTTTTCTGTTGGTGCTCTAGATACCAATCCATGACCCACTTTACGAGCTAGTTCCCGGAGCCAGAGGGCTGGCACAAGCAATTACCTATAGAAACATTAACAAAAATGAAAACTCTGATTAAGTGACAGCTTGGCTAGTCTGAGCTCTAAGCTGTCACAGACGTGACTCTTCAGTTGGCCCTTTTCGTCTGGGTTTAGCATTTCATTGTCATCTGCAGTGGGGCTAGGGGCAAATGACTTCAACATTCACTGTGAAACGCCTAATGGGCTTTTGGACTTTGCCTTCATCTCTCACGCTCACCCGGTTTTCCCAGGTCACTCAGAAGAAACATCATAACTAAAGAGCTGAAGGAAAAGTCCGCTGTGCACTGTTCCAGGCAAGTCAACCCTCTCTGACCCTACCTCAAGCGGGAGAGAAGGGAGCCAGCCCGGCCTCTCCCAGGAGGGAGGCAGAGTGGCGAGAAATGAAGCCCAGGGGAAGTAAACAAGCCAGCACAAAGGCCATGGCTATAGGCCGCGGGTTCGCTTAAAAGGGGGATTTGGGAAATACCCGTCATCCTTAGAGTATACTGAAAATGCTTGCTATGATAATAAGCCTAAATCCACACACATTATTGTCTGAAAATATTCTAATAAATCAATGGTTAAAAGGTAAAATAACTTTTTTATTTCTATTAAATTATGTAGATATGGGGTTCACGTTAGATACTTATGTGGCTACTAAATTGTATCTTATAATAGTATACCCATGTTAGAATTTTAATGGCATACATGTGATTATTTTTTTTAATCAGCTGTTCTGTTTCAAACAGAAATTGGTTGAAAATGTATAGATTTAGCTACCGAATTATGCCCTTAGTTTTAAATTAGTGTTTAAGAGCAATGTGTACATACGTGTATGTATATAAATGACATGGTTCTCTCGAATGTTATACACATATGTGCAGAGACAAGCCAGAGACTTTGCAAGACTCTTAGTTGTGTTTTTATTTTTTTTTTTTGGCTTTGGGGGTCACAATCGGCAATGAACAGGTGTTCTTCCTGACTCTGCACTCAGGAATTACTCCTGGCGGTGCTCGGGGGACCATATGGGATGCCAGGGATTGAACCTGGGTTGGCTGCTTGCAAGGCAAACGCCCTCCCTGCTGTACTATCACTCCGGCCCCTCTTATTCAATTTTATTAGATTGAATGGGCTACTCTGGCTTTCAGTCCTTTCATGCTGTAACTTCAGGAAATTTAAGTAACAGTTAAAAAGCAAATTAAAATGCAGGGAACAGCTGTCTAAGTTAACTTTAGCAAAGCGAAACTTCACAACAAAGATTTTAACAGAAAACGACTGGTAAGAAATAAATTTATCACTGATGCAAGGAGAATAAAATAATATGTCCTCCTGCGAATTCTCAGACTTCAAAGACCAAAAGCTGCTGAGGGTGTCCCTGAGCCCAGACCTCTCCGAGTGTGCCAACAATAGCACAGATGCCAACATCCTATTCAATGCATTTTGTTCAGCATTTCAGCCACTACCAAATGCAATGAGAAAATAATGTTTTAAGATGCCGACTGTCAACAAGCAGTCAGGACCTGTGTCAAAGGTTTCCTTGTGCCTTTATATACAAAACAGGGCTCTGAAATGATGCTCCTCTGAAATGCTTAAATGAACAGTTGACTTAACTTAAAAATTGAGCTTAATTTAAAGCTTAATTTAAAATTAACCTCTTGGCTGGCCAGCATAAAATCTGCTGTAAAGGGAACAGAGAGATCATAGTGGGTGAGGCGTTTGTTTTGCATATGACCAACCCTGGATTCTTTCCATCTCTAGCAAGCTGAGCACTATCAGGAGTGATCCCCTGAGCACAGAGCCAGGAGAAGGCCTGAGCACAGCCAGGTGTGACGCCCCTTCCATGCCCCTGTCCCCTGCAAAAAGAAGGCCACCATAAGATAAAATATAATGGCTAAACCCTAAAAGAATCCCTATGAGTCTGGCACATTGCGGATGCCGTTTAGTGACAACATATGCCACTGATGCCAGCATGCCTGTCCCGCATCCTATTTTCCTTAGCTCCCAGAGAGAACCAGCATCTGGCCCCTGCCGTGATCTCCAATGGAAGCTGTCCGACAAAGATGCAAACGGGGCAGAAAAGCTTTCCTCTCAGTGAACCCGCACCGGAAGGTTTCTTTCATTACCTTTCAATGGAAAATCTGGGCAAGTCTCACAACAGAGGTGGCCAGAGGTTTACAGTCTTGGAGGTTTCCAAGGCTCAAGAGAACTAGAATGACACGCTACCGAATACACAACAGTTGACAGATGCTGTGTTATATACTTCATTTGAGTCCATTTCGTCTTTCCTCTATAATCCTGCATCATGGATTTGGGATCGAAATCCATGATGGAAAAAAAGTGACAAAAAGAGTTGAGAAAGCAAAAAGCCAACCAGCCCTCATATCTAAGAGTTTCTGTCCAACCAAGCCGACCAGCCGAGCACATCCCAGGAGCCCGACTCCTCCCTCCTGAATTAGGGCTGCAGCTCCCCCTTTTCCTCTCAATAAGGCTGACTATGGTTTCAGCCACAGAGTCTACACCAAGCCTGCATCCTGCTGCCCAGCAAAGCTGTACTCTTCGATCCCTCTCTGACCCCCAGCACAAAGTTCTTTGCAGCACTTCTCTGCACCCCATGGCGTGCTCTCCCAGCTCTGGTCTAAGCAATAACCCTCATGCCTGGCTACACGTGTGTTCCATTATTGGCCAAACTCCAGGAGTCTGGGGATGGCATCAAGTGATTCATATTTTTATTAACCGAAGGAAGTCTCAACTCCTTGTCTTGCCAGCACTTTTATGTGGCATAGAGCCATGGCAAGATGCATTCGAATCTCAGAATCTAGAGCGTGCAAGTGCAATTGTAAGAACCTCGCATAGAGATATGGCAGCAACGAAGGGAAACAACATTACAGAGTAAGAGAAGGAGTTGGCACGTGTGACTCATAAACGAATGACGGCAGTTTCCAATACCAAGAGGCGAGAAGGGGTCATAAGTGGTTCAATAGTGCCATAAATGTCCTACAGCTGACCACTGGCAAGCCAATGGCTAGTTAATCCATTGTATAGGGCTTATAGTCACAGGGACACTGTGGGACTAGTTAATTCTTCTCATGACCTTGCACAAAACTCAGAGAACCATTTTATTCAATTTTATAAATGGAGAAGTTCAGCAACTTGACTAAGGTGGTCACTGACCAGGCCAAGACTTAAATTTTAGAACAGGCAACAGAGATACCCACTAACTAATTTGAGCACTACTAGATTTGATCTGTGACTTTCTTTTACTTGACAATATAAAAAAAGTCATTTTACGGTCAGGCAGTGCTTTTTCCATATTTTCACAGTTATTCATCTGTTCACCTACACCTAGTATCTTCTTTGCTGAATATTCATGTATTTGGTTTTGGGCGACACTTGGCACTCTTCAGGGTTTCTTCTGAGCTCCGTGCTCAGGGATCACTCCTGGCAGGCTTCAGGACCACAGAATATGCTGGCATCAAACCCGGGTTAGCCACCGGAAGGCAAGTGTCCGACCTGCTGTACTATCTCTTTAAGCCACTGAATAGTTTTTGAATATTGAAAAGTTATTAGCCAAAACATTTTCCTTTGGTTCACACACTCCAAATGGTGCCCAAGAGGGGACTGATTTGATTCTTCTTAAAGACCTGAGAATCAAATACCAAGAAATATAAACATGCCTTTTAGAGTTAGCACTTGTGGTCACTTCTCTCTCCCTGTTGGGGGCTATGACTGAACCGGATGTCACATTACTTCTCAAAGGCCTTCAGAGAAAGCTTATGTACTGTGCAAGCTACAAGGCTGAAGACCAAACTTAGGACAGAGTTCATTTAATTAAAGATAAGGCAGATTTTCCCGCACATGTGGATTTTTTGGGAAAGATTTCTCTCTTACATGTGAAATAAAAGACAAAGTCATTGGTTTTAGTTATCAGTCCTGACTCTGCTTTTCTCACAGAGCCGAGTAGAGTAAATGCTTTGCAGTAATCACGGAGTGTGTAGACAGCTGAAAAGCTTCTGTGAACTCTAGTCCGTTTGTGCAAAGCCCAGAGTCTCCCTCTTATTTGCTTGGTTAAATCATAGATGAAAGAGTTGGGATAAGAAGTTAGATTTCTTGGTTAAGTGGCCAGTGTGCTTGGGTCAGACCTCTGTGTACACAATGGGTATTTATCACCAGCTTCCTGGGTTGGGAACATACTTGACTTCAAAGAGATCACAGGAGTCAAAGGTTATGTGCCTGCAGTTGAGTGACCATGAGCAGTCCACTTAACTTCTCTGAGCAACAGTTTATAGACTATAACACTTGCCCCTCTCAAGGGAAGCTTTGCATGAACACAGCCTAGGGATTCTTAATCTCTTTCTACTTGCACCCATGTTTATGGGGTGCATGAAGTGAAGGGGAAGTGTGGGGGGCAGCAACTGGTGATGTTTCAGGCTTATGCCCGACTGTGCTCACAGATCACTCTGGGCAGTGCTCGGGGAGCCCTATGTGGTACCAGAGATCAAGCTGAGATCGGCTGGTTCTATGCAAATGAAGTACCTTCTGTGCTACGTCTCCAACCCGCTTTTTCATCTTCTTTGCTAAGAGACAAATACAGATGCACTCTGAGAAATACTTCACGTTCGTGCCATGTTTGATTTTGCATGAATTTTTGCTCATTGCCCATTCAGGAACATTTTACTGCTGCCAATTTTGTCCACAGCCCCACATTGAATTATGAAAGCCAGAGATAGAGCCGCAGGGACAAAGGCCATGCTAAGTTGCTACTGAGACACAAATTTCCTCTTCGTCACAAACCTTATCACCTTTAACCAGAGCCTACAGTCCAAAAATTGACTTTTGCTTTATTTAGTGTATCTGCTTTTGCTACAGACCACATATGTCTGTAATCTTATTCTTGTGGATACAAGAAGAAACCCAGGTTCTAGACACAGGTGCCAACTCCCCAGGGTCCAAACCCTGGTGGGAGATAATTTCATGCATCCACACCCAGCCCAGGTCTGGGGCTCTAGACACAGAGGAAGCTCCTATAGCTGGTTTCCACCTCCTATTTTTTCTTTTATAAATTTGGTTTTTGTCATTAATTTCTAAGCTAAAATAGTGCTATCAGAATCTGCCTGGAATTTGCTTTCTTTAGTTATTAGGCAACAACAAGCTCATTTTCAGGAGGCACAAACTAAAGGAATCTGGGAACATTTCAACACTTGGGGACTTCTTTGGGAAAGCAGATTTGCAGTAGAGCCTCAGATATTTGGCGGCCAGAGTGACTCCGCAGGGAGGCTAGGGACTGGACTGTAGGTGGAAACTAAGCCATGGGGACATCCAGGGAGACAAATCAAGAGAGGCCGGAAGGTACAACAATGACGCAGGCACACAAGAGCGTCGGGGTCAGAGGGCAGCAGGACTTACTATGAGTCTTCCCGGTGCTCTGGTTGTTCTCTGGGAAAAATCATTAGGTCACAGCCTATGACATGCTCTGAGCAGTCCCACAGTACTGGTGAAGGGCAATCTTATGCCACCTGGGGTACAGATCAGAATTTCAGGTTGGAGAATATGAAGGAAGAAGGGAAGCATCTTTACATGCAATTCCAATTTCTTGGGAGTAACAGATTGCACGGCAAGACTGGTCATTTGTGAGACCATCTCAGGTCAATGAGGAAGAAAAGAGCTTTGTGAAGAATATACACCAAGGTCTGTGGCCAGTGAAGCATTGATGTAGGAAGTCACGGCTGACATTGGACTGTGATAAGCAAATGGTGGTGTCCGGGCTGATAAGGAAGATCATGGCAGCCACGCTGTGGCCTGCTGCTCCACACTTTTAAATAACTACTGCAAATCTCATTTTCATCTGGACTCAAACATTCTGTTTGCCAATAATAAACTAACTCTCTGAGTTCACATTTCCTAGACAATGTTGTCCACAATTCACTAAAAAGTTTTTCAGAATCCAAGTTCCTCCAAAAGAAGTTCTCAGTAAATGACAAGTTGGAGAAGCTGAGGAAGAGGAAAGCAAGCTAAGCTTTATTGTCAAAGACTGAGGGAAAGAGGAGAAAAAATGTGGACAGAGAGGGAAATCCTCATGTGATGAACGAATAGGTTTTGAGCAACGGATGCAATGTGGCAGATGCAGTAATGATTTGAAGGACGCAAGCACAAGTCTTTTATAATACTACAAGCAACGCTGCTTGTATTAAACAACTGAATGAACACAGCCTCAGTCAACCCAATCCAATGATGATTTTCTATTTAAATTTTTCTTGTTTTAGAGCCACACCCAGCCATGCTCAGGACTTCCTCTGGACTCTGCACTCTCAGGGATTACTCACTACTGTTGGGCTCAGGGGACCATACAGAGCTCTAGGATTGAACCTGGCTCTGCCAAGTGCAAGGCAAATGCTCTGCCCACTGCACTATTGCTCCAGTCCCAAATGACTTTTCTTATATCTAAGTTGATGATATTAGAAAGAAAAGGAGAAAATGAGGTTGTTTTGATTATCTAGGGCAAGAGGACAGAGTGAGAATAGAGAGGAAGAATGGCCTTTGGGTGCTGGCTCTCTCCTGGATGTTCACCTGAGTCCTTCTGGACAGCAGTACTGTGCAGCCAGGAGCAACACACGCAGTGCCCAGAATGCCAGCGAGATCATCAGGGGTGGCACAGAGAAGTTCATGGACAGCTCTGAGGCCCAGTGTCCTTGAGCACCAACTCACAAAGCTGGTTACTGTGCACAGTGGCACCCTAGGCTCATTTGAGACTCACTGTGCAAATGCTGGTGCCAAGTTTGGTCAACCATGTGCAATCACAAGTGAGGACCTGCATGCTAAGGGCTGCTTCACGGAGTTTTCAAATATCTGTCAGAGGACATGGGGGTCATCACTGACAATCAGGGAATCATAAGGGTGCCATGTTTGAGGCAACTATATCTTGTTATTTAAACTTATTCTGCATATGAAATTAATTTTTCTGATTATGGAAATAATAATGAATGAAGCCAAAGAAAATCAATATGCAAAGAAACAATAATATGCCATCCTATAGTCTCATTCAACACTACCATGTGAGGCATCTTTTGGACATAGAAAAGCCTGTAGCACTATGCAGTGTGGGCGCACTTTATAAACATATATAAAGGCCTGTAAAGGGCCCACAGAAGTGCATTATGCAGCATTTATATGTCTTTAAGTGATTTAGGCAATGCCTAACTGATAGATTTACTCTTGGTATCTTTACTATAAAATAATGATCATTCTGATTATACATCTTTCTCTACCTTTTAAGAATAACCCAAAAGATTATAGGCTGCACCATGGAAGTTTGGGGTACCTGTTGACAAGCTTCATTCCAAAATTCTCTTTCTTTAATTTCCACCAATAACGCAAGATAATTACTCTTTTTACCAACATCTATACTATAGAAAATATAAAGGGCACTGAAAAGTCGAGTTGAGGAAATCAAGGGCTGTCTGGGTTTCAGTAAAGAAGCAAGGCACAAAACAGGTCTGGAAGATACTTGAGTGAGGATTACTTAGAAGAAGAAAGGACAAGCAATGTCTTTTTTCTTTCCTTTTTTTCAAAGAAATACTAGCTAGAGGGAATTGCTAGATTTCAATTTCTGTCTTAGCCATAGATTGGCATTTAGAGGGCAGGAGAGAGAAGTTACACAGCGTAAAGTTATAATGGGAGTTCTGCGATTAGCAAGAAAATACGAGCATGTGGCAAGAGAAAGCGAGGTTGGTGAGTTTTCAGGACACCACATAATAATAATTAGCTCTTGAATTACGCTGTGTCCTGCAGTCTCAAGCACATGGCATTAAACCATTTACTTTTAGCATACTAGAGCCTTAGAGCCAGTAGTTTAGGAAAACTTCAACAAAACAGAAATAAGATGAATGGCAACCGATGTTGACGCAACCTGGGGTAATTTCAGGAGGGCCAAACCTTGGCTTCAGGAAGGAAATATTGACTCTTTCCTAATTACTGTCTATATAATATTTACACATTCTCTGTTTCAGATGATTTCCGGAGTCCTTGCTCAGCAGCTGCAGTTAAAAGCTGTGAATTTCAACATTCAGTGTAACAGCTGAGGAACCGGCTCTCTAAAAACAAAAATCCACAGGCGACGTGGCTCAGCCCCGAGACTCACCAGTTCGCCTCCCAAGCCTGACTCAGAGCCACCAGGGGACCTGAGGAGGGTCACCGGAGGAAGTTAGTGACTTGCTAGTCAACCTACTTCTCAAAGAGCCTCATTTCAATTAACACACAATCCACCAATTTTGATGGGCAGAGTTCTGTGGTTCCAACACACAGGTAGTTATGCAGCACTGACCACAGAGCGGAAACGGAAGAGTCCTGCCCTCCCAGCCTCGCACTCAGCCCCAGAGAAGCTGTTTGTAGCTTTGTCTTTTCTGAAAGCAGTCACAGGAAGCTGAACCATCAGCATCGCCCCTTGCACTCTGAGTCATCTCTGCGGTCACAAAGGTCATGTCATTGAGTTTCATTTATGAGCATTTCTGTGGAACTGCCCCAGTTTGTGTTGACCCATGGAGCGACAATGACGTGTGTGCCCCACTCAGGTCACTAGAAGCAGGTTCTCTGTAAACATCCACGTCACAAGACTTTCTGTGAGCATATGTTTACGCCTTTCCTCTGGTGGAAGACAGGCTACCATTTCTCAGGTGTGTGTTTAATTCTTGGAGAAATAGATAAACCTTTCCAGAACATTCTACTGCTTTGTCCCCTTGTGCACTATTTGGCTTCTGCAATGAGCCAAAGGGCTACTCCTCACAGTGCTCAGCTTTGCCAGCCTATACACAAGCACACACAGACACCATGACTGCGGTCTCCAGTAGGAGCTGGTTCCACCTCCGTGGCATTAACTTTGGCTGCCATGATGACGCTAGCATGGACCATCTTGTTCTCAGGTCATCACTCCCCACAGATCCTCTTTAGGGACCTGTCCTGCCATACTTCCTTGCATTTTTTCAAATTGGGTTGTTTGTTTCTTTTTGTGCTGCTTTTAATTGGGCTTTGGTTTGCTTCTGATAAAAACTCAACTTTCCAAATAGCCCCCTTCACTCCCCCAGCAATTCTTAGCTTTTATTCTCATTGACAGGACAGAACTTTTACATTTTAATTCATCTTTATCTTATAATATTCATTTACTCGTCTTTCTAGGGCTACTTATTTTTTTCTTGATTATCTCACCTTCTTTTTCTTGCTTATCTATGCCTTCCTTTTCTTGATTACCTATGCCTTCTGGTAAAGTGAGAGCAAGGAAACTTGGCTCCTGGTGAGACGTACACCAGTGTTTCTGGAGCCCTTCTACATGTTTTCCTCTCCTGACAGCTCTTCCTGGCAGCAACTGATGGGCGTTGCTGATCGCTTTGTACCTTAGATCCATTTCAATGGATTGTTCTATCCTATCTGCTTTTTCCCTAGGAGAGAAAGTGAGCAATCCGCATCTTGGGTGGTCACTGGTGCCCGGTATATCTTAATGTATATTACTCATTTCACACATCAGAATAAGTCTGACAAATTTGAGGATTAATTTGCTCCCTAACTATAAGATTACGAGAAGAACAAACAGCGAACAACTTTGCTTAGCAAGGAGCAGGGGCTGAGTGAAATGTGTCATCAACATAAGTGATACGAGTTAGGGGTCTGAAAAAAAGTAAGAGAATCTGAGATGACAGGGGCGGGGTTTGTGGCCGGAAACTCATGCCTTTCGGTTTGCGCGGATCAAACTTCAGTCAATCACAATCAATGGATATCTATCTATCAGACCGTGAAGACCATATTGATTAAGAAAATCTACCGCTCAGAAAATATTAGTCAAGGAAATACTTTCCAACATGAGACAACTTGGAAAGTGTTTTGCTTTTTGTTTATTTTTCACCAAACGACAGCACAACTCTAATACTGAGAAGAAGCACCGAGAACCTAGCCATGACCCAATGGATCTGGCAAAGATCCTCCTGAAAACACTAAGTATGTTTGACGGGCAGAACTTGGCTAAGCCAGAAAGTGGGCACCCTGCCCCACTTTCTCTAATTAACCCCAGTGAAACATCAACATTCCCTCTCCATTGTCTTCAGCGGCAAATAACAAGGCATCAAGTCGGACTGTGACCTTAGGGTCAGGTGGACTATGGCGAGCTGCTCATTACTGGGGCCCCCTGCCTTTGGGGGATGCTTCTGTTCCAGAGCAGGATGAAGGGATCAGTACTGATAGGCCCCACACGTAGCTGGACTCCTTCCTGATAAATTGCTAGCATTTGCAGAAGGTCAGAGGCCACTGTTGTGGAAACATGAGCAAGAAATGCTGATGGTCCAGGAAAAAATGTACTGTGAGCTTGGCAGCCGCCGTCCATGTTTAAAAAACGTGCTCTGGGATTCCAACCTCCAGAGCGGAGATTTAGAGGCACTGTTACGGGGACTTCAGGGAGGCAGGTTCCATGCATTCTCACCTGTGCACACACATGTACGTGTTTCTCAGGGATGAAAACTGCCTGGCATCTGGCCTCAATGTGAAAAACGGCACAGTATGAAGTGCCAGAATGTTTTTTCTTCAAAAGTAATGTTTTCAGATTTTAAATTATCTTGCTCACTCAAGAGAAATAAGAAACCAGTGACAGTTTAAAAATGATTGGGGTTCTGACTAATTTAAAAATGTAAGTATATGTAAACATAAATTTTTTTAAAGTACTGGCAAATGGCATCATAAAGATAGCTCAAAAGCATTCCCAGCAGTTATTCTAGACAATAGCATAATAATGTTTATGTTTGTAAGAGCAATTAAAATAACATCAACATGTCTTCCTGATTAGAAAATATCGACAGTTTTCATAATGGGACCAATTTGCTTATCTACAGAGTAAAGTGAAACAAAAACTGACATTTATGTCATAATTAAAACTTTAAACGCATATACCTGGTCAAGGAAAACTACGCAAATGGGCTCTAGCAGTGTGACCTATCAGTGACTTACAATCTCTGACAAAGGAAAGTTTTTGTTAATTTAAAAAATGTTCCCAAAGCAGATTCACTTATTCCCTTAATCATTTTAAGAAATGACCAGAACCAGGGCGGACTAGCCCCCCCCCCCCCCCTCCCCAGCATCCCCAAGCATCTACCTGGCAGTGAAGAAGGTAAGGAAGGGTGAAAATAAGAAGCATATTAGACCCTGAGAAGAAGCAGCCCAACCGCAAAGAACAGTGCATGCCACTCCGGCGCTATTTGGGAGCACACCTCACAATACATGTGTGATTTATTGATCCTGAAAGGATCAAGCCCATCAAACATGCGTCTCTTCTGAGACCCCAGGGTTTCCAGCTGAATGACTGGTTCCACAGCCGTTTCCTTTGTGCTCCTGCTCCTGACCCTGGCCGTGCCCCATTCTCTCTCCAGCCAGCTACATCCCGGCTATGGGGCAGGCTCTCAAACAGACATCTAACAGCTTTGCCTCATCGTGTTCATGTTGCCAAGGCTTACCGCCGCCCCAAACAATGGCAGAAACTTACTAAGCAGGAGAAGAATGAGACCATGTTCAGACAACTACAAAGCTCAAGACTGAGAACGCGCTTAACTCCTTAATATTTTCTAAAGATGGTTCGACCGGGCCAGAGCAATACCACAGAGGGAGGACATTTGCCTTGCATGCAGCTGGCCCAGGTTCTATCCCTGGCATCCCATATGCTTTCCCGAGCATCGCCACGACCCTCTTACTGGTCCTCTCGCTCAAGTTTGCCTTGGAAGACTTTAGAGCCTCTGCTAGAAGCACAGATGTGCAGACACTTGTGTGTGAAGAACGGGGGTCATCCACAGGTCACTTTCGATTCCATAAAACCACCTCTGTCTGACCCTGTCATCTACCTATAACTTCCTAGTGATTGAGTAGTCAAAATAGTCCCAAATTTAAAAGAGAAAAGAAAAAGAAACTCATTCCCCTGAAATTAAAAAAAAGAAGTCCGTATATAGGTTTAAAAGCCTATTAAGAAAATAATAGGCTTTTGTGGGGGCATTTGTGGTCTGCAGAAGAAACGAATCTTTCTGTCGCTGTCTCGCTGTCTCTCTCTACCCCCTCCAGAGGTTGGTCGCTTAAATGACTGGAGGTTACAGTCCAGCTCTTCATCCTTTCCTGTGTAAATGTTCCTCCTCTTGATCTAGAAAGTGAAGGCAGAGAAAGGACCCTTCTGCACAAGCAGACATTCAAAATTAACAACCCGAAGCTCTAACAGCTATGGACCTCGGGCCTCTGAGCTGGAAACGCAGCTCCAGGGACAGCCTCAGCCTTGAAATAACAATCAGCCCCTTCCTTAAAGAGGCGCATAATGGCCTTGGCTTTTTATTCTTTGACAGTTGAATAATTAATTTCAATAAATTGGTAGGGTTATTAAAAGCTTTGGATTTGGCGAAGGAAGGAACATAAATCTTGCTTTTCATTTTTTGTTTATTGCAAGTGGCTGTCAGTGTTGTTTTTAATTTATTTCATATTCCTGTTAATAACAAGTCTAATTAAGAAATCCATTAAAGTCTGTGAAGTTAATTTAACAAGGGGAAATCCTAATGGAGTGTTATTAGAATTGTCTTCATGAGAAGAACCACACAGCTCCCACTGATTCTCAACCAGACTGTCCCTCCCCAGAGGACTTCATGTATTCGGTCTTTATATTTTCAGGGACTGTTGTTTGAACGTATTTCAAACTTTTTTTTTTATATGTTTTATCTTTCACCAATAAGTTGCTCCCAGACATAGTGGTTGCTATGCCTGCAGAAGTTTGAAAACTGGATGTTGTTCATTTAGAGAATATTTTGGATGCAGAAGATGAATTATTTTACCCATAATGAATCCCAGCATCTTAAAATTCTGTAGCCAGACGTCACTGTGGAAAGTGACACCAGAGCTTTCAATCAATTGTGTATTAAAAGGATAAATCATTCACTTTTCAAAAAGGTTTTTTCCTACCTCCCAGTAAACATGCACAGCCACACATAAAATATTCATTTTAGGAAATCAAGAAGACACTTTAGGATTCCTGATATTGCCTATTGAACAAGATTAGAGAAATCAGAATTTTAAATGCTATTTATGTCAAAGTATATCAAAAATATGGTTGAATTCAAATTTAGGGCGTCTCTGCAGGCATGCCACATTTAACAATATTAATTCTATGTAATGCTTTCCCAGCCTTAGCAAAGGATTGGCAGCTCCTATCCCTTTCCCTGGGCGGGGCTCTCATAAGGAAACTGAGTGCCGGTAAGATTCAGTTCCTGCTACACTAAGGAGAATGTCACTCACTTCTACCTACAGTAGCACGAGCATCCTTGGACCACGACAAAGAAGGCCTGAGCAATACCAGGCTGTGGGTCTGCCTGCAGAGTTATAACGTCTTTAGAAACTGTTGCTGGTTATTATTGTATGGATTAAGAAGCCTTTAAGCACATTAGAATAACACAAAGCAGTGTTTTTAATGCTTTTGTTTTCTTCCCATCTTGTTGACTTTAAGAACATTCGTAGAAAAGATTCATTGTCCCCGACAATTATTAAAAATAACACCATCATTAAGAGCATAAGAAAAAAAAAAGTCTTTAAGTTTCTACATCTTAATAATGTGAACCTAAATCGAGCGTTAGGTGATTGGTAAATACCTGTTTTCGGGTCTTAACTGGCTTTGCTATCTCAGCTTCAGCTATGATGCTGTGACCATAAAATCAGTACCACAGCTAAAAAGGTATGCTATGTTGCTTAGAATATTGAAAACCCATTATGAATCAACAAAGATTTCAAATAATCTTATTTTGCTTGAAAAACCTATTTTATGAGTACCACAAAGACTTCCTATGCTTTACACTATTTCAGAAAACCGAGGGTTTCTTTGTCAAGGTGATGAGGCAGACATGTCCCATTTCTCCCTCGTTTCTGTGCAGAGGAGAACATAGCTTAAGAGACTTAATTGAACAGAAATTATTTGAAGGACAACATTTTTGCAGGATACTGAGAAACAACAGTATTGAAAAAAATAAGTTCAAGGATTCTATCCTGAACTATGAGGTGCAGGAGCATTTGGGATGTTAGGGAGAGGTCAAGAGTTCCCCACTGACACCCATGACAAGTAAAGAGCCTGCGGCTGCTTCATCTCCCAGTGGGAGTATGCCTAGAGTTTGAGCAGGAGAAACACCTCCAGTGAGATTAATACCATGTTTGTTAAGTGAAAAATTAAAGTGAGTGAAGTCTAATCATAGGTGCAATTGACCAGTAATTTCTGTTTCCATGAGAGCTAACCCACAGTAACTATTTCCTTTGTTCCATGTGCTAGACCAGACTTTTATAAACGGAATCTAGTATGATTTATTTAAAATGGCAACTACCTCCTACCAAAAAACACATGAATGTGAGTACTGCAGCTTACTTGTGGGACAAAGCCCAAATCATAGAGCTACTTTGTATTAAAAGATAGAACCCAGATATAGGAGACCAATTAATTCTTGCATCTATCTATTATAAATACCTCCCACCACCCAAAAAGAAATATATACACAACAGGTTTCAATAATCTTGACCTGAAAAGCATTTTAGAGTTTCAGAGAAAATTAAAAATCATGGCAATATAGTATCACTTCACTTGTATCACTGTCTTCCTGTTGTTCATTGATTTGCTGAGCGGGCACCAGTAACATCACCATACGTTTTGTCGCAAGCAAGTGTAGTCCAAGGACATCTGCTCACTCCAGGAACATGAAGAGCCTCAAACTATCCTTCAGGTCATGAGAATGAGGTCTACAATTGTTACTGGTTTTGGCATATCAAATGCCAAAAACGTGGAGCAGCTCATGGAGGTCCAGAGGGTGGTAAATGGCTCAGCCAGCCCCTGGCTAAGTCCAACATAGCTCCTAGGGTTCGCTCACACATGTGATGGGGCGGCAGGGGGCCATGCTGTTCCTCCACCTCCATGTCAGTGAGTGTGGCTGCGAGCTCCCAATCACCACCTCCAGCCACACTGGAAGAGACACTCCAGACCCACAGTTGTGCCGGTAATAATGCTTTATTACCATAAAGATATTTTAATATTTTAGGTGCCACTATATTGGTGTGGAGCAGCCCATGGCAATATAGTGGTACCGAAAATATTAAAATATCATTATGGTAATAAAACATTTTAGTGCCAACAGGTATGGCTTCATGTCTTATTCTATTTGCAATAGTGGGTCATGTTTCTAGTTAGGAACAACAATGAAAAATGTCAAAGGAGAACAAAGTACCCTGATAGTCAAGTAGGCCAGAATGTGACTTTCCCCAGACTTACACACCCAAGTTCATGCCTGAGAATAGACAAGGAGGCGCAGAGCAAGGGAAATTATGAAAAATCATTTCAAGCAAAGTGTCAATAACCAGCCAACATAGACGAAGGGGCTGACAGATGCATTGAGGTTAGAGGCCTAGAATCTCTAATAGAGGTTCTGAGACATCTGGGAAAGGCATTTTGACTTGATCCAATCCTTTACTTAGAAAAATCCAGGACTCGGTATGTATTTTCATATGCCTTATTATGCCAAGTTAGTGTGTTTTACTTCAAAAGAGTCTAGCTAGCTTGGAGAATAGATATCTTAACTATTCAACATGACGGAAAACAGCAATTTGCTTCAAAATTTACCATACAATAAACAAAAATGTTTCAGAGACAAAATAGAAGCGTGAGCAATTTCCTGAAGTCAGAATCCCAGAACCCAGCTTTGTCGAAGCCATCCTGCTGCTAAATTAGACCAGTCGGAGCCCAGCACTGTGATTTCTGGGTGAGCCAGCCAGAAAATCACAGGAGCTCCCGGCCGTCTGGAGAGTTTCCTGTCCTCTACTTCCCTAACAGGCTGTATGGAGAAACTTCTCAGCATGGAGAACGAGCACAGTGTTGACACAAATCATTAATGAGACTATCCATGAGCCTGAAGCTGAAATTTTTCAGTTGAGAGGAAAAGTTCAAAAGAGATTCACTCTATGACAATGTGTGAGTATCACCTCAAAGCCAGCCCTGGTGTGAGAAGCTGGACATAGCTGAGCGGAAACTCACTATTCACTGCAAGAAAGTCAGGAAACAGTGGCCAGTCACGAAACCAAAGTGCAAAGGCAACACCGCCGGCTGCTCTAAGGGACAAAATGCTCAGGTAAAACTTTTCACATGTTGAACTGTGATCCCTCCCAATATATGATAAAGTCCTATCCCCCATGCCTATCTGCTTGGAAAATATAAAATTTTGTTCTGCAATAGGAAATGCGCAGATGAAGTAATGCTAAGATGCAGCCACTGGGGTGGAATCGCGTCCAGGTGACAGGTGTCCTCAAGCTGAGAGACACTCAGGTGGGTCTGCACAAAAGGAAGATGATGAAGCAGGGCCCAGGTAGTGAGGGCTGGTCCAGCGCAACAGCAGAGAAGCCCAAATGCCAGCAACCCAGCGGAGTGGGGAGGGAGGCTCAGAGGTGCCCCCAAGGCTCTGCAGAGGGGACCTGGCCCTGTGCACAGCACCACGATTGTGAATGAGACATTGTCAGGACTCAGTGGATAAATGTCTGCTGCGTCAGGCAACCCGGTCTGTGGTTCACTGCTGCAGTAGGACAAGGGCAGATTGGCAGGATGCATGAGCTCAGAGCAGGACAGAAAAGGAGGTCAGAAAAGATGTCTCTGAAGAAGTAAAGTTGGAGCCAGGCATCAGAAAGAGAAGGCTCGGGGCAGATACTGAAGATGGCATCTGATAGTTTCGGCAGGACCACATGGTCTGATGGTCCCAGGAAGGAAGATACAGGAAAGATTCCAGCTGAAAGGAGGTGGGGAAAAGTCGGTGCAGACAATGCACCGAGCAGGGGCTGAGACAGCGGCGGGTCAGCTTCTACAGCCCTCGCGGGCCACGCCAGAAAAGCATCACACTCATGACTAAGCAGGAGGCGGATTGTACACATCACCATCTCCATGAGTTCTAAAGGTCTGGAATACATCTCTGCTACACAGATACCCCTAAGAACCTGTCTGTGTCTATTATCATGGCTTCTACTAGTGAACTTTTCCCCAGAAAAGTAAATGTTGTTTTGTTTTTGTTTTTTTTCCCCTGCAGGGTTTCTGTTCAGCAAATAAACATTTCCTCTACATGGAAGTATCTGTGGTCTTTACAGCCAAATGAGAATGTTTCCTGGGCTCTTCTTCGGCCCTGAAGCCTCTTCCTACTGAAGTGTTTGTGGTCTCCGTAGTCTTAGGGATGGTTCCAGATTCCTCCCCTTCCCCAAAGCTACTGAACCCCCTCCCCCAGAGGGACAGCCAGTAGAACCAGCAGTGCTTGTAAAGTCCCTCTTGTCTCTTGTATTCTGGGCTCACTGTGATCTAACCAATCCTGCAGCCTGTGGCAAAGAGGCAAATCTGCGCCCTGAACTCAGTCTCTTAATAGATTGTCATCATGTACATCCTCAAGGTAAGAGGAATCCCCCGAGAAAGCCAAACACGTTGTTCCCCTGGACTGTCTGGCAAATCTCTTCATATTTCTCCTTAATTGACCGCATGGGAGATCAGTGTTCAGAATTTATCGGCCTGAATTATTTTGTTTTAAACTGGAATCCACACTCCTAAATGCCGCATTCACTTGTAACTTCATGTTCTCTATTGACCTTTTATTTGCGCTTCCAGAGGACAGAAGAGCTTTCCTGCAGTCTTGAGCATTGCGAGCACAAATCAATAGCTTTGCACTGGAAGGCAACTTTAATTATTGTGTTGTTGTTTCCCTATTACTCGTTTTCTTCGCCCTAGCGATGTAGGCTCATTACTCCTAAGTAAAACCCTCATGATCATTATGCAACTTTAAAAAAGGAAGTAAACAAACTCCACTGGTGTAGGAGATAAAATGATCTGTAATAGAGAATAGACGTTTTCTAGTGGATGATAATCAATATAGAATAAAGTATAAATAAATGTGGTGAAAATAAACATATAAATATGGGATTCTTTTTTTTGGAAGTTTTACAGACTTTATTAAGGAGGTTTTAGGAAAGGGAAGGAGGCGGAAAAGTAAGAGAGAGTACACATCTCAAGAGAGGAGATCGCGGGCAACACACGTGCTCAGGCACCACATGTGCTGGGCCACATGGGCTCAGGCAGCATGTGTGTCCATGCAGCATGTGCCTGGGACTCTTTATATAAAGAGTTATGAATCTATCCAATTCTTTATAATTACATTGCTTTATATAATCAAGTAGTCCTACATACAGTGTTCAGCTTGGTTGACTAATTAATGATAATGTTTGCTATATTTTACATAGGAAAGATAAAATGTAGTAAAAATGTTTGCAAACGTGAAATAAAAAGCTCTGGTGTGCATGATTCCCCAGATCCTGCTGAAATAGCAGCTTGTGTCAACCACGAAGTCACTGACAATCTTAAACTCATCATCTGTAAGTGGTGGATGATAACACCTACCTCTATCTATCACTATCACTATCCTATCCTCCTGTTGATCATCTATTTGCTAGAGCGGGCACCAGTAATATCTCCATATGTCCTGTCTCATGCTAGTAGAGCCCAAGGGCATCTATTCACTCCAGGAACATAAAGAACCTCAAACCATTATATTAGGTCATGGGAATGAACTAATATAATTGTTACTGGTATTTGGCATATCAAATAAAACAGGGCAGCTTGCCAGGCTTGCCGTGTGGGTGGCATACTCTTGTAGTCACCTCTAAATATAGCATTTATAGTTGAACTGCTGCGGCGCAAGCGGCCGTGTGAGACGGACTGTGATAGACTGTCGCTGGGTGGAGTTCTGACGAGAGGGAAGTCTGGATGTGGAAAATGGTGGCCCGATGGAGTAGGGGAGGTCATCTGGCTTGTTGTGCAGCTCTGCTGGGGTGGTGGCTCAGGGCTAGAACCTGCCATCCCTCCCGGGAGCCTACCTCATGGTTTTCTATTAAAGAAAATTAAATAATAAAATGCTTGAAGACCTTTTTGTTTAATGTTTGATACTCAGAGAACTCCGTTGTCCCAGTTTCTAAGCATGCTGCAATGTTAATTTCATCACCATGACACTGCGGGAGGAGCCTTATGCAGAGAGTGAAGTGTGCTGTTTGTGTGCCCTGGGTGACAGAATGCTACAATCATTGTTTTGCTCTGGTTGTTTCCCTAAAGCAAATGCTCTCTTAAAACATAAAGCAGAGAAACAGAAACCTGCTATGGAACCCCAGACCTCCTATTCATAATACCTTATTCCAAAAATTATTTTCAATTAATTCAGAATTCAAGAGCATATAATAGACAACATGCATGGGGCTATCAAACAGAAACAATCTTGGATTTTTTTTTAAATAGCTGTTGAACTATAAGCTAACCAATGCTAAATGTGTTTACTCTTGACCAGGCACTATGGAAGGTACCCGACAGATTTGCTGAATAGATTTCATTTCAACTATCGGTGACCCCATTTTATAATAAGGCAGGTGTGGTGTAGCTTGCCTCTGTGGCTCACTGGCAGTGACAGGGCCAGCTTCAATCTGCAGATTATGTGTAGGTTATAGTACAGTGGGCGGGCACATGCCTCACACACAGCTGACCTGGCTTTAATCTGCAGCTTTCTACCAGGTCCTTCAAATATGCCAGGAGTGATTCCTAAGCACAGAACCAGGAATATGCCCTGAACACTGCGAGGCATATTTCCCCCAATAAATCAAAATGATAGTAAAACATGTAGGTGAGTGTTTCTAGTGCCCAGGTTTCTGAGATGTACAGAGTGTCCCTCCAGAAAGATACTCTAAACACTGAACACTGACGACCCCATTAGGTGAATTTTTTTGTAGAGCTAACACATACTTTAGAAAAGTGGTAAATACACACTTATACTGAATAGTATAAGTTTTCTTGTTAAAGAGCAAGAAAACTATATTAAGAATCATGGGTGGTGGCACCATCAAGAGTTCAAGACAAAGAAGAGTGTTTAGGTGGCTAAGAAAGAACACAATCAAAAACTGATTACACTTAAAAAAGAACTTAAAATCGAGATTTCAACAAATTTCTCAGTGGAAACACTACCAACCAGAAAGGAGTAGAAAGACTTACTGAAATGAACCACGGTCCAAAGTCCAGTGAGTTAGGGTGGAGCCAGAGTACAGGGTTTCAGGCACTGAACTTGCATGGGCCAATCCACCGCCAACCCCAGCACCACATATGGTCCTCATATGGTCCTCGAAGCACCACCAGGATGGGCCATGAACACAGAGTAATGATCACTCCCTGGGCACTGCAGGGTGTTACCAAAACCCGAACCCTCCACAACACACACAAAGAAAATAGAATAGGTAAGTAAAATGTCACAACTTGAGTTAAATGCCCAAGTGTTTAAATATATGAAAGACATCAATCAAAATATGTTGTTTTTAAACTGCCACTTAAGAATGGTGATATGTTAGCCTCACGGCTCTCTTTCTGACATACTGAAGAAATAAAGACTTGCATAGACAAAAGCTGAAGGTATTTATTGACACCAGATCTCTCTTACAGGAAATATAGGAAGGTGCTTGCCTGCCTAAAGCAACAAAAAACAGAGCACACACTCTGCAAACACACACACACACACACACACACACACACACACAAACCCCTGCATTCCACGGACCACAAGAGCGACCTCCAATCCAAGTCCACCATCCAGATAGAGCCTCAGAAGATCCCAGAGGAACCCCACACCTTGCTGGCAGCGATCTTCACCATCCACAATCCGCAGCTGGTAAGATCTCCACCCAACAGATTAATCCAGTCTCCAGCCCAGCTTGTCAGAAACCCAGCCTACAAGGACCCACCCTGCAGAGACCCGCCCTTCAGAGGAGAGTATTTCAAGCCCAGGAATGCTTGAGCCACAGACACAGATACACTTGGCAGAGCAGAAACCAGCTTTCCCTGTTGCGCACAGCCACTGAGCGGCTGCGCAATTTACCTCCAAATTAGCGTGAATATTCTACCCACCCCTCTAAGAGAGCCCCACAAAGTAGTGAGAGTATAGCGCCCACATGGCAGAGCCTGGCAAGCTGTCCAATGTGTGTTCGATATGCCAAAACCACTAACAAAAATGTTTATTTTCCTGACCCCAGAGGAGCCCTTAATACAGCAGCAGTAAGAAAGGTGAACAAGCAGTGCCTGATAAAATTTCACGGTCATTCTAGGCTGCCAAACGAACAAGGTCTAAAATGACTGTCTGTACTTTCAATTTCACATTTAAAAAAGTAAAATAGCATTGTGCTGTGTTGCCCTGGGTTCCCAAAAACGATGCTCTACCAGAAAACATCACAGCTCAGATGCCAACTGTTACCCACTACAGTGAACAGTGAATGAACAGCAAATGTATTGGAAGAGGCACAGTACTGAGTTTCTAATATACATTTAAAGTATTGGATATATGAAATGTATTTATATATAATATAGAAAGATCACTTGTATCACTTGTCTTCCCGTTGATCATCAATTTGCTCCAGTGGGCACCAGTAACATCTCCATACATCCTGTCACATGCTAGTGTAGCCCAAGGGT
This sequence comes from Cryptotis parvus, assembly GCA_021461705.1. Classification (NCBI taxonomy): domain Eukaryota; kingdom Metazoa; phylum Chordata; class Mammalia; order Eulipotyphla; family Soricidae; genus Cryptotis; species Cryptotis parvus. The sequence goes on from JAJIBD010000484.1 coordinate 171,064, forward strand.
ATCTGCTAGCTCCAAGAACATAAAGAGCCTCAAACCATTTCGTCAGGTCATGGGAATGAGGTCTATAATTGTTACTGGTATTTGGCATATCAAATATGACATGGGTAGCTTGCCAGGCTCTGCCTGTAGGTGGGATACTCTTGAAGTAACCTGTAATCTCGAGAATATAGAGATATATCTCTATGATATAATATAGATATAATATAGAGATATATCATCTCTAACATACATTTAAGGTAATGAGGCACTTGTTATGTCCCAAGAATCATGAGATGTTTTATATCTAATAATATAGTTTTTATATTATATATATATTACATTATATATCATATAATATATTATAAATATATAATTATTTATATTACATTATAATACAAACAAAATTTCTATTATAATACAAACAAAATAATATGTTATTATATACCACATTCACTTGTATCACTGGTATCACTTGTCTTTCCGTTATTCACCAATTTGCTCGACTGGGCACCAGTAACATCTCCATACGTCCTGTTGCATGCTAGTGTAGCCCAAGGGCATCTGCTTGCCCCAGAAACACAAAGAGCCTCAAACCATTCATTCAGGTCATGGGAATGAGGTCTATTACTGTTATTCGTTGTTGGCATATCAAATACGACACCGGTAGCTTGCCAGGCTCTTCCGTGTGGGTGGTACACTCTTGGTAGTAGGTTCTCAGTTCGTGCATTTACTGATGAACCCCGCAGCCGCTTTGCAGTTTTGCCTGGATTATGCAACGGGACAGAATGGGCTTATCTCTTGGGTAAAATCTGCTTCCCCCCTCACTTTCCTCTTCCTCTTTTCCCTCCCTTCCTTTCCTTTCCTCCATATCCAGTAGTGCTCAGGGATTGTTCCAGGCTCTTTGTTTACATATCACTCCTGCTGGGCTGGGGGACAATATGGGGTGTCAGTATCCAACTCAGGTCAGCCACATGCAAGGTAAGAGCCCTATTGACTGTACCATCTATCTGATTCCTTTAATAATTAAAAAATTGACTACACAAATATATACACCTAATTGTAGACAATTTAATAACTATACACTATTTTTGTTTGTTTATGGGTCATATCTGGCAATGTTTAGGGCTTGCTCCTGGCTCTGTGTTTAGGAAACACTCCTAGTGGGTCTCAAGGGGACTTAATAAGAGTTCTAGGAATTGGATACAGGTCAGTCATGTGAATGTTCACCAACTGTAATATTGATTCACCCAAAATATATACTTTTTAAATGGAAATTTCCCTAAATATGGGGCTGAAGCCCTGCTCGTCAGAGTCCCACCCTACAGCGAAGTGTATTTCAAACCCAGGCATGCTTGAACCAGAGATACAGATACACAAGGCAGAGCTGCTACCGGCTCTCCCTGCACTCAGGTGATCATGAGGTGTCCGGAAGGGAAGGTGAGTTCTAGCCCTGGCCTGTCATCCCAACAGAGCCTCACAAGAAGCCAGAGGAATCCCCACACCATGAGGACAGTCATTTTCAACATCCAGACTCCACATCTCAGAGCTCCACCCAAGAGATGTATCACATTATATTTATTAAATATATTTAGTAAATAATGTTTAAATTATATATTACTTATACTATATTATATACTAATATATAATATATTAGATATATATAATATATCTACTTAGAGGCATAATCTGACCTCATAAATAAAACCCTGGCAATTGCTTCTGATGTCAACGTCAGCATTTACTCTAGATTTCACTCATCACTGGAGTGTCTAATTGATAATAATCATAATTCACAGACAGTGCATTAAAAATTGTACTTTAATGTGGCATCAGAAGAGTGTCTGAAATTTATCCAGAAATTATGATAATTGTCTGTAAGGTCCTGGCTGAATTGTTCTGTCAATAAAATTTTACCCATCAAAATGTTCACTGATTTATTTGACATTTAAATGAATATGAATGAGCTCATTAGGCTTCATTAACTCATACATACTTATTGACACACTTAAGAGCAAATAAGAAGTCACTGAGGTTTGGACAATTAGAGGCCCTTCCAGCCTCCCTTTGCTTGCTAGAAGGTAAGACAGGGAGAATCCCACAGCCTGGTGCAAGGGTCTTGCCATTTCTGCAGCGGACCCCGCACTCTCCAGTTGGCCTCTGTCAACCAGACCCTTAGAGAACCCTCATCATCTTCAAGAGCCATCCTTAGCCGACAGCCAGGGGAACAAGGGAGGTCTCATGACTCTGCACCTGTTCCTGCTCCTCCTCCTGCTCCTGTTCCTGCTCCTGCTCTCCTGCTCCTTGACCTGCTCCTGTTCCTGTTCCTCCTTCTGCACCTCATCCCTGCTCTGTGCAATCTGAAGCCCAGTTTCCCCTTCTGCAAGTGAGCACTTGTTGCAGGACTCCTATGGGCCGCTGCATCTGCTCTGGATTGCCTCCCGAAAATCACTCCGTAGATAAGGGGGGTAGTCTAAATGTGGCAGTTTATCTGACCATGTATGCTGTACTAGCTGGTATAAATATTCTCCCATGCTATCACAATCATCGTGGGACTAGCTAGATCTTACCAGCATATTAGCCTGGCCACGTAAGGACACCTAAGTAATTAGACCAGAGAGAAATGCCGTTTGCTTCCAAACAAACAAGCATGGCTCCCTGATAAAAATATAAAACTACAATGAAGTAGAGGAGACTTGTGAAGGCTTGGAGAAATATTTAACTGGCATTGGTGTTGATCTTTGGTACAGTGACATGCCATCTCAGAAACCCCCTTCTCTACATTTCAAAAAGGCATTCCGGCTCAAAACATTAGCACAGTAAAGGCCCTAGGTGAGATGCAGGGAGGGACTACCTAAGGGCATTGGACCCTCCCTGCTTTCCATAACAATGGGAGGAAGGTCTGAGTTGCTGGGGGTATAAACTTGCAGGTTCCCGCTCTCCCGGGCTTCTTCCGGTGGAATCTCGCCTTGTAAGCCGTTTTTCCCCTTGGAAGTTATACACGTGGTGGTCGCCATCTTGGCCTACACATGGCTGGGGTTCTAGCCTGGAATCCTAAGCATCGGGTTTTTCCTTTTGCTGATTTGTATGCCTGAACCTGTGATAAGTAAAGTCTTTTAAAACCTCATCGGATCCCTGAGTGTTCATCCATTCCTCGCCGGCTTCGGAGGTAGAAGGGAACTTCGCTTCCCGGCACTGTCGGGGACCCCGCGCGAGCGCCCGACAAGCACTCAAATGCAAAGTCATGCCAAGGTGCAATGCCAAGGCGCCGGGCACTGCCCCACAATTCTCAGAAGAATTCAGAAGCAGACGCCGCCTGGGTTTGATGAAGGTTTGTGAGTGTGTATGGGGAGGCAGACAACCCTAGTGACTCCACAGCCAGAGGCACCAGGGAAGAGGCCACGGCGAACCATCTCAAACACCCTTTTGGGAACAGATTTTGTGCAATATGGGGCAGAGACTTTGCTGCTTCAAAGAATGGTGAGGGGCCAGAGTGATAGCACAGCTGGTGGGCATCTGTCCAACATGCTGGCCCTCCCAGGTTCCATCCCTGGCATCCCATATGTTCCCTAAGCACTTCCAGGAGTAATTCCTAAGTGCAGAGCCAGGAAGAACCCCTGAGTATCGCCAGGTATAACCTCAAAGCCCAAAAAATGACCGAGGAAAGTCAATTCACAGCTGACTGGTTGTGCAAACAGCACAGCTCACAGGTACCCAGAGAAGAGCTGAGAGTGAGTCCATGTCACCTTGCCAGCCTGGGAGCCAGGGAGGCCTCTCTTGGCTGAATGACATGGCCCCGCATAGCTGCACTGGGGTGCCATGCTGGTGGTGTCCCCAAGGCCCCGGGACCATTACCTAAACTCTGGAAGCAGTGGGGGAGCCGTCAACTAAGGCCACCCCCCCCCATGGGCCCCATGACCGATGCATGCTTTGCCTTTGAGGTATGACATTCACCTTCTGTTCTGGAGGCCTCTGAGAAGAGTCCACATGCATAGCTGCTGCTAAGGGCTTAACCTGAGTCTCTGAGTCTCTCCCGCTCCATCTTCCACTACAGCATAATGATGAACATTGCCATTGCTCAGTGGAGAAAATGGCCCCCTCTGCAGAATGCACAGTCAGTCGGCTCTGGGGGCAGACAGCCTGGAGCGCTGGCAGAACAAAGTGGAGAATGCTCAAATAGGGGAGGAAGCCAGAGCTCTGCAGCCAGAGATGCAGGGGACTCCGGCACTGAGAAAGGTGGATTTGCAGGTACTGAGAACAGGAGGGAGAGAATAAGACCTGCCATGGTGAACTTAATGGAGTTCCTACAGGGGCTGATCACCAGGAGAGCACACCTGAGTCTTCTATAATGTTATATCACAATGTTACTTCCATTAAGAAAAAAAAAGATAAGGTTGAGTTGTAAAACAATCACTTTAATTTGAGTGATTATTGCAGCTCTCTAATTATTCCAGTTGGCAACCACCAAAATAATCCAATCGATCATTTAGCAGGCTGTTTAATTATACTGTGATTCACAGTCCCCAACCATTAGAACAGGGTTCTGGAACAGGATAATACAAATTTCTTCATGCAAATTATCATTCAAAGTTTATTTTGTGAGAGGAGAAAAAACGTTTAATTGTGGTAAAACAAATTTAGGGAGCTCTCTAGAAACCCAATTCACTTTTGATAACAATCATTAACTTTTCTCTGTTTGTTCATATTGTTTTATTGTTAATTAGTATGTTATTCATCAGGTAGCCTCCCTAAGAATAAGGAAAAGTGATTATGATTAATTGGGGAAGTTATTTAAATTTGAAAATGTGTAGGCTTTTCAGAAGAAAAATAGAAAAAATCAGATTTGCTACCTAAAAGTTTCTATGGCAATATAAAAATACATAGCAAACTCTTATCAGTGTGATATAGACAGAATGTAGGGGGAACACAATTGGGAAACAGTCAGTTCAAGTCAGGATTCTGAACCTGGCTGGGACTATAATTAGGGGTCCCAGGAGAGCATCTGGGGGGCCTCCTGATGGAGAGAGCAGCGGCCCCTGGTGTCTGGGCCATAGGCCAGCACCTGGGCCATGGGCTGCTGGCACCTGAGCCGGAGAGCCAGCACCAGGGGAGAGAAGCTACTCCTGGTGCCTAAGTCTGAGAGCCTGTGCCAGAGCCACAAGGCCTGTGCCTGAGCCTGAGGGCTAGCGCCAGGGCTACAGGGCTACAGGGCAACAGGGCAACAGTATAAAAGGACCGATCAGCAGAGAAACAAAGAAATAGATTAGGGACACAGTAACAGAGAAACAGAAGCAACAGGACAAAATGGTGAAATAGGGAAATAGGGACTTAGATAATCAGAAAATCAAAGAGAAAAGAGGCCCTGAAGAGAAAAGCCCTGGACAGAAAGGATCTCAGAAAAGAGGTACTGAAAAGAAAGGTCCTGGGAGAGGACCTGAAAGGAAAACCCATGAACAAAACCTCCAGAAGAGAGAGGCCCTGACTAGAGGAGACTGCACAGTTGCCCTGAGGAAAGCAGCCTGCAGGAGAACCTGCCGGGAGAGAGAGAGCCAGAGGTCCCTGGAGAGAGGTTCCTGCAGCGAGCAGCAAGGTGAAGCAAAAGTAACAAATAACAGAAGACTTATTAAATGTAACCTCTGGCCTGGGGGTCAGGAGAATGGTGTTGGCCCTGGACACAGGCCAGGGGCCCCTAAGGGACTGTGAGTACTGCTGGGGACCCAGCTAGGCCCCAGCATCTGCTGCCATAGTCACCTCCTGATCCCAAAGTACTGTTAGGGCTGTGGAATCTACAGGGGGGTCCCTTAAGCCTGGGGCCTTGGGACCTCCCTGAGTGGGGAGCCACAAATCCCTCTCCTTTTCATAAGCCTTAACAGCAGACCTTTGCTTTATTAAAGAAAAAACACAAACTTCAGAATTATGCTCTTCACAATATTCAAGTGTTCAACATTACTAACTCCAGGTGCAATACTATACAGAAGAATTTTGGAACGGTGTAATTATGCAAGTCACTCCCAATCATTGAACAGCTTGTCCCGCCCCTCTTCTCTTTCCAGAGCACTTTCACTACTGAGACTGACCAGTGAGGCAGCCGCGGCTCAAGAGCTGGGCTCTGCAGTGCTGATCCTGGGCCCGCCTATTTCACCCACGAATAGCTCCTTCCAAAGCACATGGCAGAGCCTTGTCCTTATTTAGACTAAATGAGGCAGCGCTGTTGAGCAGAGAAGCCAGGGAATGGCCCTATGGAGTGGGGCCTGCTCTGCTGGGGTGGTGGGCCAGGCCACCCACCATCCTCCGCCTTCTCCGGAAGAGCTCTTCTGCGGCTCTGAAGATATATTAAAAAGACTCTCGGTGGACCGTGAGCCGGGCGTGGTTTTTGGGTGGAGTCTGCGGGAAGTCTGATGTGAATGGGGCCCTCTGGAGTGGGGGTGTTTTTAGGGCTCTGCTGGGTGTGGGCCGGTGACCCACATCCCTCGTGGCTGTCCGGAGTTGCCTTTATCCAACAAAAAGCTCTTAGTCCTCCAGTTAGTGGTCTCTGGTTCTAGAAGTCCATGTGAAATGGAGGCCCATGGAGTGGGCGCCTTTTCGGCCTGCTGGGGTGGTGGGCCGGGCTAGACCACGGCCGCGCTGGTCCGGAAGCCATGTAATACTACCTCGGCCTGCAGCTACCCGTTTGTTTTGATATATATGCCAAATACCGTACTTATAGACCTCATCTGGAATGGTTGGGCTCTTTATGTTCCTGGAGCAACATCCTTGCTCTACTGCAGACAGACTATGGATTTACTGGGGCCCGCCGGCAACATCGGAAACAGTATACGTGACGTGAGTGTCCGTGGTCACGTGGACTATGCTTTTCTTTTCCATTCTCCACCCAAACTCATGCTGGTGGTCCCACTGCCTCAACAATTTGGTTAATGTTGTGAGCACAGGAGTTGAGGCTGTTTCCTCAAGATGTTTCAGGTCTTGGTTGGTACCCAAATAAGGAATTGGTTTCCCATGATCTTTGTAGCTTCAATTGTAGCTTGTAGCTCCACACAGAAACATGGTGGAGTTTCTAAGTTGTTTTCTGTGAGGACTAAACTGGCTGCCACCCTCTGATCTCCTATGAGACCTCTCTGAATGTTTAGGAGCAAATGATGTGCTGAGAATATTATTTAAATTCAACCACTATGTCCATTACATCCCATAATGCCCAAAAGGTGGCAAAAAGTTGGAAGGAGGGAGAGAAAGAGAGGGAGAGAGAGAGAGAGAAGAAGTGTCACTGAAGGAGGCTGGGCGGGGTGATGGGAGGGAAACTGGGGACATTGGGGTGGGAGATGGGAAATGTACACTGTAGGGACAGGTGTTGGGAAATTGCAGGACTGAAACCCAATCATGAACAACTTTATAACTGCATCTCATGATGATTCAATTTAAAAAATAATTAAAGAAATCACTATCCCAACTCTTCCTAAATTTTCTGGGCTTAAGAATATTTTAAAATGAGTTTTTACAAATATTATTTTAATATTTCCAATTTTAGCTAAATAAAGTTTGTCTTTATTTAGCTAAATAAATAAATTTATTTTACTAGATGGTCTTTTTCCCCCTTTAACATTAGAGGTCAAGACAACTGACAAAACTATATGTTATATAGTTCTTTTGGTTTGGGGCCACAGTCAACAGTGCTCAGGGCTTATTCCTGGCTCTGCTCTCAGGGATCACTTCTGGTGGGGCCTTGGGGACCCTATGGGGTGTTGGGGATGGAACCTGGGCCACCTGCATGCATGGCCAGTGCCTTACCTGCTGTACTATCTTTCCAGCCCATGCGTCAGTTTCACTGTAGGATGGTTCTTTCAGAATTGCCTCTGTGTTTTTGCATAAGAATAATTAAAAGTGATATGAATAATTGGGGGAAGGTTACTTAAACATTCAGATGTAGACTTTAGTAAATTTGGGAACAATTTAGAGGATTGAATTTCTAAATTTTATATCTCATTAGAGAAGAAAGGCTATGAAGAGGGAGAGGAGGAGAGGCAAAACAGATGGGGGGGGTTGGGAGAGAAAAAAGCCCCTGTCAGAAGAGCCAGTGCATTCACCACTAACACAATTTGCGTAATGATAATTCACAGACATGAGAGGCCATATGCTCTGGTATAGTCTAATGGACAATGGTTTACTTTCCCCAAAGCAGGGAACCAATTCAATTAGAATTTTAACTATTGCAAAATCAAAGTAGTGTCAATTCTCTTATTTGTTTATTGCCAGACTTGATTCCTAACAGAATTATTGGTTTTGTTGTCTGGTTTTTTGAAGACCCTTTGTTCACTGTTCATGTACCTACTCAACGATATTGAGCACTTACTACACCTTGATACCTTGACAATCTCAAGATTTTTGCAGAAAAATCAACCCCCCAAGTAAACAGCCCAGTTTCTACAAGGACCTCACCGGATTTCTCTAGAGGATAAAGAACCCCACTTCTCAGAGCCAAGACAAACTCAGCAGAAGATGGAAACTGGGAGTGGGATGCCTGGGAAAGATTCGGTGTTGCAGGAAGGGGAGGAAGAGCCCCCAACTCTATCCCACACACCTATGTGAACTACCCGTCTGTGTGTCTTGACCCCACTGTTTCTCCCCCAAGAGTTTAGGTGAAAGCTCGCCTCATGTATGACAACCTCAATCACTCCTCCCCATTTCAAGTTCAATGAGAAACATTTTATTTTTCCCTAAACCTGACCCCTTTTAATACTTTTTGTTAAGACAAAGTCTCTTGATTCCTTGTTTATGAAATCATTTACTTGATACATTTTTGATTACCTTTAATCATACATTATTTTTATTTTACCAATCTATTACAATTAAGCTATGTTTGTTTTTTCATCACAAAAGAAAGCTTTTAGAAATCAGGCTTGTGCGCCAGATTCCCTTTTTGGTAAATAAAGACACTGGTTAGCTTTTCTCCCAGGAGAAAACTGAAAACAGTCAGAGAAGTGTGCTGTGATCCACCTACTGTCTTTGTTCAGTAGTTCCTTTGACAAAACACAAACTCACTGGAGAAATAAAAGGCTACACAACCAAATTCCTAAGGACTAAACAAGTGAAGAATTTTCCAGATTATGAAATAGAGGCCAATTCCACAGGAAAACACTATAATGTGTACTATCTAAATGCTATCTCTTCTTAGAAACATGAAGGAGATTTGCCTGGAGCTGGAATCATTGCTAACAACGGGAATAGAACCTTGACACCTCAAATATACTTGATAAAACTAGTTTTTACTCTTGATTCTCCTCACTCCAAACACCATCACAGTCATAATCACTGATTCTCACGTCAGTATCATAATCATTCACTCACAGGACACAGCTTTCAATCCGGTACATTACCTGCAGAAAATTTAATTCAATGTGACTCAATAACAAAAAAGAAAGAAGACAGACAGACAGACAGACAGACAGATAGGAAGGAAGGAAGGAAGAAAGAAAGAAAGAAAGAAAGAAAGAAAGAAAGAAAGAAAGAAAGAAAGAAAGAAAGAAAGAAAGAAAGAAAGAAAGAAAGAAAGAAAGAAAGAAAGAAAGAAAGAAAGAAAGAAAGAAAGAAGCAAAGAAAGAAAGAAAGAAAGAAAGAAAGAAACAAAGAAAGAAAGAAACAAAGAAAGAAAGAAACAAAGAAAAGAAACAAAGAAAGACAAAAAAGAGAAAAAGAAAAGGGAGGGAGGGAGGGATGGAAGGAGGGAGAAGGAGAGGGAGAGAGGGATGGAGGAGGAAAGAAGGGAGGAAGGGACGAAGGAAGGGAGGGAGGAAGGAAGTTCATTTCCCATAGTCCCGTCTCCATCCTACAGATCAGTTCCCATACTAAGTAGATTAAAGAAAACCCAGCAAAGATTGACCTTGCAGACAAGTAAAACAAGATGCGAATGGAAACCTGCTTTGTACTCCCCTAAATTCAAGCATCTGAATCAAATGAAACCTCCATAGACCTTAACAGACCACCAGAAATCAGGCCGCTCCCTGTGCAGACTTTGCCTTGTCTTGGCCATGAGAAGTGTTCACCGGGAGCAGTGGGGCCAAAGACGTGCACACGCTTTCTAGAACCATCTACAAACTAGGGAATGTGTCTCTCGGCACAGAGTTGAGCTTCACTGTCCTGCTGCATGTGGTACTTGGAGTCAGCCGGTCTTATTTCCCAGAGAAATGAGAGCCAGCGTGCATCTGTGATGTGCATCTTCACGGCCACTCAATATCTGACCTCCTGAGTGCTGGGGACGAGGAGGAGCCAACGGCACCCGGCAGGGCATGCAGCTCCATCAAGCACAGCACTGGCGTGGGGAAACTGATACACGCAAACACTTCCCTGTACTTAGCCCTAAAAAATAAAATCAGTTATAAAGTCTACAATCTAAATGGTCTTTAAGGCCTTCATTGGGCAATGCATGTGATTCAGTGGTGGCCTCCCTGACTTGCGCATGTAAGGCCTGGGTTTGATCCCCAAAACAGTTCAAATACAGTTAAAAGCTTCATCTCTTCTTAGAGTCTCCACGTATCAGCCTAGAGACTGGAACCTTTGTCTCCTCTTATGGAGTCTCCAGATATCCGCCTACTGACCAGATACTCAGAGTCTCGGTGCATTGGGAACTCAGTTGCCAGGAACTCACTGTCTGGGTTGGGTGCGCTGTCCTCAGGCCTCTGGGATGGAAGGAAGCCATGTGAGTGCTGTCCTGGAAGGACTGTGCCATCCCAGAAGGAACCTACCTTCCCCTTAAGTGCTCCTTTCGAGGAAAACAGTGCTCCCAGCCCGAGTGCTCCATCTCTAACTGTGCTCCCAGCACACTCGTGCCCCATTTCTGTCTACCTCCCCTCTCTGAGTCACCCTCGAGCTGAGCTGCTGGCACTGACCTTTACCCCCATGGCAGTCACTTGAACCCAGGGCTTAGAAAACTTCTTCAGACAATTAGGTAATGTGAGTCAAAAAGTACTTGATGGATTTTTAGCAATTATATATTAAAATTGGATTGGGAAAGGATTTATTGAACACCAAGGGAGGCGTTTGACTCCCCATACCCCCATCTGTGGGTGGCCAGGCCCGGCTATTGGTTTACCAGTCGTGTGGACTCTGGCTGCAGACAGATGAGCTCCCGTGCCACAGGGCTCCTTTGCAGAACAGCTAATAAGGTAGAGCCTGGGCTCAGGAAATGAACTGCACAGCATCTTACATGCGTCACAGGGGACACCTGCCCTGTCTGGAGAGGCCTGGTGTGGCCACGCAATCCTTTCCTCTCGTGTAAGATATTGACATCAAGGTGCAAGGATATTCCATAAAGGAAACTGCACTTGACACAACAACATAATGTTTATTCCTGGGAGTCCCAGGCACTGCCCTTTCCAGTGTCTCTGGAGACACACTGTCCTGGTCAGTGGCGAGGAAACGGGAACACAGCACTCCATTTTGGTCACTGGCAGAAACACCAGCTGTTATGTAATTTAGTTATAAAGCCGTTTCCTGCTACTGGAGGGCTCAAAATAATATTTACTTGTATAATTCTAATTCAATTTACTTTTATCCATCCGGGGCCAAATAAAAGCATAAATTAATCCACTATGAATATGTCAGACAGATAACCACTTTAGAATACAAGAGAATTAAATGTCCCTTATAAATACTTCAGAACTTTATAAAAGCACCTTCCCAGGATCTCTTTGTATCGATCTTATTCTCTTCTTTGACCCTTCCCCATCCGGCACACAGACATTAGCCAACTTTGCCAGCACTCAGCAAGCCTGGGAACAGAGACGAGGGTTTGGCTGGAAAGAGAGCCCTGGCGGAAGAGGCTAAGGGCTGGATGCGGCGAAAGGCGACTCCCACCCAGGTCATGAGACTTCCTCTAGCTAGGGACCGTTCAGATCACAACACACAGCCCCTGTACCTCAAGGCCTTGTTTCAAATGTTTTAGAAACACAAACTGAAACACAAAACACTGAATGCACAATGGCATGTGTACGAGTGCAAGCTAGACAGAGACTGACACATCAAAACTTGCCACACCATCTCGAACTGAGAAATCTCCCAAGAGAAGCATTTGCCAATGGCCCAGGAAGGCCCACTCTGACCCCAAGAGCAAACATCTGCGGTCTCCTTCCAACGGTAACCTCGTTCTCTGTGGCTGGACCTTATGAGACAACCCTCATTCCTCCTTCTAGTTCTTCGAGGAGTTGTGCAGCTTCGGAGCTGGACATGGAGATCTCGGAGCTTGGTTGCCAGAAGCTGCCCCTGTGCACAGTCATTCACATAAACATGCTGAGCTGGATGCTGCTGGACACCAGGGTTGCTAAGGCCCAATGCTCACAAGAATCTCATTTCCCTCTACCCAGGAGGGACGTGGGTTCTGAATCAGTCTGCTCCATGGCTGGGTGTGATGTGACGGCCAGTGACAAGCCCACCCTTTGACCCTTTAATCATCACCAGCTCAGCTGGTTTATCTAAGATGAAATGAACACTGTGGTGGAGCTGGGAAGCGTAGGCACTTACTTCCCTCTCAGCCATGCATGACAGATCCCTGCCAGAATCCCCCCGTATTCCACACTTCAGGGTACCTGACAAATGCATATGGAGAGTGGGAGCACATCAAAAGGCATAAACACAATATTGACCTTCATGCTGACCCAGACAGTGAAGCATAAATGCACAGACCTTTAAGAGTGTTCTTTTCCACCACAGGACTCTGTTTTACCTATGAAGCCTTGGGCAGATCGGGGAAGAACATCAAGTGATGCAGGAGAGGGAGATAGAACAGGAACATGTGACGGGGCAGAGGGGGTGAGTACAGAGAAGAGGAGCAGGAGCAACGTGGATGCTGGGAAAAGCTCATGTTAATATGGGCAGGAGTGAAGGAGATGGTGGAGCAGAGAATGGCACTGGAGCCAGGGGAGGGAGGAAGAAAAAAAGAAGCAAAACTGATGGAGATTAAAACAAAGTTTGCCAAGACAGAAGATAAGAGGTTGCCCAAGGAGACAGAAAAACACCTTAAACTAAGGAATTATTCAAAGGAAGTGGTTGAATAGAGCACCAGGAATCTGATTAACAAAACATGTCAAAAGGAAACAGTGAAGACATAAAGACAAAACAGAACCAAATGGATCCTCCTTAGAACAGGCTGGAAGGAGGGGCAAAGGGGTCTGAAAAGAAACATTGCTGAAGCTGGCTGAGATCTGCCACAAACTAGGTGAGACTCAAGCAAGTAATTAATTATTCTCCATATTTCCAAGTGATTTATTTATTTTAATTTTTTTTTTAATTCACACGGCAGAGCCTGGCAAGCTACCCGTGTTGTATTTGATATGCCAAATACTAGTAACAATTAGAGACCTCATTCCCATGACCAGATGGAATGGTTTGAGGCTCTTTATGTTCCTGGAGTGAGCAGATGCCCTTGGGCTACACTAGCATGAGACAGGAAGTATGGAGATGTTGCTGGTGCCCGCTGAGCAAACCAATGAACAACGGGAAGACAACAGAAGTGATACAAGTGATTTCCTCCCTATGAAACCAGTCACCTGGGCTCAACCAGTCACATGACTCCATGTATATATCTCTGTGTTCATGTCAGCATTCCCCTGAATTTATAAATTTACATTTTTCTCTTAAATTTCCTCCATCCTCTCCTCACCTTTCCCCTCAACTTTCCTTTTCTTTTCTTTTTTTCTTTTTTGGCACTTTGGGTCACACCCAGCAATGCTCAGGGGTTACTCCTAGCCCTGCACTCAGGAATTGACCATATGGGATGCAGGGGACTGAACCCTAGTTGGCGAATGCCCTCCCGCTGTACTGTCGCTCCAGCTCCCCTTTACTTTGTCCCAGCAGTGCTGGGGACTTGCTCTAGCTCAGTGCTCGGGGATCACTCCGGGTGGTGTCAGGGGCCACATGTGGTGCCAGGATCCAACTGGGTCAGCCATGGCAAGGTAAGCACCTTACTTACCTAGTGCTTATCTCTGGTCCAAGACTTCTATTTCTTCTGGGCCATTTAGAGAAAACTATTTCAAATATTTAAACATGCCTTCAAAAATGATATTTCCCCTCAATTTCAATAAACTAGGACTAGAGTCCCAGTTTCCAGGTAAGGAGAAGTGTAATTTTTCAGAGAGAGTCAAAGATTGTATTTATATCCTAACATATATGAATAGCAATTTACCTTTATATAGGCCAAAGAGACTTTCAGACTTTTAAAGGGAGCGTTTCTCATTGACAGAAGGATTTTTCTCAGCAACATGAAACTGAGAAGAACGTCTGTTCTCACCTAAAGTCAATAATTGCTTTCAGAACATACACCCTATTCACACCGGCACAGGGTGGATTTTCTGAGACATCGCACCAAAGGTATTAACAGTTTTACAGGCCATTGGGCTGGGCCAGGAAGCTGGAATAGGACAGAGCCCGCTAGAGCTGAGCTGAGCATTTAGGATTCCTCGCTGTAAGGCTCTGTGCCATAGCCTCTGTCCCAGAATAGAGGCGGCTTGTCTCAGAGTCCAGGTGGCTGTAGACAGAGCACCCATAAGGATTCACTGAGCTGCTGAGCTGAGCCTGATCGCCAGGGGTCCCCCCGGGGGGCACGTCTGGGGCCCTGCTCTACACTTGGAGGTGAGCAGGAAGGCCCACAAGAAAGCACAGACTTGGTCCCACTTCCGGCTCAGTGCACAGCCTTGGAGACAGACTCAGTTGGCTAACCCTAACCCTGGCAGGGGTTGGGGGGGAACTTCTGGACTGAAAGAGCAGCAGCCTCTGGTGCCTGGCCAGCACCTAGACCACAGGGCCCCTGGATGGCCAGCACCAGACAGGAGAAGCTGGTCCTGAAATCTAGGCCCGAGGGCCAGCACCAGAGCCACAGGGCCTGTGCCTAAGTCTGAGGGCTGGCACCAAAGCTACAGGGCTACAGAGCTTCAGGGCTGCTGAGGATTAGGCCCACCGGCAGCAGGGGCATCACGGAGGAACTCAAAGACTTAGGTAGGGATTCAGAGACACAAGACATGGCAGCAAAAGATGAAACAAGGTAACTAGGAAATAGATTTCCTAATCTATGCCCAGAGGCACAAATGCATGCAAATCCCGAGCTCTTTGGAGAGGAGAAACTGAGTCTCCACCTAGAGCCGAAATCCAAGCTACAGAAGAGTCCAGGAGATTAGGAGAGGCTGTGAACAGCACAAGGCTTTCCTATGATACCGCCCAGCTTAGCTTAGCTTTCATGCATGCAAAACTTCCAAAATACCCATTAGGGAAACTGCATTAAAGCTCCTTCCAAAAAGTCATTCAGGGGTTTGCCCTTCCATGTGGGAGCCGCGGATCTCACTTGCTTCTTCTCAAAGCTTCTTTGCTTTCCTACTGCACCCTCGAGAAGCCTATGTTCTCTCTTAAACACGGATCTCTCCCTTGCTCGTCCCTCATTTTTATCGAACTTTCTAAAAAGTGTCAATAAAATCTTTCTTGCTTCATCATTTCACCTACTCCTGGAATTCTTTTCATTAAGGGAAAAGTGACACAATTTTCTTACTTAAATGTTGCAATTTGGGGGCCAATAGCTAAACATCAGACTTTATTTTATTTTTTATTATTTGATTTTTTGAATAAAGTAATATTTATAAGGTATGAAAAATGTCAAATGTTAAGAATTATATCTAAAAAGCAACAGAGCAGAAGAAAACAAAACCCAACAAAAGCACATACCAGGTAATCCTGAAATAGATCCAACAACTTCATGTATCCCTCCCAATTTTGTCCATAGGTATTGTTAAATAACATGCTTAACTGGGATTTATAGACACATAGAGATAATATAGAGATAGCTGTTTGTTTCAAACACCAAGAAGGTTTGTATATTTCCCCCCATACTTATCAAATACCATAGACATTTAAGAGCAAACTTTAAATCCCATAATAACTACGAAAATTCTAACTAGCATTAATATTACATTTGGGCCTAAAGGATAGAAGTTGTTATGATGAAATAAGTCAGAAATTAGAATAAAGCTCCACCCAAATGAACTGAGTTGATAGTCTGTCTGAAAGATAGGGGTGGTCAGTTAGTGTAGCTCCATCCATGAGCATGGAGTATTCTTCTAGACACCTCCTTGGATTTTACCAAAGAAGTGACAATAATTATTTTGTTTCTTAGGGACTGGAGTGATAGTCCAGCAGGAAGGGCATTTGCCTTGCATGCGACCTACTGGGGTTCGCTCCCCGGCATCCCGTATGGTCCCCTGAGCACCATCAGGAGTAACTCCTGAGTACAGACCCAGGACTAACCCCTGAGCATTGCTGGGTGTGACCCAAAAAACAAAAAAGTTATATATATATATGACTTTTATATAATAATATATATATTATTTCTATAGTATACATATTTCTATATATAATATATATCATTTCTTAGAAAAACTGTAAGTAGCATTGTGTTCTATATTTCTATTTGTTTCTTGTAAGTATAGGGAAATGTGATTTTTTTTTATAACTTTGCATCTTGTGATAACCTCTGCCCCCACCCCTACTCTCACCCGTGGCTAATAATAGATATTCTTGTCATATTACTTGGTGCTTTCTACATTTTTTTGGTCAAAATGGATGTTGATTTTTGTCAAATACATGCTATCCATAAATTAAATGATCATATGTTCTTCATTTTATCTTTTGACACAGATGGTTGCAATTGTGGTTTTTTAAACAATGACACTACCTTGGAACACCTTGAATAAATAAACCCCACTTGGACTATGGTGTTTTAAAAGAATTTTTTGTTTTCTCAGACTATGGGGTTTTAGTTTTAAAAGAATCAGCACATACTTAGAATACATTTTTAATTACCATCTGATATTTTTCACAAAGGAAATAATGAATAACCTTAAGTTAACTAATAGAGACCTTAATACAACCAGATTTATTCTATATTATATATACTATTTTAAATTAATGTAAACAACTGTCTTACCAAGTTTTGTAGAAATTGAAGAAATAGAGATGCCTCAGTTATACGATAGAAAACTTCAGAATCCGTAAGTGAGATTTTGTATATTTTAGTTCTTAGGAATTGCTATGGCAACAAAACTCTAAAGTTACAGTTACCATGGATGGGAAAACATGATTTGGTGCTTCAGCCAACATCAGTGTGTAAAGCAAGAGCCACTGCAGACTCAAAGAAAAGATCTGAGCACTCCAAATCATTGACTTGCATAACTAGTATTGTGAAATGCGTGTTTGGTATATTACAAAGAATTCTCAATGCTTCTAAGGTGTCCAACTACTAATATCATTTTAGCTTTCTGCTAAAATGTTGTAGAATCTCTACAATTCACTCCAATGGCCATTTATAAAGAACGGAACAGACATAACTTACACATACATTAAAAGATCCAGCTGAAAATCATAATTCTGCAAACGATTCTCCGTCATCTTCCTGCATGCCTGCATTTCTGCACATCTTGTCAGGAGGCGCAGCTCTGGTCTGCGTTTGTGCTCTGCTTAGTGGACCACCAAAGAAGGTAGTGGAAGCTTCTGCACTGAGAAAAGCTGGCATGCAACTAACTTCCCATTGTACCCAGTCTGATTTCCGCAAGGTTTTCCCTCCTGAAACCAGCATTGCCGGTGGCAAGGTGCCTCCTGGTGCTCCATGGCACCTGATGGGAACAGAGGCTCACAACTGTTGGGTGATAAGGGCTTAGGTAAACACTCTGCTTGCTCTTACGCGCCCATCCCTGGTTTCTCCCATACTCTTAAGTATAGGTTGCGGGTTTGAAAGCAGAGTCAAAGCTTAAGCAGCTCTTAATTCTTGATATTTTCTCTTTTTTTTTTTTTGGCTTTTTGCATCACACCTGGCAATGTTCAGGGGTTACTCCTGGTTATGCCCTCAGGAATTACTCCTGAGGGCACTCTGGGGACCAGATGGGATGCCTGGGATCAAGCCCAGGTCGGCTGCGGCAAGGCAAATGCCCTCCACGCTGCATGAGTCCTTTGTCGCTGAATAAACTCATTCACAAATGAGCTCCTTTATGGAATGGAAATGATAGGATTTAGTCACTACAACAGGTAATTTTTCAAGATGGCACCTTTTATATGGGGACCATATTTATTACTCATTTGGCTTATACTATCAAATCACACCTGGCGGTTATAACACCTGGATACTATAACACCTTTTAAAATACCAGAACTATTTTTCTTCTATAGCATACACCAAATGAGGTTACTCTCCTTCCCAAAGCATGTCTGGTGAATTCCCGGCCCCACTCAGCAAACACCCTCAGTCTGCAAGACTCCTGGGAATTTTCTCGCCTCTTCCCATTGGAGTCATCTTCCCTGACACTCCTTAGCATGCCTCAATCCTGCCATTCTCCGGGAACATGAGCTAACCTTTTCCGCTTCTACCTCTCCTGTTGCTCTACACTTAACCACTGTAGGCAGTGGACCACAAGCTGGATTGCCACTGCCACAATGTTGTGTCACAGGATGACAATTAGATGAGTTACTTTAGTACCATCCCAGGATGACAAGGAGACAGGCTACTTCAGTACCATCCCAGGATGATAAGGAGACGCTACTTTAGTACCACCCCAGGATGATAAGGAGACACTACTTTAGTATCATCCCATGATGACAAGAAGACGCTACTTTAGTACCACCCCAGACTTGAGCAAGTGTCTGTCCTACTGGAGTCAGGAAACAAGAACACAACACTCTTCTCTCCGGCGAGGCTTGACTATGAAAGGAAATCCACTGAGGCATTTTATCCTCTCTCTGAAGGGTCCAAAGCGACTCAGCTCTAGTTAGGCCAGATTTAAATGCACCACAAAGTTCCATTTCAGAGACTAATAATTGAACTAGTAATTTGTCCACACTAATGAATATTCTTCCTTCCTGGGTCTTCAGTTCTCCATAGTGGAATGATTTTTCACTCAAAGGGGAAGACATTTTTCTTTCTCTGTTCTCCTGAGAACTCTTTTATTCTGTAATAAATTTTAAGTTTTCTATATGTCAGAAATTCTAAAAGTCAGAGTGGCAAAGCCAAGCTAACTTATGCTACCCCCACAAGGGAATCCTATTTCAAGTGGGGGGTTACTAACACAAAAAGGGAAAGCAAGAAAAAAAGACAAAATCAAGCATGGCCTCAAGCCACACAACTGTGATTATCAGGGCAGAGCAGCAGTGGAGGCCCCAGCAAACTATGGTAGGTGAATATTGGTTCTTTGGTATGGAAATAAACTCTCAAGAGTTGCAAAATTGCGGTCCCTCAAGTCGAAAGTTATATAAACGGATATAAAGTTATAAAGTTATGTAAATGGATAGCACAAGTATGTCTAAATATAGGTATAAAATATCATGGGATTAGAGATAACGCAGCAGGTCAAACACTTTCTTGCCTATCGCCAACCCAGGTTTCATCCCCGGCACCACACAGGGCCCTCTGCAATGCCAGAACCAGCCCCTGAGCACCAGCTCAATGCCTACAAATTACCATGAGACACGATGTGCTATAGTAAAATTATAAATTAAAAATAATCTTGCATATGAATCACATCTAAATAAATTCAAAGAGAGGCTGACATTTTATGGTTAATTCAAGAATGATAGTAAGAGAGATGAGGCTCTTCCAGAATGCCGGAGAGCCAGCAGGGCGCATGGCATGGTGTGTTCTACAGTAATTATGACACAAGGCTCCAAACAACAGAAAATCAACGTCCTGGTCTCAACTAAGGACCAATCTTATAAGCTTTCCCTCTGTCAAAATCTGTGGATGAATGTCCTCACGCGAGTGTGGACATGGTGGTCAGCTCTTTGTGAGCTGAAGTTACATGAACTCAGGATCACATCCTTTAGGTAAGTGAGAGGATAGGCAAAGGTTTGTAATAAAAAGTTTTTATTATCTAAATAATAACTCTTGTTTTTCTTCTATATGAGAAGTTGGTGTAGGTCACCAGACTGGCATACAGCATGACGGCTTTGACTGAAAAATCTACTCCAGAACCGAAACTATTTGAACCTCCAAACTTGGTCTTAATCTTGAAGAATCTTGCCTCTCTTTCCTGCATGACCAAAGGCGGTTCACTGTCAGCCCAGTTCCATTTAAGAATGGGGAACGGTAAAGAAAAAGAGCAGCTCCAGGCAGGCACATGCAAATCTCACGCATGAGATTTGACTCCTCCCACTGGCTAAAATGTGATCCCAGAGCCTGGAGGGACAGTATAGCAGTAGGGCACTTGCTTGGCACACAGCGGACTTGGAGTCAATCCCTTGGCATCCCGGGTGGTGCCCTGATCACTGCCAGGAGTGACTCCGATATGCAGAGTCAGAAGTGAGCCCTGAGCACCCCCAGGGCATGTCCCCAAACAAACAAACATTAATAAAACTTGGTCACATCGTGGGGCTTATTTTCTACTGGGCCTGCTGTAAAACTAGAGCAAAAGTAGATATGAGTTTGTTAGGAAAAAACAAGCAGCATCAATAACTCAAGCTATCAAAGTCACAAAACTTAAGCCTAGAAATTTGGGGAACACACATGCATACTTCCCTTGCAATATTAAGGGACATTTCATTTGATCATTTTGATTGATTAGCTTTAGGATTCAGATAGGGAATACATGAGTGAATCCTGTCTATTGAAAGCTCTCCTTTTTTGATGATCAGATAAATTTATTATTTGCCACATTTGATCTCCCCAAGCTTCCTGTGACAACATATTGTAAAAGCCACCAGTCTCGAGTGCTTCCCACCAGAAGCCCTTACTCTTAAATACTGTCTGACCTCAAATCTCTTCAAATTCGACTCCCAGCTCTCTACTTCTTTCCATCTTTGACTTGGTCTTTTGTCTATGTCCTTGTGCATCTTGTTAAAAAAGTTTGTCTTTTTGAATTAATATTCTTTCCCATTTTTCATCAAATACTCCTTTTGATTCTTTATCTTTAGGAAGGGAATATGAGGAGTTGAGGATGAAGCTCAGTGAGAGATCACAGTATTACATGTGTGCAAGGGCACAGAGTAGTAGGCAGAGAAGGAGAGGAGGGAGGAGGAGGAGGAGACACGGAGAAGAGGGACAAAGGGAGAAAGAAAAGGAGAGAGCAGAGGAGGAAGCAAAGGGCCTTTCTGAATCTTTGTTCGAAACACATCCCCGCACATTTCATAAAGACCTGAACTCCCACGGGTCCAAGCAGAGTTGAGACTCTTTCCTCTACAGATTTGACTTTTATTTGGGTTTTTCATTCTTCAGCCTCTGAATTTAGGATCTGAGTCTTTGAATCAAAACATTCAATGTACTTACATTTTCCACATCTTTTCTTTGGGGTCGCAACACAGCATTTACTCAACCAGGCAACTTGCATCTCTTCTAGTTTCTACCTCTCCCTGTTTGCCAGCTAGTTTCTTTGTTGGCTTAGTTAGGCTTCACATTTTGGACAAGTCCCTCCATCTATTCAGTGGAGTAATTTTCCATCCTTCCCTGCAGAGCTTCTAGTCATTAAGGATGCTGCCCTCTCTGAGGCTTAGTCGAATGAAGCACAGACTTTGACGTCTGTCCTCTGTCTGCCTTCCTCCATGACCTCTCTTACAACAATTTCAGGCCAGGCAAATATTCCGGCATTTAATTCGACTTATGTATTGCCTTGATGCTTCCAATGAAAGGAAACCAGGCCAATTACCTATAAGCATTATCTCATTGTTCCATGGATAATTTATTTGTATGTTTTTTGCATTCCACAAGCCGTAGCAAAATAAGCCACCCTTAGAATATAGTTTTTAAAAAATGTTTGTTAAATATGTAAGTAGCATCTAGATTCTGGGAGGTGAAGTCATATGCATAGATATTCAGATTTCCATTATTAAGAATAACTGATTATTACTTTTGTTTCATTTATGAAGCAGCCTGCTCTATTTTAGAAAGTTTTAGAGCCAAAGGACAAAAACTGGCCTCATTTTGGAATTTTCTTCTCTTCCTCCTCCTTCACATCTAATCCATAAGTAAATTATGTTATTATTTTATTTCTATACTATTTTTTTCTTTTGGGGTCACACCTGGCAATGCTCAGGAGTTACTCCTGGTTCTGCACTCAGAAATTACTCCTGGCAGTGCTTGGGGGGACCATATGGGATGCCGAGGATTGAACAGGGGTTGGCTGCATGCAAGGCAAATGCCCTACCCTCTCTGCTATCTCTCCGGCCCCATTTCTATACTTTATAATGACTCTCCCTTTGATCCAAACCATCTTCACATTTTAACTAAATAACTGCAGAACTCTATTCATTTGCCACTAACCTTCTATAGTGAATCCCTGTGGTCTCTACCCTATATAGAATATCCCACATTTCCCCCTTGTTTTTATAATAATATGCCCCAGTAACACCCTCTGATTTCTACAGAACAGCCTCTGCACTGTGTCTAATTGTTCTGGCTAGTGCTGCTCCACCCTGGTAGAGGTAATCAGTGACTCTCCACCATGCTGCCCAGGTGGTCTTGCCGCAGCCTCCCTGGCTGAGCTGCTCCACACAGGAGCCCCCAGCCAGCACTCTTCCTTTCATGAACTTCCGTCCTTCTCTTCAGAGTCCTTTTCACCTTCTCAGCCCATCTTGCTGCTGATTTACTCGGTGTTTATGTGTCTTCTCATAAGAATATGCTTCATGAAAGGAAAGACTTTTTTCTTGCGTGTTGCTCTGTTGTTTAGCCTGGCACTGTGCCTGGAATACGGAAGACCATCCATCAGTCCTCACCTCGTTCATCAGACTGTCAGTAGATCTCCTTCCTGAGTTTGCAGGGAGAAGCAGCAACTCAGAAGGAACACATTTAAAGAAGAGATTTTCTCTTCTCTCCTGTGTGGTGATTAAACATTTTAACAAGCCTAAGAAAGGGCATCAGCTTTTGACCAGGGAGTACAGGCAGCTTGGTAGAGATTCAGGTGTCAGAAAAAAAAAAGTAATTGAGGAATGCAAGAAAAGAAGCTGCACAATAACAGCAAGAAAAACTGCCCGTCACTGAAGCTGTCTGAACAGGAGCCGGGGAGGCATTACCGAGCCAGAGACCAGAGAAATATGCTCAGAACAAGGCAAAGCTAGACAGGAGCAAAGCACAAGGCGCTGACAGTAAACACCACGATTGGAAAATGAGTTTTTTTAGAGAAAAATAGTGACTTTTTTCGTTTGTGTTGTTTGTTCCTAAATCGCCTTTTGATTAGGCTCTGGCAAACTAACCGCTACTTCAGAGTGCTATTTGTCAACGGCTGGTTTTGACAAATTACTGTGTTGTTTCTTCTAGGTCCTGCTGGAATGTGAGCATGAGATACACTTTCACACAAGACAACGTTACCCCAGTAGGGTTCCCCCCCAAAAGGAAGGAGAATGAAGCTTTCTAATTTGACTGTAGAGTCCTCATTGGGGTGGGGTTTTAGGGGGCCACCCACGAAACAGTGCTCAGGACATACTCCTGGCTCTGCACTCGGAGATCATCATGGTGGGGCTCAAGAGACCATATTTGGGGCTGGGGTCAAGTCGGGCTTGGATCCGTGATCACTCCAATTACTCTTTTAAATTACCTACTCAGCATTTATCTTGCAATTATACCATGAAAATTTAATGGTATGTTAAGTTTGTTTGACTGTCTACAGTCAAACAATCACAGGATATCAATAACCTTTTATAATGAATAGTCATGCTTATTTAATTCAAAACAAAAATATGAACCTTGTGCTATGCAAGAAATTTGTGCAATACGAGACAATGTGGGTAAACAAAGGAAACATCTTTCCAGACGACTTGGAGCTCAGTTTCCATAGACCAAATAAAAGCATATTCCAATAACTGGGTGAGAGATGCCAGCTGTAACCTTGCAAGTATGGGGGTGAGTCTCCTGAGCGCCCTTTCCTCAGCCAACTGCATCTTTCTGCTCCTTGGCTTGCTCACGGTCTCCTCAATTCCCCATGAACAGCCTCCTATATTTGGTGACTCTGTTTTCAGCCATAACCTTATATAATCTCGTAATAGTGATAATGGCGTTTGTTCCTCACATTCTCCTCTCATGGCAATCATTCCCATAACACCCTCCTTGGGGCACGATCGGGACATGAGTCATTTGCTGTGGAATTTTAAGCTTTCTTCCACCCAGTTCCCATTGCCCCCAAAGTCTCCTTTGCTGTAACTTGCTCAGCATAGCACCAGGGACAGGGCATACATCGTCTCTATTATACATCTGAGTTGGCCTCCCCAGTATTACTCAAGTGAGGGTGAGGGAACCACTCCTGGCGATGCTCACACAATTGTGTTGATGGTTCTGTGCTTGAGCCTGACAGTCCTGGGGGCCACCAGCGACCCAGGGAACCATGTGTTGCTGGGAATCTAACTCAGAGCCTTGGGCATGTGAGGCAGACCCCGACATCCCGCATTAGCTCCTCTGCCCTCCATGCACACTAGAAAATACGGTAGCGAGGTCAATTTGGTGACCAGTTCATGTTGAAAATACTAAAACAACAGCACAAATACCTAGATTCGTAAATTCATCTTTTCTACCTGTCATGGACACACCATAAATAAGAGCTAAGAACAAAGCTTGAGTCCTGGGGAGTGGAGGGTTCTCCTCCATGGACAGGGGCACCTAACACAGAAACTCCCCTGTGTGGAAAAAGACAAGCACGGTATCTGGAGGCAATGCAGCAACAGTCGCGGGTTAACCTGCATTTTTCAGAGACACAAGGGAGGTTTCACACATAGATAGAAGATGAAAGCAGTCTCAGACACAGCAGCATTTGGTCCATGAGGGGCCACACCTCTGGGGACCAGACTAATAATGGGGGTGTCAACTGTCCCATAGAGGGAAAAAGCAGTTCAATTCAGAGTAGGAAGCAAGAAACGGCTACTGGTAGGAATTCTGGGAAACAGTACCAATTAAAATCTATACTTATAAACTGCAAATTTGGGGGACAGTGTCTAGAACAACAGTAGAGCAGGTAGGGAACTTATCTTGATGGTTTGATCCCCAGCATCCCATGTGGTCCCCAAGCACCGCCAGTATTAATTCCTGAGTGCAGAGCTAGGAGGAACCCCTGAACATCACTGGGTGTGACCCAAAAAGCAAAACCTCAAAAAATAAACCCAAAAAGCAAAGTTACTGCACCTTCTTATCCATCAAAGGACCAAATATAGCTTTACTATAAGAGTTCTGTTTTATACATATTTTATACATATATAAAATATGTATAAAATAAGGCTATTTTATAGCCTTGTTATAAGGGTTTTGTTATATACATATTTTATTCCCATTAAACAGTATGACATTGCAAAAATAAATTTATTAATGAAAAAAATTATAAGTTGAATACAATTATATTGTCAAAGTTTCAAAACACTCTACTTATTTGCAAAAGGAATACATGTATTTTCTTGAGCCCATGATGTAAGGATAAGGAATCAGCCAAATGAACACAGATTAACATCTACTTTATAGGTAAGAAAATTAGACACACAGCAGTGCGAGTGAAGGCTCTCTGGAGCCCCGACTAGGAATGTCAGATTACTTAAAGATACCACTTAAAAGCTAGGCATGTACAAAGTATAATCATTGAGAATACTCTAATTCATGTCTGTTAAAGGAAATGTTCTAGTTTCCTAATAAATCTTGGAATTAAAGAACTAATTTCTTCTGCCCTCATTTATCCGTTGATACCTGTAGTTCAGCATCATAAATTAAAGCTCAAAGAAGTAGTGATCAGTATGTCAAATTCGGACAAGGTAGACGACACTTTAAATTATTGCTTCTGTGGGAATGTCAAGTGCCAAAACAGTTCTAAAGCTTCATCTCTGCTGTAAGTAACATTAAGCAAACAGGGATGTTAACTCGCCTGTCAGAAGCTTTCAGCTTGTTTGTACTTTCAGCTCCTGCTAAGTGGAGAGGCTCCTCTGTGAGAGCAGGCAAGTCTCCAGCAAAGGTTTGCAAGCCTGAAACCTAGAGCCCAGTGAGGGAGGGGAGAAGCCCGGGCCTCAGTGACTTTCCCTCCCACTGTATTGTGGACCCTGTTTCCTCACTGTCTCTCCTGCTCTCAGAGGAGGCACCTTTGATGATGTCGTTATTGTGCTGAGATAACCGAATTGTTGGGCTTTTCATTATTGGGGACGCATGAGGCTCAAACTCTCCCATCTCAGATGCCTCAGAGCTTTAGATTCTGGATTCCTAGATTATATGAAGCGAATTTATCCTCAAAGTGATCTTATGCGGCAAACATTGGAAAGAATCAAAGGAAAATGAAACTGTTGACTTACAGCCTCGCCAAAGAAAGAAACACAATTCAGATTTATTCTTATTGAAGACAACTTTTCTGTTAGATTAAGGCATGCATTCCTTTTCAATATCTATTCTCAATTATCCATTGTTTAAACAAATCAGGTCAAAATGTTTCCACTCTTTCCCTAAAATCGACTCAAAATAGATTTTAGAAATTGCTCTCCTGAACTTTGAACCATCAGGACACATCAACCAAGTAGGTCATGGCAGAACTGAGCAAACAAGAAACAGTGGCCGAGCTCCAGCTCCCAGACAGAGAGAGGTGTCTAAACTCACGGAAATGGAAGCTTGTCCCTAGTAGACAAGTTCGGATCATTTTCCTGCAGGAACAAGTCATTTGTCTTCCTATTTCTGAAGATCCAGTAAGGCAGAGGACAAAACACTTGCGATTTCTTTACTGCAAGGTGCGGAGACAGTTCCACAATGGGGCCGGAGGCTGCTCCTTTCATTTCTGTGCTACCTGCTCAATAGTGGTCCACTGGGGAAGTTACCTGCCCTCCCGGCACCCCCTGCCCTGCTTCCCAGGGCCTTACCAGCCCGGTTCACAGCCTTATCATTAATCCTTCCAGAACAGTCAGGAACACAACAACCCGGAGCAACAAAACCACGTTCTTTGAGCTTATTCTTTCTGCCCTCACCACCTACCAGCCTCATAACATACTCTGGCTCCTCATTAATGAAACCGTTCATTAATCAACCGCTTTCTGCCAGGGAAAATGCCTGACTCCTTTGATTTCACACACAGAATGCACTTCATTGCTTTAGACCATATGTTCTATGCTGGAACACTGCAGCCAGGACTCAAACCAGTGCTCTCCAACATGGAAGCGAGAGCTTCGCCCTGGAACAGTGCCTGCTTCAGCAGCCTGCAATAACCACGGTCCCTCCAGCCCAGCATTCACTGTGAAGGGAAGAAAGAGTGGGAAGAAAGAGAAAAAAAGTGAGAAAGGAAATCCAACACCCTGGCTAGCACCCAGCGGCTCGACCTGAGCAGACTCTCAACCTCCTCTTCCTCCCGTCCACAGTGGGTTTCACACAAATCCCACCCACCCCACAGAACAGTGAGCAAAACACAGCAGCAGCAAAAGGTTGGTTCTTCCTTCACAAACGCTCATCCCGAGGTGGGCACACTTTTAAAATGAAGCATCTACAAGGTCAGAAAGGCAGAGATGATCTCGCAGAGTCTCTGAGCGCCGTGCGGTGATCGTGCCAACTCTCTTCATCCGCAATAGTCATCGCGGATGCCTATACGCAATGGCGATCCCTTTCTCCAGAGTTCATCCAAGTTCTCACCAAGATCTCTTGATGAGAAACAAGTGCATCAAATGTCCTCAAGAAAATAGCACGGAAATAAAAGTACAGTGTCCAAGAAGGACCAAACCACCAAGAGACAGTCATTTTATTATTCTGTTTTCAGTGTTTTCACCCCAGCTCCTTTGAGTTCAGAGATTTAGAGAGAAATGGATGCAGGAGCCAAGGGAGAAGCAAAAGCAGAAACATCTTACACTGTTTCATCTACTTGCCGAAAATATTGCTGAAAAGACAGATTTTTAAAAAAAAATTTATTATACACATGGGGCAGAGCTGCTACCGGCTCTCCCTGTGTTCAGCTGATCATGAGGAGCCCAGGAGGTAGGTGAGATCTAGCCCCTTGCAAGAATCCAGAGGAACCCTCACACCATGAGGGCCACCATTTTCAACATCTGGACTCCACAACTTGTCAGAGCTTCACCCAAGAGATGAAAAAGGAAAAAGCTTGACAGGAATTTAATACCTGGGAAACAGGTGAAGGAAAGGCAGGTTACCCAGAGAGGAGAACTTGGACATGTCTTTGGTTTCTCCAGCTTTGCTTTCTCTTCCCAACAGTCTTGAGGATGTGTGGTTGAGGATGTGTCTCTGAGGCGCTTCGTGTTCCTGGAGCAGGCAGATGCCCTTGGGCTACACTAGCATGCAACAGGACATAGGAAGATATTACTGGTGCCCGCTTGAGCAAATCGATGCACAAAGGGAAGACAAGTGATACAAGTGATACAAGTTATACCTATGCTGTGATATACAATTAAAAAGTTGTTCATGATTGGGTTTCAGTCATACATTGTTCCAGAACCCATCCCTCCACCAGTGCCCTATTCCCATCATCAATGTTCCCAAATTCCCTCTCCCAGCTTGCCTCTATAGCAGGCACTTTTCCTTTTGTTCTCTTGAAAAGACAGATTGTTGGTGCTCTGCAGAGGACACATAATGAAGCTGCCCAAAGTAAAAACACTTTTCCACCATCCTGCGGTTCAAAAGGCCGGGAATGGTGAGGACACAGGCCACACCCCAAGGCCAGCAGAGTGTCTGGGAAATTCAGGACAGAGCTGGTGAGCCAGGCCTGCTCTGGGAGCCAAGGTCCGGAGGACAGCAACCACACATCCTCAAGACTGTTGGGAAGAGAAAGCAAAGCTGGAGAAACCAACGACATGTCCAAGTTCTCCTCTCTGGGTAACCTGCCTTTCCTTCACCTGTTTCCCAGGTATTAAATTCCTGTCAGGCTTTTTCCTTCTTTCTTACTTTAAAGAAAATAAATTTTCCAACAGAAAGGTTACTTTTGAGATGGTAATTTTCGTTGCTGAAAGTCCAATTCAACCTTGTGCACCTGGACTGAGGGTGGATTGGAACAAAAAAAATAAAGCAGGCCATTGTGTATGTGGATGTGAGAGAAACGTGTCTGCATCTCAGGTGAGGAAAAGGATGGTCAAGGCGAGAAAAGCTACAGGATGACCGGGTGCTGGAGGCATAAGGACTCCGGGGAAGGAGAGGCAAGGACAGACTTGGAAGCAGTGAGTGCTACCTTCAGTCCTGGTGGCTCTTAGCAGCCTTATCATCTCTTTTCCATTTCTGCCTGACTGGGGTGGGTGTGCAGATTTGTGAGGCCTGAGTGCATCCCTACTGGATTCCTGGGATGCCCAAACTCTCTCTTCCTCTCTCATCTATCTTCAGGGCCAAACACGATGAAGGGGGTTGGACAAATGAGGAGATGGCTGAATGACTCGCAATTTCCTTTCTCGCTTTAACAAGAGACAGTATTGCCTGAAGCTCATTTCACTAAGCTGTCAGAGTTCACCCATCAAAGGCCATTTCCACAGTCCCACAGGCAGTGGGTGACTAACACCACCCCTGGTTCCCTCTTGGGATTGCTACCCCACAGCTCCCCAGTGCAGTGGCAGGGCACCTCCGACCTTGGCCCATGGCAGCTGAGAATTGAGGGCCACAGAGCCTTCACAGAAGTCGATTCATCGGGGCCCATTTCCCACCACCAATAACCCCAATTCCTCCCCCTCCCTAGCCTGCCTCTATGGCAGGTTCTTTGTGACAAGGTACTGAGTATGTGGCCAGGTCTAGAGAGACTGAGATGAGAAACAATGCAGTTTGGGACAAAGAAAAGCCAAGACAACAGAATCAAAGCTGTACAAAGAGGGAAAGAAGCCAAGAGGAGGCTTGTCACAATCACGTGTGAGGAAGAACCAGCAGAGACTCCCGGCTCTGCAGTTTGGGTAGTGGCGGTTTTGGAGTTGATGCATTTGTTATTTGTAATAGACGAGGAAGAGCAACACCGAATAAATATTCTTTAAACAATTGCTGGGGTGAAGTCTTAGAAGTTTCCATTTCTAAATCTGCATAAGTCTGGCTGCTTCAGAGAAGAATGCTTATTGATTTATCTGTTATCGATTTATTCTCCTGGTGCCTACTTGGAACCTTGGCAATGGCACTCTGCATGCATGTAAAAGTGAATCAGGCCTTTATCCCCAGAGTGATGAAGATGGTCAAACCCTCAGTGTCCCAGCCTGCCCAAAGGACAAGGTTACAACTTCATGCCATTTGAAGAAAAAGAAAAAGATTAGAAAAATGCTGAAGTCATCAGCTGAGTTGAAGGCTCAGTCACATTTTCTACCACAAATAATTTAATTACAATCCATTTTAATTGAAAATTTGCATGAAATATTCAGGACAGAAAATAACAAACAGTTTATTGCCAAGATAATTTGGATTGCACGTCTTGTTCATGGTTCTTGTTCTTCACAAATTTTTGCTGGTAGTTTATATAATTGGATTCTTAAATCAAATGCCAATTTGTGACTAATCCCCCAATTGTTTATTTCATGTTTTTTTTTCCTTTTTTTCTGTCTTTAAACATTTTTAGAAATATAGACTCATGGGAGTAGTTAGGAAAATCAAGACAGAGATAAATTTAATTTTTTTTACCATTACCCTTTATTTACTTTTCTAGGTTATTAAAGAAGTCAAGTGCAAAATCTAGTTTTCTGAATACTTGATCACTTGATCACTTGAATCCGTTATTCATCGATTTGCTTGATTTGCTCGAGCGGGCGCCAGTAACATTTCCATTGGACCCTATCACGTGCCAATGTAGCCCAATGGCATCTGGTTGATTCAGGAATATGAATAACCTCAAACCGTTCCTTCAGGGTCTTTACAAGGAAGTCTGACCATCTTGTAGGTCACGTGATCTTTTGACATCCTGTGGGATCCAGTCGGTAATGGCTCTAGTCCAGCGGTTGTCTCCAAATCGCATTACATGTCCAGCCCATCTGATTTTCGATGCCTTGGCAAACAAGACAGCATCCCTGATTCTGGAATAGCGAAGGAGGTCAGAACTCCGATTCCTTCTCTCACTTGAGTGAGGCGTGATATTCCAAGCATAGCTCTTTCAATTCCTCTCTGGGAGACCCAAATAGCATTCTCATCCTGCTTTCGTAGGGCCCAGGTCTCTGAGGTGTATGTTAATGCAGGGAGAATGGTGGAGTCAAAGAGATGTGCCCGGAGCCGGAGGTTCTTTGTCCTTTTAGCTATTTCTTTTAGCTATTTCTTCGATGCCTTTGAAGGCATTCCATGCTGCCTCTCTTCCTCCTGCGCAGCTCAGGTTTTAGGTCGTTTATCATGTTGATTTCTGAATACTAGTAGATTATATATTTGATAAATAAGAACTAAAATTATTTTACTATAATACATTCTTTAAAGAAATACTTTCCAAAGTATTTGTGCTTTTTACCAGGAAGGCCACTGACTCAATATGTAATCAAATTTTAAACATTCAATTTTTTACATCATTATTTTGTTTTACTATTTAGCCATCACTGGGTTAAGGTCTCTCAATATTTTCCCCTATATAGCATAGAATAAATGATATTTGGCCCTAAACTTTACATTAATGTCATTTTAGTACATTTGCTGTTGCTTAGTTTTCATAAAACTAAATAAAATTTCTCCAAATTTTGAGTAATTAGGCTGCAATTGTGAGATAAACATTTTAAGTGTAGTATTTCCAAAACACAACAATTCATGTATAATTAGATACTGATGAAGGAGGTAGATAATCTAGTCAACTAGTTTTTTCTTTGATTGCCTGATTTTTAGAAATCCCCTTGAGTGATTATGTGCTGTGATTTTGCTTGTAAAATTTGCTGCAACTCGTGACATCAGGCAGGATGACCAAACATTTCACAGAGTTGATTTGCTGGATCACTGGTCACTCAGCCAAAGGAAGGGCACAGACTATGCTTAGATGCCTCTCTCAGTTCACACGCTAATGCTCAATAATTCTTTACCTAACTGGAATTGAATTTTCTTTCTATTCCTTTCCAGAAAAAAATTAGATACACACTAGAGATTGTGACTATAGTAGTATGAGAACATTTTTAAAAGCACACTTAGTTTTTAAAGATTGCATCACCATATGGTTAGAATGAATTTATTGGCCTCTCAATTAGCAAAATATTTTGAACATATGTAAAGAAGAGCTGCTACTGGCTTTTGCTGTACCCAGCTGCTCATGAGGCGCCCGGGAGGGGATGGTAGGTTCTAGCCCTGGCCCGCCACCCCAGCAGAGCCTCACAATAAGCCAGACGACCCCCACTCCATAAGGGCCTCCATTTTCCACATCCGGACTTCCCCTCATCAGCACTCTACCCAGCAGACCAGCGGCCATGCGGTTCATCAATAAATGCTCGATTCTGAGATGACTACAAGAGTATGCTACCCGCATGGCAGAGCCTGGCAAGCTACCTGTGTCGTATTTGATATACAAATACCAGTAAAATTATAGACCTCATTCCCATGACCTGATGGAATGGTTTGAGGCTCTTTATGTTCCTGGAGCAAGCAGGTGCCCTTGGGCTCTACTTGCATGAGACAGGTCATATGGAGATGTTACTGGTGCCCGCTCGAGCAAATCGATGATGAATGGGAAGACAGTCATACAGTGATGTAAAGAAGAATCAATCTGAATAAGTATTACATTACATGCATTGTATTTATGTTCTGATTAAGTATTGCATAAGTACATTGTAATTATTGTCATAAATTTTATGTTATTTAT
Organism: Cryptotis parvus; assembly: GCA_021461705.1. NCBI lineage: Eukaryota > Metazoa > Chordata > Mammalia > Eulipotyphla > Soricidae > Cryptotis > Cryptotis parvus. The sequence goes on from JAJIBD010000484.1 coordinate 203,688, forward strand.
TTTATTTATGTCATGAATAAGTATTGCATTATGTACATTTTATTGCCTCAAATAAGTATTTAATAAGTTTGTTCATTGTTAGAAATAAAATAAAGTGGTTTTTTATTTGATTATTAAGCAATGAAAACAGAATCTTTACTTTCATTTAATCTAAGTTACAACAAAATATCCTCCTGGTTTACAACTTAGAGCCGAATAATTTGGGTATCTTTAACATCAAGAAATATTTTTGAGCAAAAGGAAAATCTGCTACTTTAGACAGGTCGGTGTTTCCTCAGAGGTGAAACAACCATCAATTATCACTAGCTCCTGTGTGGTCAGTTCGTATGCCCCTGGTTCACTCACTTCCCTGTGCTATCTTGTCCAGCAGTAGGTAGGTGTCATATCAAATTGTCCTACTAGTAATAACTCAGATCATGCTGTTCTTTCATAATACTTTACCAAAAAAACACTTGCCTTGATTTGCAAGCCCCAAGCACATGAAAATACATTTGTACTTTATAATTCTATAGAGAATATGCATTCTAATTGATACTATTTTAATTGGCACTATCAGAGACTGGCGTCAGTAGATAGATTCAAACAGATATTTCACGTGTCTTTATAGAAACTACTTTGTAAAAGTTTTAACAGCCTTTATAGCTGGTGTTAAATTCTAAACTAAACACCTAAAGAATGAAATCTTGCAAGCACATAAGCCATCTGTCCTTTCCTGCCATCACATATATTTCTTCATTTCCTGTTGCCTGATTCAAAAAAAATGTAATGCTTCTGGCATTTAAGTAGCAATCAAAAGAAATAGAATAAGTATATGTCTGTAAAGATGTGTAAAAATAGTCTCCAGTTAGCACTGCTGAAGTTCACATGTAAAATTTCAAATGTGTTCAAGAACGATGCTGAGAACTAAGGGGATTTTGCTAAGGCCTTGGATTCAATCCTCCCATAGAAAAAGGGAAAGCGGCTCTATATCTCCATGACAGATTACATATTTTGCCATTTCCTACACTAGTTATCAAAATAACAATTTTTTTTTTGTTTTTTGCTTTTTTTGGGTCACACCCGGCAATGCTCAGGGGTTTCTCCTGGCTCTGCACTCAGGAATTACTCCTGGCGGTACTCGGGGGGACCATATGGGATGCCGGGGATCGAACCCGGGCTGGCATGGGCCGGCCGTGTGCAAGGCAAACGCCCTACCCGCTGGGCTATCGCTCCGGCCCCAAAATAACAAATTTAAAACAATGAAATGCCCACAACATGATTGAGCTCATTAATTCAATAAAGGAAAATAATTTAGAAACATTGAAAGGTATAATTAATTCTAAAATATTTTTTTTAATTTTTTGTTTTGGGTCACACCTGGCAATGCTCAGGAGTTACTCCTGGCTCTGCACTCAGGAATTACTCCTGGCGGTGCTCAGGGGACCATATGGGATGCCAGGGATTGAACCTGGGTTGGCTGCGTGCAAGGTAAATGCCCTACCCGCTGGACTATTGCTCAGGCCCTAATTCTAAAATATCTTATTTCATATTTCTTAGTACTTATTATTTGATGCTTATTTTTTAATCTGTGCAGTTATTGTCATGTTGGAAAAAGAGTTGTGCTACAAGTATATGTATGTATAATGTATATGTACCTATATGTGTGTATATATAATGCATATTATGTCTGATGATGGATATACACATTGTTTGGTGTATACATCATAGAAATACCTATGTCAGTTGGAACTCAGTTGTGCATAGATAAGGGAAAGGTCATTATCTCCAAGTCACTACAGCTTCCCTAAAAAGAAAGATTTATAATAATAAATTAATTAGAAATAATAAGAGAGAAAAGTTACAAGTTTGGGATTTTAGGACTGGGGACAGACACCTCAGGGGACTTCTGTCCTTTACACCATCCACCAAAGGTTCACTCTGGAGCCAGAGACTATGAGCGAGATGGTGAGACACATTTCCTGTGTCTGAGATCACACCTGCAGAAGACCTTGCACGTGCCTTGCAAGTGGCCCTCTAGGGCTCAATCGCCTGTAACCCCAGTGGTACCTAGAGCCCCACAGAAGTGATCCCTGAACACAAAGCCATGAGTAAGCCCTGAGTACCACAGGGTGTGGGCCAAAAGGAAGGGGGATTTTCTTTCATTTATTTTTTGGTTTGGAGACCCACAACTAGGGTGTTCGGGCTTACTACTGTCTCTGTACTCAGCAATCACTCCAGCAGGACTTTGGCGACCACATGGATGCCGGGGCGGCACCTGGGTTGGCCGCCTATAAGGGAAGCATCCTACCTACTGTAGTAGCTCTCCAGCCAGGAAATTTCATTTGTTTTGCCAATATCAAGGGTCAGATACCCTATGAAACCTTTTAAAAATCTAGGTAGTCTTTACAGCAGTATTGGAAGATGGGACGACAGCTAATAGAAGTTTGAGAAACCCAGACAACTGATTCTCATAAGATGGCACCTTTTATCTAAATTTTTTAAATGGCACTTCTAGAAAGTGATGCTGGTGCCTGCAGAGGTGAACCTCCACAGTGCAGGGATGGCACCCCAGAGGGAGGTGGCATTGGCGGCGTGGTCATGAGAGTGCAGAATCCAAGGAGGGCAGTGTGTGGTATGGTGCCCTTCCAGCAAGGATCTTGGGTTCCCATCATCTGCCACTGCCTTGTGAGCCTCCAGCAGGCAGGGTGGACCAGGCAGGGGATTCCACAACCAGAGCCTGTACCCAGCAGAGCCTCCAAAGAACAGAGAAATTCCTGTTGCTCACCCACCAATCTGGGAGATTTGGTCATAGAAGTTTAGCTAAAGACTTCAATTTCTTTCTCTTTTTTTTTTTTTTTTGCCAGACGGGGCAGAGCTGCTACTGACTCTCCCTGTGCTCAGCTGATCATGAGGCATCTGGGAGGGAAGGTGATTTCTAGCCCTGGCCCACCATCCCAATAGAGCCTCACAAGAAACCAGAGGAACCCCCACACCATGAGGGCCGCCATTTTCAACATCCTGACTCCACAGCTGGTCAGAGTTCCACCCAAGAGATAAGCCAATCTCTCCCCATTGCAGTCCATCAGTAAATGCATGAACTGAGCACCTACTACCGAGTATCCCACCCACACAGCAGAGCCTGGCAAGCTACCCGTGTCATATTTGATATCACGAAAAACCAGCATCAATTATAGACCTCATCCCCATGACCTGAACAAATGGTTTGAGGCAATTCATGTTCCTGGTTCGAGCAGATACACTTGGGCTACACTAGCACGCAACAGGAAGTATGGAGATGTTACTGGTGCCTGCTTGAGCAAATTGATGAACAATGCGAAGACAAATGATAGAAGTGAATTTTTTTTGCTTTTTTTTTTTTGGGGTCACACCTGGCCATGCTCAGGAGTTACTCCTGGCCCTTCACTCAAAAACTACTCCTGGCGGTGCTCTGGGGACCATATGGGATGTCGGGGGAGCCGAATCAGGGTTGGCCGCGTGCAAGGCAAATAAATGCCCTACCCACTGTGATATTGCTCCGGCTCCTGACTTCAATTTCTAACGAAGAAATTTAACATTACATGTCTAATATCAATTATCAATAACTTTTTGAATCACAGTTCTTTAATATAATTTTCAGTTTTTAAAATTTCCCATAATATTCAAGAGATCAAACTTCAACCATGAAAACTATCCTTAAAGTTGGAGAATAAAAGCACTTTTTTCCTTTAAAAATGTTGATGGTAAGTATTGTGCTGCGTAAAATGAGTCACAAGGAGAAGGACAGATGTAGAGTGATTGCACTCATTTTCATAATAGTAAAAGAAAAACATAATATGAGAATAATACCCAAGCAAGTAGAAACAAGGGGCCAGGAGGAGTGGTCCACAGTTGGGAACCTGCCTCAGGTGCTGGGGGAGAGGGCAGTTGGGATAGAGAGGAACCACTATGAGAAAGAGAGTCGAAATGACCACTCTGGATAAGAACTGAGTGCTGGAAGGAGGTGAAGGAACTGACATGATAAGAATGATAGAAAGAAAGAAAGAAAGAAAGAAAAGAAAGAAAGAGAAAGAAAGAAAGAAAGAAAGAAAGAAAGAAAGAAAGAAAGAAAGAAAGAAAGAAAGAAAGAAAGAAAGAAAGAAAGAAGAAAGAAAGAAAGAAAGAAAGAAAGAAAGAAAGAAAGAAAGAAAGAAAGAAAGAAAGAAAGAAAGAAAGAAAGAAAGAAAAGAAAGAAAGAAAGAAAGAAAGAAAGAAAGAAAGAAAGAAAGAAAGAAAGAAAACGCTGAAATCATGCTCTCAATCATCTGTGAAAAGATAGAAAATCTTAGCCAAAAATGTTATATACCCTGAACTTCTATGTACCACCAGGCCGGTATTTATGTCATTCGCTGCTGTAATTCCCAATGATAGCTGTTCCAGAAGGTGATTAACCTATTAGCGTTTTCAGCAGGCGCTCCTCGCCAACACACGCAGCTAGAAGCCATGGTGCTCAGGCTGAACTGCGTCCTTAAGCGTTTTTGCAGCAGAGTGAAAGGAAATAGCCTTCTTTGCCTTTTGAAAGCAAAGCTGCAACCTGGTCCTTTCAGCACTGTAGCTGTGCTGAGAACCAAGGGAAAGGCTTTCTCGTTAATGGGAGTGCCCGAATCCAGGGGTCCATGGGAACAGAACGATTCTGGAAGAAAAGCCGAGCAGAGATCTTTCCAAGCAATAGATCGCACCCAGACTGCTGCTCTCTGCTCCACAACTCCTGTCACTGAAACTGTCACAAGGGTTACCGTCCATTTCCCGTCATTAAAACAGCCCTCTTATCCGTTCCCGAGGGCTTCCGCTATTATTTTCTGGATGCATCTGCAATTCCAGGCCCACCATCCCAACTGCCTCCATTTGGTGATGATTCAAAGTAGCTGGTACTAAGTACATTTTTTAGGTAAGAAAAAGTGGACTTAATGCTTGCATATTTTCTAATTGCCCTATTTTCCAGGTAATTACTTCTTCAGAAAATAAAGCAAAGCTCCAATCAGCATGTCCGCCTGCACTAGCTGCCATAAGCAATTCCCAGGACCTTGAATGATGTCAAGGGAGAAAACCAAGTTACTTCAGATCTGGAAAACGAAAGCTCAGGTCAACTCACCTTAACACAAAAGTGTAATATTCTTGTTCTAAATACTATCATTGGAGCTTCTGGCGACTGTTTTCTGAAACGTTCCCATTACTGATCCAGTGCAACATTTGTTGCTTTATCTGCTTATTTCTGGGACTTTGGATATTTAACTATTAACCACCAAGATGGTGACTACATAGGGTGACCCTAAAGAGCCAAAGCCTGCAGGAGCGGTAGTGGCCCTAGCCCAGCCTGTGTGCATAGCAGAGGAGGGGCCAAACCGTGCTGCCCCAGAGGACCGCAGGAGAAGAGTCTTGATGAAGGAGGAGGCATCAGAGAGGCCACGCAGCGCGACAGGACAGTAACGCTGGGGTCATGAGGGGCCTGTCGATTTCAGAGGGCAGCCTGCAGGGAGTGGCCCAGGCACTGCGAGACATAGAAGAGCCTCCTCAGAGGAAAGGCTGTCTTCTTTGTTGCTTAAAAACTATGACAAAGCTTTCAATTGGCCCCTATGTGCTTTGTTATGTTTAATCATGAAAAGGCATCATGTGTTTCCACAAGCCGAGCGGTTTTGGACTCACCTCAGGTCATTTCTAAGGGTGTAACTCTCTCTGCCCTACTTCGCTCTGTCATGGCTTCAGATCTATATTTCAGCTCAAGGACCGTCACAGGGTACCGAGCTGGTGGTGTAGACAGACGCCTGCATTCTGTGGTTGCCCTTTGGAGAACGGAGGAAGGGCTCCCACAGCCAGGCCAAGGGATTTGTGAGGTCCATCCTTGAGGAGAAACTATCATTACTAATCAAACTGCCATCAAGATGAGCCTCCATGTACTGTCCTGGGACTTGGGCAACGTAGACACAAACTCCCTTGTACTCCCGGCACTCTTGCACCCAGAGATGGTGTGTGTCAAGCAAAGGTGGTTTCAGGGAGCCAGATGACGGCACAGCAGCTAGGGTGTCTGCCTTGCACTCGCCAAACGGGTGGAGCAGAAGCCCCCGAATGCAAAGCCAGGAGAAACCCCTGAGTCCTGCCAGGTGTGTCCCCACTGCAAAAACAAAAACAAGGACGTTTCCATGATAGGCTGGGTCCAAGACTGAGGACGCGCCTCCCTGATCACCGCGATTACCTCTCCTCACCTACACGAGTCGCTCGTCTCCTCCTCTCGTACACTAGTCGTTCTGAGCCTTTCTTTCACGGGCTAAAGACGGTGAATAGACGTGTATTTTAAGTGTGAACCTTAAGCTTTAGCTGAGACTATCAATAGCTTGCTCCTGAAATTTTTTCTTTCCTGGGCTTTTGTTCTTGTAAATAACAGAGGCCACACAAAAGATCCTGAGCTGTGCTGTGGTTGGCTTCAGGCTGCTTCAGGAGAGGAGCCGCAGAAAGTGCACAGAAGAGCAAGTCAGTAGCACTTAGCTCAATGCTAAGGAAGTGAGGTTAGGCACAAACCGAGGAGCTACCTGATCTTTAATGAAGGGAATTTGCTGCTAATTGTTTTTAAAAATGCATAATATATATTCTATATAACAGTAACATACAACAAAGAATATGGAAGAAAGCAAAATGTGTCTGAAATACTATCCTACAGGGAGGGTGGTGATAACTGTTGGTGAGCACTTTGCACTCTATCTTCAAGCTGCAGCGGGCGTCTGCACACACATACACTCATGCACACATATACTCACACTCACACACGCTACACACGCACACACATATACTCACACTCACATACACATAAACACATATATTCACACACTCACACAATACACACTCACACACATATACTCACACACACACTCATACACATATACTCACACTCACACACTCACACACCTATACTCACACTCACATACACATATTCACACTCACACACATACACACTCACACACATATACACACAAACATACACACTTACACACAAATACTCACACAATACACACATAATACACACTCACATAAACATACACACATATATTCACACACTACACACAAAAATCTCACACAAACACTCACACACATATACTCACACCATACACTCACAAACACACATACACATACTCACACTCACACACACTCACACAGACACACACACGCTTCTATTCCTTCTTACATCCCATCCAAGATCTAAGAGAATCTGTATTCCCTGTCTGTAAAGGGAATGTGTGGGCCTTTGCTTTGTTGCTGGTGTTTCCATTTCTATGAGCAAAGTTCCCAATACACCTTAGCTTCCAAATCAAATAACCAAATCCTTTCATTTGTTTCATGATTTTCCACAGTATGAGTTTGCCATCCTTTATCTTACCAACAGGCATTTATACTAGTCATAGATTTACAGCACAACCACGTGAAGGGGGTATCGGCAGCCATGTGTTTCCCTGAAACCTGAAACCCGCTGCAGGGTAAAGTACGACCTTCCTCGACTCCTTATTATTTTTTTTTTTGCATTTTGGGTCACACCCGGTGGCGCTCAGGGGGTTACTCCTGGCTCTGCACTCAGGAATTACTCCTGGCTGTGCTCGGGGGACCATATGGGATGCGGGGGATCGAATCCGGGCCGGCATGGGCCGGCCGCATGAAGGAAAATGCCCTACCCGCTGGGCTATCGCTCCGGCCCCATCGCCTCCTTATTGACTCAGAGGTGCCCCACTGGATGTCTTAAACACTTGCTAATACTGGGCCCAGTGTGTAGAGGAGAACAGAGAAGGAAAGAAACCATGGTGTGAAGATTGAAGAGAAAGGGAAGTTATGGGAGAAAGGGTCAGGGCTTTAGTAACTGGTGACGTGGGGGGTGGTAGAACGGCACCCCCAGAGACTCGACAACACTGCAAACATGAGATTGAGCGGCACCCACCAGAACTGTGTAATGCACCCGTCAAGGTGACAGGTGGGGACAGAATACAGGAACGCCAGTGGAAGGAGTCAACACTGGTGGTGAGATTGGTGTTGGAATATTATATGTCTAAAACTCTATAAATATTAATCTATAAATATTATAAATATAATCTATAAATATTATATGTCTAAAACTATCAATAACTTTGTCACAGTCACTGTCACTATCCTCCCGTTCATCATCGATTGGCTCGAGCGGGCACCAGTAACATCTCCATATGTCCTGTCTCATGCTAGTAGAGGCCAAGGGCACCTGCTTGCTCCAGGAACATAAAGAGCCTCAAAACATCCATCAGGTCATGGGAATGAGGTCTAAAATTGTTACTGGTATTTGGCATATCAAATACGACACAGGTCGCTTGCCAGGCTTTGCCGTGTGGGTAGTATACTCTTGTAGTCATCTCTAAATCCAGCATTTATTAATGAACAGCGTGGCCGCTTGCGACACGCGAGCCAGGCTGTGATAGGGAGGTCTATTGGGTGGAGTTCTGATGAGAGGGAAGTCCGGATGTGGAAAATGGAGGCCCTCATGGTGTGGGGGGGTCGTCTGGCTTGTTGCAAGGCTCTGCTGGGATGGTGGGACAGGGCTAGAACCCCCCATCCCTCCTGGGTGCCTCATGAGCGGCTGGGCACAGGGAGAGCCAGTAGCAGCTCTGCCCCATGTCTATGAGTCGCAGTCACAGTGAGTCTTTGTCACAGTTCTTTGATTAAATGAAAAAAGAGATAAAAAACAATAAATACTGAAGCCTTTATGACTTTTCTCCTAGGCATCACTGTCTGCATGTCCAATAAGCAAATCAAATCTGACATGTGCAAAATCAAGGTTTGGGCTTGTCCCGTTTCAGAATGCTCCTTCCTCAGCTTCATCCACAAAACAAAAGGGAAATCTAATGTCTCTAACATACAAAAGCAGCCTAAGGCTCCCATGGAGCGTGAGCAGAAGATGGGTGAGTTCTGAAGGGTCCTCATCCACCAGTAACCGCAGGGGCTTTCTCTCCTGAATCCGACAGGGCTTTCCATGAAGGTCTCCCATGACACCACACCGAGACAGAGCTTTTCTCCTCTCCCTACTCAACAGGCTCTGGTGAGTGAATGGGCACAAAAGCGTGGGGGGTCTTGGAGGGGAAACAGAAGCTATCCTGGACCTAGGTGGTCGGAGGACACAGCCTGAGTCCCCAAGCTGTCTGCCACCTGCTGAACATGCTTTCAGTTGGTTTCCTGGCTGCGCTGAACTGGTAAATCCAGGCTTGTTTTCATAGAGAAACCCTGGGCTGTCTCAGTAATGCAGTCTTGAACCCAATGGCAGCTCTACCCAGGCAGAAAGAAATTATTAACCTTATTTTCTTCATTCTTCCCCTCCTTTTTAAAAAGGAAAAAAAAAACGAAACAGCTTCCTCTTTGTTCCCTTAAAATCTTGTTTTTCTATACATCTGCATGATGCAAACAATTCCTTCAGAGCAAAATTCACAGGATTTGATTTTATAGAAATGCTTCCGAGCCACAGGAAGCACCCATGGTGTGACTTTTACATCTATCCTGCAAAACTCTACATATTTTTGCGACTCATGTGAAACCTCGTGTCTTAATGGGCTTATGAATCAAATGGCAAGGTTGGGCAATCATGTACCAAAACCGTAAGAATTAAATCTGAAATTTAGTCCAAGTCCCAAGAAAGGTTTTATAAGCTTCATGGCTGACATACAGCTAAGACGGCATTAAAGTTTTAGAGAGAGGTTTTTGACCTGTTACAATGAAGTTACCAAAGCTTAAATCAAGTCTGAGATCTATTTAGATAAGACTCTGTTACAACCTAAGTCTGTGACTTAACTACTTAGTCCCCATAGTGGCAAAGAAACAATTTTTTTTCATCTGTTAAAAATAAAAATACTAACCCTCTTTTCCCCTAACTTGAATACTTTAAGACAAATTAGATAAGAAACTATAGTAATCTACAATGAAGGCTTTCATTTCATAGTGATAAAACTTAATAAAAAATTCCTGCTGCTCTTGACTCATGCATAATATTTTTACAACTTTTATTCAAGATGAATTTTAAATGTTTCATGAATATTTAGAGGTTTGGTTTCATATTTAGTTTGGTTTATATATGACCGAATTCAGTAAATTAATTCCTGTTGTCATCTTTGCTTAATATCTGCACATCCAGATTTCATAATGTTTACCCACCTCACAACTCACAACATGAAGCAACTGGGTGGCAAAGCTTCTCATTCTGCACAATGCCTTGGCAAACAAATCTATTAGAAGAAAAATTGCCAAATAGAGTTAACAAATTTCTCAATCATGGACTTTCTGGTTACAATCTTGTCTGTAAAAAGAGATTCTGGTAGGTAAAAAATGTGTTCTTCCTGAAATATCCTTTTTTAAAAAATGCTCCTTAGTGTCTTTATATCCTCATGCTAACATCAATCTAAATGATCATTTTTCTTTCTTGCACATATATACAATTTAATAATGAGCTGTGAAATTTAAGTGCTATGAAATGCTATTGCCAAAGTATCTAATTAAAATGCAGCTTCCATTCACAATTTCCAGGTGAACTATGAGCATGTGACTTCATTTCCTATGACTGGTGATTTATACATGCATCAGTTCATTCCTCAGGAAGAAGACTGTCATGTTCTACCCAGATCGCGAAACTTATTCTCAGGTGAACTGGAAAAGTTGGCAAAATATGAGCCATTATAAAACTAAGTTTGAGGAGTAATAAGCTATTACTGTTCATTAAATGTCCAAAATCATTAATTTTATAAATATCAGTCTGAAATCAATGCTATAAAACTCCTCTTACTTGTTCTTTGGGGTAGGAGGCATGATTTGCCCATACCCAGTACTTACTCCTGGATCTGTGCTTAGGGATCACTCCTGGTGGGGCTCTAGGGACCACCTGGGCTGCCAGAGTTGGCTGTACGCCAGCACCTTACTCACTGTATTATCTCTTCACTCTTTAGGTCTTTTTCCTAAACTTGCCAATTTGGATCAATATGGACCAATATGGCTCTGCAGATTGCGGAGAGAGCCTGGCAAGCTACCTGTGTCATATTTGACATGCCAAATACCAGAAACAATTATAGACCTCATTCCCATGACTTGATGGAATGGTTTGAGGCTCTTTATGTTCCTGGAGTGGGCAGATGCCCTTGGGACATCTCGCACGTGACAGGACATATTGAGATGTTACTGGTGCCTGCTCAAGTAATTGATGATCTACGAGAAGTCAAGTGATCAAGTAATGGTTCAAAACCACAATTTTACAACTAAATTAAGCAATAACATGGAAAAATGTCTCCCTTGCCTTTTAATAATAGGTTGGCAATGAGCTAAGATCCCATTTCAAATAGGCAACAAAAGTGAACTTGAAGAAGCAAATCAAATGGACGTTCTTTGACTTGTGGAGCTGACCCATGATCCATTGACCCAAGAACCTCCATTCTCCATCTTTCCATCCAATACGACAGATGTCAACAGGAATCTAACAATCAATCAGAGCTCTCTGGTTTGAAATGCCTGCATTGGCACATTTCGACACACTGGTGACTCATATTTTGCAAGCTCAACACCAGGAAACTATTCTAGTTGGCTTCTTTGAGTGCGAAAGACATGGTGGAGGGAAGAACTGGCCGCCCGAACATTAGGCCGGTTCAGGAGGCTGCATTTGAACCCGGTTCTTACCGTGAATCAAGGGATTCCACAGCACAACCTCCGAAAATACTTTGCATTCTCATCATATGTGAAGGCATGAATGAATCATGTAGCTAAAATATCTAGGCCATGACAGAACATTCAAACGAAGCTAAAACACAAATCCCTCTTCATCCCAAACATTTTCTCAATTAGTGACCTGTAAATCAGAAATGACTGCATTCCTGATATTTTCATTCTTGTCAGAAATAATAGAAATTCTCAAAATTCAAGCGTACTAAACTTGCTTCTTACTCTTTTGGTTGGGAAATTGAGGGACTGTATTTAACATGACTGGGCTGTGATCGAAACAATCATTTGCTTTTTCATCCACATATAGTTCGGATAGCTTTTTCTTCCTTTCTGCTGATTTTGATATTGTTGCTTTGTTTGTTTTGGAGTCACACCCAGCAGTGGTCAGGGCTCAGCCCTGGTTTTGCATTCAGGGATCACTTCTGGCAGGCTCAGGGGATCTAGGGTACAGCCAGGAATTAAACCTGGGTCAGTTGAGGGCAAAGCAAGTGTCCTACCCACTTTCCTATGGTTCTGGCCCACAAAGTGCTGGTTTTCTGAAACTCTGGGGGATACTCCAAGCTAAATTCTCTACGCTTTTTAGGATGACCATGTTGAAAAGGTTAAAAAAAAGAACATTCTTCTCTCCGAATAAGGTAAGGGAATAAAACATGGAATGAGAAATTGGGCACGAGATGGCAAGCAGTCTCTTTAATATTCCCAAATATTTTGACGTTGGAAATCTGAGTTCTCAGCATGAAATTTATCTTAAAAAATCTCTGTGTTCATTTTGAGTGACCAACTGGTGATGAGGATCAGTGTTATGGGGGCTGGCAGCTGAGCAGCACCCGGACCTCAGGAAGCAACGCTGCTACAGCGAGGGTGAACAGAGCTTCCTCAGATGCTGAAGCGACACCAGCACCGGCCTGCTCTCACTGCTAAGGATGTCTTGACCGCAAAGATTTCAGAGGCTGGTTTCTGGTTCCAGGTGAGTAGACTATGAATTGGGAACACCCTGATTGGCTCCAGATAACAGGACCGCCGGGATGGAGAGCAACATGTAAAGATCAAAGGTCAGCTTCAGCAATGGGCTCCAACATGCCCTGCCTGGCCACCCCTCAAAAAGCAGATGGACTGAGAGGCAGGTTGGGCTTGGGAGGGAAACTGGGGATATTGGTGGAGGGAAAGTCACACTGGTGGTGTGAGAACCCTAAATGCTTGAAACCACCACGTAATGTTGTGAATTACAGTGGTTTTAAATTAAAATAAAGAATATGGGCAGAGTGTTTCCACTTATGACAGGGACATTCTTTCCTATAATCACATCTAATAACATCCTTTCTTCTCCTTAAATCAGAATTCTGAGAACTCGATGTGCTTCTCTTCCCGGGAAATGCTTTCAATCCGCACGGTTAAATAAGTAGCACGTTTCTTGCTCCCTCTCCGGTTCAGATAAAATCACAGTCAACTGGTCCTGAAGGGGTGAAAATGCTCCCCCGCCTCCTCAGTAACCAGAGCGGGACGGGGTGTGCAGTGACAGCACAGTCAGGGCCACTGGTCCGCTTATGAAGTTGTATCTCAGTGTGATTTTGTTTTTAATACTCCAGGTGTTCTCTTTTTGCCAAGTGTATTATTTTGGGACTGATTTAAAATTTTGTTGTTATTAATGTCGTCATAACAAATAAAAAATAAAAAAGACTCAGCTAGCAAAAAGGTAAGACTGTCAATGTGGTTCTTGGAAATTTCCATTCAAGAGTATTTGATGCGTGTTGTTCCAGGGGCTGAGAATACAGATTCCTCCCTCACCTGGCATGTAGCATGTTAGCAGAGCTAGATAAGGCATGTTTTGATCGAGCAGACCAGCACAAGGACATCAGCCTGGAAAACATGCCCTCCATGAAGTCAAAACTATTAGCTGAAGGAAAAAAATTGCTGATGTGCTCCTTAGCAGACAACCGGTCCTCACTCTGAGAAGTTAATGCATTACCTCTGAGGAACCACTCTTATTTCTTCCAAACCCCACACACACACACACACACACACACACACACACACTTATCCATCAAATCAAAGTTCTTCATGGGACATAATCCTGTGGGTGTCTGCATTATAGCGTTCAGAAGTTAACTCTCCAACAGATTTCTGGAAATACCCTAAAGAACATAATTCCTCATTCACATCTATGCTGCAGGGAGATAACTCAATTTGAAAAGTTTGAAAAATGGATTTCTTATTTTTTAATCTTAGGCATGCATTTAAAAGCCCCCAATTAGAAATTTCAATGGTAGTGGGATTGGGGTTGAACACTGAATGTCTGTAACAAACTAACATGGACAACTTTGTTTAAAAAAATTGAGTAGAAGCCCATCAAACTCAATACATTCAATAAGTGAAAGCAATAATACAGATGGCCCAATTTGCATATGACAGGTCAGTAAAAAGGCCATGACTTTAGCAACACAGTTATGAGATATACATTGTAATAAGAAATATAAAATAAATTAATTGGTGCCTGATAAGGGACCAGTCTTGGGGGTTGGTTGGGAAACTAAGGATTTTGGTGGCAGTTAAGGGCACATTGGTGGTGGGATTCATGTTGGAATATCGAATACCTAAAACAACAGTATTGTGAACATATTTATAAATCAGGTGTTTAAATAAAGTAAAAAGAAAACCTAATAAAAGTAGAATAAAAGCCCTGAAAGAGCTTTCTGCACCCAGAGCAACAATGATAAACAGGATGCAGTCACAGCACCCCCGAGACGACCATGTCAGCTGTGATTGTGGCTACTTCTCGTGGGAAGGAAATCTGTACATTCTCATTTGTTTTTCTTTTCATAATATTTTTTGATATGGAAGCCTTAAGGTATATTTGGGAATAAAAAAAAATGAAAAACTCAAGTTAAACTGTGAAATTCCTGACACAAATCTTGCTTCCAAGTTGAATATTTAGCAGTTAGCATGTGGTTGGTTTCTTTCTATGACACATCTCTCAGACACCACTGATCTGGATTTCTTTCAAATCAATTTCGTCCACCCAGAAAGTGATGGACCATTGCATGCTTTTGTTTTTATTTTACTGCAATCCGGTTTTGCTCAGTTAACAAAGGCATTACCAGAACTATTCTCTGTCTCCTTCCTCATGCAACTGGAAGGAATCCTGTCTTTGTTATTCTCAAAACATTTTTTTATTTCCTCTACAGTTCCTGAGAGGTTTCTAGAAAACAATCAGAGGACTGCTTTCATCTGAATGAGATTAGAGATTACTAAGGTTTCTCAAAAGCAAAGAAATCCCAAAGAAGCTGTAAGTAATCAAGGGAACCATCTCTGTCAACAATGAGAATCCTGCCTACGGAAACATCAGGCATCCTATTGCCCAAATCTCAGCCATGGCCAATGGATTTGAGAACTCCATTATGGACACAGCAAGTTACATAAACTAGTTAAATGTTTAGTTCAAAGTCTGGAAACTAAGCATATGGACAGCCTCCCTTCAAGTGAAGGAAGAAAGGAATAATGCAGAGGATATATATGTAAGAATTAGAATGAAGATAGAAAAGGTTTTCCAAAGTTCAGAGGTTAATAGTAGGGAATTGGTACTAGCAGTACATTGAGAAAAAAGAAAAACAAAACTTCTGACCAGGATAATTTGTATTTTCCTTAAAAGAGAACCAACTTCCAAGTTAGAAACATATAGAAGGGCTCCCTTGAGTCTGCTGAGCAGTGCCCCTCTGTTTCTTATAGACCTCCTGACCCAATGGCAGGTGGGACTTTCACGGAGGTCTGCCCATCTCTGCCTCAGACTGGCCCTCTCTTACCATCTCTTAGAACTTCACAACCTATTGAAGCACCCTTACCTCCCACTATGGGTTTTCAGCACTTGGACAGCGGTTTAGATTGCTGGTACTAAGTAACCTTGAGAATTTCCTTGGCACTGTAAGCACCAGAGCTAGGTGTGAAGAAGAGCCTTTCCTGGTGTCTGCAGGGTGTGGCTGCCTGCCAGGTGCAGGCAAGCTGGAAGGCAGAGTGAGAACAGGAAGGCAGAGCTCAGGAGATCCGTTCCTTTGGATCTGAAGAAAGCGCCCTTTCTGGCTTATGTTTTCTGTTGTACTTTGTGTAATTATTTTCTTCTTTCTTCTTTGATGGCATTTAGCAGTTCTTTCTAAAAATGTCAGTCCTGTCTTAGCTGTGCTATGGGAAAACAAACAAAAACACATGTGTTTTATTGCTTTGCAGATAGTTTATTGCTTTTTTGGGACCTTGATAAGTGAAATAAGGCAGTGAAAATGCCAGACGACCTCATTCACATGTGCAGGAGGGAAAATAAAGCCAGGAAGAGGTCATGGACAAGGACAGGAAACCCTCAGTTCTGAGCCCAAAACAGAGGTTCCTAAGGGTGCAGGGGGCACAAGGCGCCCTCGTGACAATGGGGCGGGAATATTAGCTTTTGGGAGGTAGGTATGGGAAGGTCATACTATTTTCTTAATATACACAAACATTTACACTTACACTCTTATAAACTAATATTTATCAATAAACTCATAAAAATGTCTAACCCACAAACAGGAAAGGAAAGGTGACTTATAATCTAGACTTCAAGAGAATACACATTCTGTTAGTGGCAATACAAACAGCACGGCCACAATGGAAAAGGTGTGGGGGTGGCCTAAAGTGTTATAATTAGGACAACTATATGATCTGGCAATCCAAGGTAAATGGACAACTGACCAGACAGAATATTAAAAGAGATTTGCACAATCATGTTCAGTGCAGGGCCATCCATAATGGCTAAGGCATGACGCCACAAAACTACCTATGGAAAAAGAATTTTTATTTTTTAATTTTGTTTTCAATTTTTATTTATTTATTTATTTAAGTATTTTATTATACCACCATGAGATATATAATTACAAAGATGTTCATATTTGGGTCTTGGCCATACAGTATTGCAGAATGAAGATAGAAACGGTTTTCCAAAGTTCAGAGGCTAATAGTAGGGAATTGGTACTAGTAGTACATTGAGGGCACATCCACCAGTGCCCATCTCCCACCACCAATGTTCCAGGTTCCCTCCCCACCCCCAACCCGCCTCCATGGAAGGTTCTTTATTTCTTTCCCTTTCTCTCTATCTCTTTCTCCTTTCACTCCCTTCCAGATTGCAGATTACAGAACATGCATTAAAGGGTTGTCATGTGTATCTTTTTGCCTGTATTCAATGCTCAGTTCTAGGCTGGTATTAGTACTTTCGACAATTGTTAGTACACTGTTCCATTTTCTGTCTTATCTAACCTCTGACTCCCACACGTTTGTGATAATTGGGAAAAGAGTTTTTAAAAAGTGGTTCATACATGCAGTGGTGTGTTATTTATCTTCAAAGAGAACATATTTTCTAGGTGATAGCACTGAGGAATCTTGACACACACTATAGCTGATGTAAGTAAATCATGGGAAGACAAATGCTGTGAGGTTCTTTTATCTGAGGCATTAAAGAATTCAAACTCACAGAAAAGAAGGGAGAGGAGTGGTCACTAGAGGCTGGAGGAAAGGAAACAGGAAGCTATTGCTTGATGCATTTGGACTTTTAGTACCACAGGTGTAAAGGATCTAGACTTCATTGTATGGAAATGTGCATCCTTTAAGGATACAGGAGTGTTAACAGTGTATGATGGCTCAATTCACCTGCTAACCCAACAGGGCCATGGGTTTTAGGGATTGGGTCAAACAGGGTTCTGCGTGTGTTAGGAGGTGCTTAAACAGTGATTAATGCCCAAAGCATCAGTCTGACCCCCATAGGTCTGTGTGAACCTTCCTTACAGCATGCCCTTTCCTCTCCACCATACTTCCTCTCTTGGTAGATAGATAAGGTGAAAGATCATTTATTCATTATATTTCTACAGAGAAAGTAACACAGAGGAGGAAATGATCTTATGTAGATTTTCACTGCAATTAATGAAAGAGTAAAACCAATTCGGAAGAAGTTAGTAGGATTGAGGAACTAATATTGGTAAAGTACTTAAAATCACGCTGATAACACAGAACACTACTAGATAGATTTTCATTAATGATGCGCTCCCTTGCTCTGGAGGAAGATGCCATTTGCCCACTCCCATCTACTCAAGCCTTTGCCGCTCTGAATGATGGGGTGAGTCACCTTCATTTGACATGTTCCTTAGCTTATTCCCCACAAGCTCTGTCACCTGACCACCGCACTAAATATGCAGCCTCAGTCCAACATTAAGCCAGCATAAGTGTGACTGCCTCAGCTTTAGCCTTCAGTTAAGTAACACTCAGTACATTTAATTGTTTCATACTTAAACCTGTATACATAGAAAAACAGACAGATTCCATCTACAATAATGCAGGTTTTTATCTACAGGAAGTTCTCAATGAAGCTCTCTGTTTCCCATTCTTTCTGCCTGGCCTCATGACCTGCAGGTTCACCTGCTTATATCTGCTCTTTCTAGTCTTCAATCTCATTACTTCCCCAGGATGCCTTTGTTGATCCAACTTCAGCATTATTTCATAAGCCCCATACATATAAAAACTTACCTGTTATTATAGCTCTTCTCTCCTTCACTTCCTGCAGCACTTATGAGCCATAACATTAACATTTTCAGCATTAAATGTGAATCAATAAAAGAAGAACAATATATAGGTTCCCATAGCATTCAGGGCAACGGCCAGCGCCTGGAGAGGCCCAGGGTCATCGGCTCATCCTCAGCAGGTTTTGTCACTTCTCTCAGTCCCCTGACATGGAGCGGTTGGGTACTTCTAGCCCATATTAGTCTAGCATTTATATAAATGACCACTCAGAATGCTTTTCTATTAGTAAATGGAGTACTCTGCCCAATTAAATCGTATATCCTTCCAAGACTGATTAATGTGGTACCTTCTTTTGTCTGTTAGGGAAAGTCTGAACACGTAGGGACACTGCTCAGTGGAACATATTTTTGAAATCAATTCTCCTGTGGTCTGATTTTTTCAACCCCATCTCTTCTTTTAAAGTTTCACGGTCTGGTGCTTTCAAACGTAGTGTGTGAAGTGCAGCTCCGTGCAGTGGGCGTGCAGACACGAAACGCGGAGGGCAGGTTTATTCATGGAGAAAACACAGGGCAAGCATGCACTGCAAAAGCCCAGACAGACATTCCCAATGTGCACAAGGACACATGCACACGGCACAAAAGAGCACGGCCTCGCAGGCACACACACACTCTCCACACCACCAGAGATTCTGTATGCAAGTGCACACATGTGCACTGTCATGGTCTGCACACAAGCACACCCATTCTTGTATATTCTGCACACACATTCTGCATGTGAGACACAAATGCACACTGCATGCAAGAGAACACTCTGTACATAAGCACCAAAATGCATATTCTGAATGCAAGCACATAAGCACATGACCGGCTACACATGTGATTACATGCATGGGAACACACTGCACATGTGTACACATGCATTTTCACATATTTCACACGATGCATTTGTATTTTATACATGTGCATATATGCACTGCACACCTATGCAACTCCACACATACACATGTGCACACACATACCTGTATATGTGCATGGGGACATACTGACTATAATGTGCATGAACTACTCATGCAACAGATATGCACACCTGTGCAGAGTGCACACATATGCTATGCAGCATGCTTGCACTACAAACATATGTGCAATGTACATACATGTGCACAGGAGCAAACACAGCACAAGCACCTACGTATGTATGCACAATCTCCACCCGTACACACTGTATACATGAACAATTCAAGTGTACACACATGTCCATAACATGTTTTTGTTGCACACATATACAGTTGTACACATTGCCACCTTCATATCTACACACACCAGGCACAGGAATGGCTTAGATGCAGGACACACATATATACAGTGTGGCATTACACACACTCCACATACATGTGTGCAAGTCAACATGTGTGTGCACCACACAACTGTACACACAAGTATACACTTCACATACATGCACACCACACATGCATGAGCATGTACAGTCCACATGTATCACACAATTGTGCACATAAGCACTCATACTCCACATACCTGCACGCACACAACTCATATGCACATGCACACCAGGTGCATGCACTGTAAATGTGCACCCAACACACACACTCACTCTGCACTGTGCTCAGATAGCTGGCTTATTCTTTAGAGAAGCACCAATCGCCCAAACACACACTCACTCTGCACTGTGCTCAGATAGCTGGCTTATTCTTTAGAGAAGCACCACTCGCGCCAATACAGTGGCTGCAGCAATGTGTCCAGAGCATCTGCAGATCTAGTTCAATCAGTGCTAACCTTTTACTAATCCACATATGTTATAGCGAGGTTCAATTTCTTTTTCAAAACTATGTCTCCCTCTTTTTCTCTGGAAAATAATTTAATAAAAACAAAATACCAAGTTGGTCTTAGAAGAGAAAACCAACGTGTTACAAAACTGAACTCAGATAACAAGACCCCTGGCCTTTCCTTCCCTTAGTCCAAAGCAAATGTCAGTGGCTGCTATTTCATCCACCCTTTGTAGAGCAAATACCAGACAAGCTGACATGAGAGGAGACACAGAGCACTTGGGGGCATCAGGGACAGTGACAGAGACGCGCCAAGCACCCGCTGGAGCTCGGTTTTGAGCAGGCACAGGAAAAGCAATTCCACAGGCTCTGTGCTCGTCCTGCCAGTTCCCGGGCAACAACAGAATCGAACTGCTGTCAAAAGCCACAGAACTATCAGCCACAGAAATTTAGCAGGGAAAGAAAAAGAAGCTCTTTACCAATCATTGGTGTTCCCATTTTTAGGATGAATGTCAGTTACTCTTAAGAATTATTTTAATACCAAAATACGGTCTGTGTGCAAAATGGAGTTCTTCAGAATAGAAATAGTGAGAGCACCTGCTTTGAACAAGCTATTTCATGTGATCCATTTACTTTTTTCCATATGTTACTTTTTTTCCATTTTCAGCCAAAATAACTCAAATGAAAGACAATAGAAATTTTCCATTTCTTGCTTTCTTAAATGTAACATATTCAGTTCAAAAGTTTAACTATAAATAAAATTGTAGTTTTATTTATAGTTAAACTTTAATTATAGTTATAGAAAATTCTAGTTGAAAAATTAATCTAAGTATACTGCATGAAGCTTTGTAAGTTCAATGAAAGGAATCATTTAATTTTCAGTGAGCACATTCATTTGTCTTACTGCATCATCAGAGAATCATTAATCACAATCCTGTGAATAAACCCTATTCCCTTTCTTTTCACCCAATGAGGGAAGGATCAAAGACCACAAATTCTTTTTACAGATAGTTTGAGGCCAATCAAGCTGACAAACAGGCAATGCAGAAATGGCAAACGGAAAATAACTACATGCAACAAATTTCAGGGAAAGAGAACGTTGCATTGCTACATGGAGCCCCACTCCCAAGTTCTCCTGCTTCTCCTGAGCACCCAAAATATGCCACTGCAACCACCCTGTGACTTTCTTGCTACGATACCCTTTGACATTGCTCTGCAGAGCACGCTTAGCAGTGTGTGATACAGGTAACCGATGTGGAAACGCATGACCTTCACGTGTGCATTCATTCATGGGATATGTATTTATTAGAATACTCCATCAAGGATCGAACAGCAAGAGCCCTGGTCCTGTCCAGTAGAAAGTATAGGCGAGACAATCATGACCGGACTCTTGAAACAGCAGAAGGAGGGGGGGACAGGAATCTGAGAGGAGGCTAGGAAGAGTCTCTTGGAAGAACTTTTCAGTCGAGGTTGGATGAAGCAAAAACAGCCAGTCCGTCTAAGGGAAGCCATCCTTGAAATGGCAAAGAAAGGAAGGAGAGAGAGAGAAAACTGTGGTCAAGGTGCTGGCCCAAGGGCCAGAGTGACACAGGGCCATGATTCATGGCCATCGTGAGAGAAAGATCTCAGACTTTAAGTGCAAATGTGGCAGGCTATGATTTATACTCGGAGAAGACTGTGTGGTCACTGAGTGGAAAACTCGAGGTAGGAAAAGAGGAGGGAAGGATGCGAGACCACCTTGACACGTGACTCTGCTTCTCTCCACAGGAGAGATGAAAGCGCCAGCTCGGGTTGCGTGTTCCTCATCATGTTGCGATACTCTGACACTGTGGTGGAGAGCAAGGGAAGGGTGGACCTGGGCTGCATTCTGGAGGAAGGGCAGAACATCGTGTAGAACCGAGAATGAGAGCACATGAGCTGTGGGAGGGGGAACAAGGTGGTCTGGAGGTGGGCTATGAGAGAGCAGCACAGCATGACCAGCTGACGGGTTCGCTTAGCCTGTGACTCTCCATTGCCAGCACCAGGGTTCACGGATATAACCCTCTTCTGCCACCTGGACACCAGCCCTCCGAAGTGCCTCTACTGGTCCACAGCTAAGCCAAGCTCCAACAAAGCTGTGAATCATCAAGGACTTCGTGAGAACTAGGACTTCAGACCGGAAAACTCCAATGAGGTTATTTTCAAATGAAAACTTATCTTTCCCACATGGACTATTTTTTTCTCTTATATGTCCTGGTCTAATATACAACTTTTCCTAAAGTGAAATGGTAAAGAAAAAATATTAAAACTCATGACTTCCGAGAGCTCTGAGATGATTTGAGCAGACAGCTTTTGGATCATGGAATGCTACCATTAACTCAAGCACATGCGGAACATGCCAGCAAGTAACAACCAGCCAATAGCAGAGCCAGCATGGGAATACACCTCCCTTTTCTGTGCATGACTCCAACTTGTGTTATGCCTGGATATTTAACAAGATTTAACCCAAACAGCAATATCTTTCACAATATTTCCTTCCATTTTATTTCTATATATTGAAATTGAAGAGGCTGTACTACCTGAAAATCCCGCTTCCTTATCATATACCATACCATAAAAAGCAAAGGTCTGGGGACAGGTGCCCTTTTTGTGTGTGTGCATTTGTTATTAAGTAGCCTGGCACACATTACTGAACAATTTTTCCTGACATTTTTCAATTGGCTTCCACCAGACCTTTTATAACAGAATAATCTCTAATTGTGATGTTTGAAACCTGTTCCAAATAACCCCCTCTAGAACAGAATTTTTAAAATGCTGCCAATTCCTAGTCAGAAAGCTTATCATTGAAGTCCAAAAGTCTGTGTTGGAACCACAGTTTGGTGATAAGCCAAAGAAGGGAGTGCAAGAGAATAGTGATGACTTGGTCAGTGGGCAATGCCCTTGGTATTTAATGGCATCAGTACCTGGGCCACAAAGAGAACTGTCATCACTGGCAGAGATCATCTGCCTAGGGAACAATGTGCCTTTGTTTGTATGAGACAAAATAATCTCGAATGGTATATGCTGTCTGGAATTTCTAAGAGGAACAGGAAAAGACCCAGCTGCGCCATTCTCTGATAGAATTGTTCACAAATCTAACATGATCCTTAAGCAGCAAGGCCTTTATCCATTGCGTTTCTCACCCAACCTTAATCAACCACAGGATGTTCCCCACCCCTGTGCACCCTGTTGGTTGGACACGGGTTTCTGATAATATCCTCCAAAAAGACTCTCAGCATAAAACTCCAGTTAATCATTCCTCCGTATGTCCACATTTTCCAAATTGATACTGCTTTGTGGCTTATAATTCTCGCTCTCTTCTCTCTCTGCCCCCTCTGCCCCCATTGGGAAGGATTCATTCCACTCACCTCTTCTGTTCTCATAAGACCTTGCTTACAAGGACTCCAGCTATGACAGCATACACTCCACAGTCCCAAGGAACATGACTGCAGTGAGGGACTCTAATTCAGATCAGACGCACAGCTGAGCTGTGGGTTTCACATAGTCCTTCACATCGTGGATGGTGTGTGGCTCTGGCCAATCTCCCTCGGGAATCCCATCCGGCTGCTTTTAGCTCCCTGCAACTTCATCAAATTCTTCCTGCACTATTAGGTGTTCAGACATGTCAAAATCAACACTATACTTCCTTACCTTATTTTTCATGAATACTTTCTACTATCAAGGTTCCAAGAAATAAAATTCTGTTAGCATGAGGGCACATATCTTTCACTGTGACAACGTTAATCTTTCTTATCAGTAATGAGAATTTGAGAACTAGAAAAACAACCCAGTAGAAGAATTCTATTTGGTGGACTTTTAAACTAAATTAGACAGACACAAGATTACAGGGTGGCTGGTTGAGTCATCGGTGTCACCAGATTAGCAGAGAGTAACTGTTTTCATCCCCGCTGTCCCCATCCCTATAATGGGCTACTGCTAACAAGCTCTCACTTTCAAAGGGTGTTGTTGTTTTTCTTCTATCACAGTTGCTGGAATATTTTTTCTGCCTCTAGTTATTCCTGCTCCTCGAGCCAGGCCAATAGGCATTTAGTCCAGGTGTGTTCTTATACCACATATCTGACCCGTCGCTACTGCTCAAACTCAGATTAGCAATATTTACGTGCCACCCGACCTCCTGAGCAGACTCGTCACTGCAATCCAGTCACTGGGTTCTGAAACAAGCATCCCCTGGGTGTCAAGCGACCTAACTCTATAGAGTCTCCTTTTCCTCTGAGTCAGTTCTGTCACATACAATTTGTGGATATGTTGCTTATAAGCATATGAAAGATAAATGAGATATGTAAATGAGTTATGTAAATGTTTTGATAAGTAAACTGTATTTACTGCAATAAAGGCTAGATGGCTTCTGTGAGCCAGAGGTAAAAAAACAGAACGGAGCTATTGGTCGACGAGCACATACTCCAACTGACAGAAGAAACAAACTTTGAGAATCAAAGACAGTATGGTCATCGGAGCTGATAATGTCATGCTGTGCACTAAGAGAACAGCCTTAAACATTCTCACCATAAGCAAAGAAATGAGAATTACGTGATGTTGTGGGGGGCATTTGCTCGCCCTGTAGGTGATCATTCTATAGATACAAATGCATCAAGATGACACCTTGTATACATTAAATATGCATAATGTTTACATCAATTATATCACAGTGAGATTCAAAAAATAAATAAGGGGTGCTAAAGAAAAGAGAAAGTTCTGGAATGGCTCCCATATTTGTGGATGACATACTCTCATGTCTGGGAGATCTAACACTGAAAACACTGACTATAACAGCAGTCATGTATACTCACAGTGAGTATAACAGCAGTTGCGTGATATTCACCAAACTCTCTGGCCACTCTAACTGTTCTCACCACCAGACTTCTCAGTGGAGGGAGAGAAAGAGGCAAGGGCAGCAGGAGAAAAAGATTCTCAAGCTCCAATCTGGTGATAAATGTTAGTTATACTTTCAGGCCAAAGTTGAAAGTTGAAGAGTCAAATGTGCCAAACCACTCACGTATGAATCTGTTTTACACACTCGGCTTCTGCTGCAAACCCTCTGGCTTCCACACGCCTGAGCTGATGGAGCTGCAAGAGTATAACCTCTTTCGCTTGTCAGCACCCCAGGGTTCATTAGTGGTGAGAAATGGCCAAGAAATATGTTAGAGACCCACAAAGTCCCACAAAGCGCCGTCACTTTTCTTGCTTTCAAAGGTCATACTTCCACCAGTGCTTTTACATTTCACCCCTAGCTGAGACCTACCTTCAGCTCTGTGCAGTTCTCACATTAGATTTATCTCCCTCCAGGCACAAAATAATTTGAGAACAAAACTTAAAAAAATACCAAAATAAAAATTTGTGAGTTTTTGTAAAAACGATCTACAAGGAGAAGACCCTAACGAAGCAGGAGGAAAATGTCCCCTTCCTCGCACTGAGCAGAAACTGCTCTTGGATGAGAAGGAGGCACTGAAGCTCCCATGCTGTGTCTTCCGTGATAAAATGACAGCATGTAAATCACGTGAGTCAAGGTATTCTGTGTAGACCACGTGAGTCAAGGCATTCTGTGTAAATCACGTGAGTCAAGGCGCTCTGTGTAAATCACGTGAGTCAAGGTGTTCTGTGTAAATTAAGTGAGTCAAGGTAGTCTGTGTAAATCACGTGAGTCAAGGCATTCTGTGTAAATCACATGAGTCAAGGTGTTCTGTACAGACCACGTGAGTCAAGGCATTCTGTGTAAATCACGTGAGTCAAGGCATTCTGTGTAAATCACGTGAGTCAAGGTGCTCTGTGTAAATCACGTGAGTCAAGGTGTTCTGTGCAAATCATGTGAGTCAAGGTATTCTGGATCACTGACCTGTTTCAAAGCACCTTTCTACTTGATAGTAGAAAGTATTCATATAGATTTGGCAAACACCACAATATCCCATCTTTTGTTCTACACTCTGTTGTTAGTGCAGCATTTTATATATGAAGGGCTGGTTGTCTGCACACACTGTTTCTGGAAAACCACAGCCTACGGATGACTGCTGGAGTTGGAGGCGATGAGGGAAGGGGCATGAACGAGGCCTCCCCTGCTCTGACCCCATCAGTCCTCCCAGCACACACTCCCCATCATCCTCTCCTTCTCCATCATACATCTGTCTTCCCAGGAGAGCGCTACAGTTTCCCAAGAAGAAAAATATTTTGGGATAAAAAGGATTTTCTAGTCTGAGCTAGCTAGCACCAATAGAACCTGCTAAAAGAGAAAATTCATTCCAACCTGACTCCAAATAGTTGTTTTGACTGATTAAGTTTCTCTGAACTGACAGACTGTTTTTGTAATGTAGACACAAAACCTAGTCAATTTATCACATGCATGAAAAAGGAGAGGTTCCAGGTGCAAAGCAAATTGTAAATAAATAAATAATTTGCCTGGCTGCTCACCCAACACCCAGGTATTTATTTGACTCATCACTCTTATTTTCATATTAACTATTCTCATTCTCTAGATTTAGAAAAGGTTTCTTTAGAGTCATTAATTGCAGGCACCACATAAAACTAGAAAAGAGTGGTAATGGATGTCTGATAGATTTAATGAACACATGAGCTGAGAGACATCAAAAAGATAATAAAAATTATTTTGAGCTCCCATGTTTATAAATCAATCACAGCCACAGACACGCAGTGGAGTTATAGGTAAAGGTGCTTCATGAGTTACTTTTTATAACCAGTAAGTGAAAACAATCAATACCATTAACAATAAGAAGTTGCTTCAGTATATGAAGGCAAACTTGATCTGTCTTCTGCCCATCCGACGAGGATGCATTGAGAAATGGAGGTCACTTCAAAGTGACCCTCCACCTCTACCCAGCATCCCACCAGGTAACCCAGTAACCCACCGTGCATGGGTGAGTCCATTTCAACAAGGCGTAGCACTCTGCATGTGATTCCTAAGCAGGAGAGGGAAACGTCTGCCCCTGCTGAAATATTGCTAATCCAATTGGCTTGGTCTTCAGGTGTCAGCGAACTCAAGAAAGTTTTAATTACTCGGAAAATATATTATTATTTCCCCTGGGATATAATAATTGGAGAGTAATTTTTAAAAAATGTATGAAAGGAAATGAATACCTAGAGAGATTAAGCACTATGCCAGATTGATTCCATCATGCTAATTTATCAGATGCTGTATTATTAAAATGAACAGATTTCTTGAGGCTTTCTTCTCCTTATGATTATTACTAGAAAAGCCTGTTATGAAGTTCATGACTGAACTGAAAGCCTTGCTTCTTTTCATGTTATGAACCACAGGCAAGGGGTGGTTGTCACTTAATGTACACCCATAAATCCCTAATAATGGGGTCTCTTTTGTGCCTGTATTTTCTCAGCATGAAGCTGCCTGAACAGTTTCAATGGCACACATTCTTCCCTATAACCCACAGAGTGCAACTTCCTACAAAACTTATTGTTAAGCCTACACGCAAGGCTTAAAGTCAAATACCCCTCAGAAAGCGCCTTGAACAAGGAACAAAATGAAACTTGTGGGCATCAGAAAGAACTGTAACTGGCTGCCATGCTCCACAGTTCCTGCCTGTCACAGCTTACTCTAGCCTCATTCTAAAAGCATTATTGCACCTGTTGCAGGACACCTAAAAGCCTAGGCCTCTGCATCTGCCTGGATTGCCTCCTGCCGGTCACTTCATAGATAGAGGGATAGTCTGAATGTGGCAGTCTTATCTGACCATGTATTCTGTACTGCCTAGTATAAATATTCTCTCATGCTACCACAACCATCGTGGGACTAGCTAGATCTTACCAGCATATTTGCCTGGCCACGTTGGATCTCTAAGTAATTAGACCAGAGAGAAATGCTGTTTGCCTCCAAGCAAGCAAGCATGGCTCCCTGATAACTCAAAGGCAACTAAAATACAAAACAACCATGAAGTAGATGAGACTCTTGTGAAGGCCTGGAGAAATATTTAACTGGCATTAGTATTAGTCTTTGGTACAGAGACATGCCATCTCAGAAACCCCCTTCTCTACCTTATAAAGGCAATTCCAGGCAGATCTTGGCTCAAGACATTAGGTGAGGTGCTTGGAGAAATTACCTGAGGGCATTTGATCCTTCCTGCCAGCGGAAGTTACATTTAGCTTATAGCTTCTCCAAGCTCTGCTAGGAGGCTTTTAATTAACTCTGGGTCCTTGTAAACAACCAGATGGTCTCCTGAAGTTGCTATATTCTATAGAGCTATTTTCCTGTTTTCATCTCTAGATAGCCCAGCCCAAAATGGGCTGGGCTGGGGAGTTTGGGTGGATTTCTAGCTATAAAATAACCTGCAAGAAGAAAGAAGCTCTCTCTTTTTTTCCCCTTTTTGCTATTTCAGCTTCCCTTGGTGTTTTGCTTCTCTGTCCTCTTCATTCTTTGTTGGGCCTCAACACGTGGTGGCAGCCATCTTGGCCTACACCTGGCTGGGGCCTAGCTGGGAACGCAGAGTCTGGAGGTTTTCCCTGCTCTTGGATTGTATATTGGAACCTGTGATAGTAAAACCCTTTTAAAACTGCATTGGATTCCTGAGTCTTCATCCATTCCCCGGCCGGCTTCGGAGGTAGAAGGGAACTTGCTTCCGGACACTGTCGGGGACCCGGCAGCGCTCCCTGCCATAACACCCACAGAGCGAGAAGACAATTTTTTATAAATTCAGTATTTTTGCTTTCAAGAGGTTCGATCAATTTTCCTTAATGTCAAGGGGGAGTTTCCACCTTGGTGCTGTTTTCAAATCCAGCAACTTGGGAAAACAATAATGCCATTTAAAAGGCTTCTTTCTGCTTTGAAAGTAGAAATGACCAATGACGACAATTCTGCATCTATTTCATAGTAAGCTTCCCAGGATTTGTGACTGTTACCAGATGAAATTCTGCACTCATCAATCTGAAAAGGTACAAGCTATCAATCAATTTCAATTTCCACTTTTCCAAAGGCACTGACATCTTTCTCACCTATGTCCAATGCTTGCTGCTTGTGTGTTTTTTTCTAATAAACCCTCTGAAGTTCCCGGACCTTGTAACAGACACTTGGGACCTTTCCAAACATGGTGTTTCATTATAAGGACAGTCAGTATTCGTACTGTCCCACCAGCATTACGGATCAATACGTGGCTCTGAGTATTTCACTTTGCATTTGTGTGGTGCCTTTACGGCAGCTTTAAGGCAAATCCAAAACTTTCTCTAGATAATAGAACATTCCTTTCTGTAGCCTTGTGAGGCTCCCCCTGGAAGTCACAATATTTATTTTCAAGCCAAAACTCAAGTAAGAATGCTCACTGTTTACCTGCTGGTCTGTTAACAGCAATCAGAAACCGAGCATGGCAATATTAGTGGCGTGACCTATTCCAAGTCTAGGCGGCCGACTCGGTCCCTCTCCTGTTGTAAGAAAAGCCTTCATGAATCACCTTTCATGAAACAGGCATCACATTTTTAAAAATGTATGGGTTCACCCGGCTCATATCTCTACTGTGAATGTAAAGACTATTAGCCAAAATAAATTCATAGAAATATTTTCAGAGCAAAAAGGAAGAAGCTTTTTCAGCCCTTCAGTGGAGATTATTCTTACATCTATGACAGCGAGGCTCAGTTTTCAGTGTTATCCTGGGTGATCTTTGGAGTCACACTGACTCCTTACTTAGGAAAGAAGTCATTCTCTACTGTGACACTAAGAGCATGCCAACATTACTTGAGAAAAGAAACCTAAAGAAAAATAAAGTCTTTGTTATTTTCACATGGCCTACCAAATGTGCATACTTTATTTTATTTATTTATTTGTTTGTTTATTTATTTATTTATTTATTGCCTTTTGGGTCACACCCGGCGATGCTCAGGGTTACTCCTGGCTCTTTGCTCAGGAACTACTCCTGGCGGTGCTCAGGGGACCATGTGGGATGCCGGGGATTGAACCCGGTCGGCCGCATGCAAGGCAAATGCCCTACCTGCTATGCTATCGCTCCGGCCCCCAAATGCACATACTTTAAAGCATTATTTACATTTTACTTTGAAAAGTTCATTTAAAAACCTGTACAGCTTTTGATCAGCCCTGGAGCCAGCCAGTGATCTTAGACAAAGGTCTTCAACCTGGGCTTAGGAGGTGATGGCGACATGCTCTTTTCTCTGTGACTTTTCCTCACTTTCTCCACAATCAAGCCTCAGCTCTAAAGAACATTGCTCTGACTTTGTGCGCTAGAATATGACAGTGCACTTTCGTCGACCCTTCATTCCTCCGCTTTCTTATCGCTCTCTTTTAGAAGCATGGAGCCGAATTTGATTCCTTAGGATTAATGTGAGCAAAAATCAAGCTCCAGACGTATTATGAGAAGCCAGTTTCACGTTACAAAATGCTCATCTCTCTATTGCTGGCACTACCTGCCTTTTATTGGCCTCACCATCGACTTCTGGGTACTGTTTTTTTGAAACAATACTTGTAATTACTGATCTTCATTCCACTCTCACTCCTTATCTTTATTCTTGTAAAAAAAAAAACAAACAAAATCTCTTAAAGCACCTTGCACAACAATCTAAAGTATCAAACTATCAATAAAAATGCTAACTTGGAGTTTGGGCAGTTATATATCTACAACTAAAACACTTCTTTCACTTTAATTGCCTGTATCAATTTTTATCTGCCTCCCTCCTGATTTTTTATTTATATTTTGTTTTGGCTAATATAAGTGATCTCTTGGTCTATGGACGTGCTTTGGCACAGTCAGTCCCGGCTGAATACTTCCCTTCGCTGTCCCTGTCGCTCATCCGCCGTCTTAACAACAATGCTTCGTCTGGCAAGTATGCAACAAATTCTGGACTCATTTTCATCAATTCCTTTCAGCTTCAAGCATTCATTTTCATTGATCAACAACTCCTCTGATTTCTATTTAAGACTAGATAGATGATAGATACAAGAAAAACAGATGATCTATTTTAAATTCCATGGGTCTAAGTATACACATTATTATAATAGCAATTTATGCATCATTTACTTTGTGGATTAACATGAAAGATTTCTATTGTGTTTCCAAGCTCTTCACACTCCAACCAAACTGTCAAAATATCTTATGGAAAGTATCAATCACATAGATTGCTAGATCAATGTGATAGTTTATGCATCACATTGAACTCTACTTTTGTCTGACTGGATTAAATCACTTAATTCTATGAGAAGTGGTTTGAAATCTAAGTTTTTGCTCTTTCCCCTCCATCCTTCCCTCTTTTTGTATTCTCATACCAATATTTCTCTAACTTCAATGCCATTGGAGCTCATTATTCTTCAAAAAATCTTCAACATCTACACAGAACTGAAAAGAATCACTATCACCTTATTCTGTCCCCAAAATAGCATTTTCCTGCAGGCATCTCTTAAATTTTTTGGAATCCCTTACTGAGCAGTCACAACTTTCTTCTCACAGGGGGCTTCACCCTCCTGAGCAGGGTGGACTCCTATGCCGTTCAACCAGTCTTCTGATTCACTGGTATGCTATACGCAATATTCTCAATATAGATATCTTGAATGGATAATTGGGATAAAATTACATTTGTATTATTATTAATAGTTGGCTTAGATTGTTTTCTTTTTTGGTCACATGCGGCGATGCTCAGGGGTTCCTCCTGGCTCTGCACTCAGGAATTACTCCTGGTGGTGCTCGGGAACCATATGGGGTGCCGAGGCTCGAACCTGGGTCCACCTTGTGCAAGACAAATGCCCTCCCTGCTGTGCTATCGCTCCAGCCCCAGTTGGCTTAGATTTTATCCTGCATCTCCAGGTAATGTCACATCTGGCATCAAAAAGGGAAGCATCGTGAGGCACAAATGGAGTGCTGACATACGGTTTTTTGAAAACATTTCAGTCTGCTCTACTATGACATATTTTACTATGCTTATCTCAATAGTGACTGATAGATCAATTATTGAGCAGAAAATAGGAGGGTGCTGGCCTGCCCAAAAAGCAATTTCCTGGGGAGCAAATCAAACCTTTTTAGAGCTTTCATCTAGAGATGTGAATATTTAAACATTCTGTCCTTTCTTTAAAAAAAAGATAAATAAACACACTGTCTGATTTTGGCAAGCATTTACTTTTTATGTATGTTGAATTATTCTTTTTTAACCTGTCGCAGTAAAACCAATGGTTGTCCTGCTTTCCCTGCATTGTGAGCAGCTCACAGACACTCCCTCGTGCTCCGATGGGGGCTGGTTTCCATGATTTCACTAGTAGGGACGAGAGGCTGAGCTTAGGCTCCAGCAATCAGCAGAGACAGAACCAAAGGGAAGCAGCCACCATCCTTCAACATGACAGCTGGATAATCAACCATCTGAATTTCGATCTGTTAAGAGCTGGAGAACATTCTTTGCAAACGCGTTGTTAATAGCTGGAGAACATTGCTTGCCAAGCGCATCAAAGAGCAGAAGCCATTCCCAGGAGGCTCCGGCCCGGAGGCCATGCTTGCTTACTGTCTGCGAAGCAGCTTCTGCACAGGCAAACAGCACCCAGCTTCGGGTCAGCTGATGCCTCAGTGTCACCCAGGGGGCTGCAGGGACACAGGCAGCTCCGCCGCATCCCCTGTGGCGGATGATTTGTTTCCTGCGTGAGCCCCCACGTGTTCTTACTGACACCAAATCAAGGGACAAATCTTCCCTTCGGACACACTCTACACCACAGAAGTACGACTGTTTGCATGAAAATTCCGTACAGGAAAACTTCCATTTCCGGCGTAAACCCAGGGAAGATTCCTGAGGCACACTCACAGCTCCGTCCCATCTGTCCCTCTCTCTGGCCTGCTCCCTCTCGCTCGCTTCTGCTCTTTATCCTGCAGATGTTTAGAAAAGAGGAAACCTTACATGCCTCAGAAATGGCAATATCCCAAGTCACAGCCCTCTCTTTTTTTATGTTTTGGGCTTAAAATGAGGTATTATACATTTTTGCAATATGGTACCACTATTTCTATGTCCTAGTAATTACTGTTCGCTCTTTTTTCTACATCTTTAACTTCTCTATATACCTGTATGTGTACATGTACATGTGTACATGACCTATGTATCTATGAGTGCACACATGCGTGCACACGCACACACATATACACACATCCTGAGTGTTTCACTTCTGTCTGCCTCTCCCTAGTATTCGCATTCATGTAAGAATCCAGTGCCTGGACAGGAAGGTGGATGAGGTCCGTCTGGAGTCAGTCCTGGAGGCCAGCGAGGCTCAGCCCTGGAGGGCCGCTTTTGTTTCTTTTCCTCACCTCACCTGCCCTTTCCCTCCCTCCCTTCACTCAACCCCACCTTCCTAGTAACACTGCTGACTTCTGATCAAAGAAGTGAGAGGGTCTTTTTCAATTTGTGCTTTGGGTTCCTTGGGATATATTCCCAGGACTAGAATTGCTGGGTTATGTGGAAGCACAAATCCTCCCTTTTTTGAAAAATGTCAATATTATCTGCCTAAAAAGTGACAGAAACAAAGAGCAGAAGAACTGGCCTTCCCTAGGAACTTGGGCACTAGGCAGTGGTAGCGGGGGACACGTTAGGGAAGGGAACAGCAGGACAGTGGCAGAAGGGAAAATTGGGTGACACAGAGGCAGGGGTGGCACTTGGAAGGGAAACCGAGATCATTGGTGGAGGGTAATGGGCACGGGTGAAGGGATGGGTGTTGGAACACTACACACCTGAAACTCAATCACAGACATCATTGTACTTTTATGGTGATTCAATTTCTAAAAAAGGCAAAAAATATTTAAAAAAAGGAAAAGAGAAAAACAAAGGAAGCGAAACAATAAACCACCTCTGACTTCTGGACTGCTCCTCCAAGATCACTGATGCTTTTCCTAATTCTTGCTCTTCATCTGCAATGACCTCTTCTTTTCCTGTCTTCTGCTACTTCTCTAGGCTGACGAACGTCACATGACCTTACATTCTCATTAGGTCCAGTAATGAAAAACTCCACATTGCTACAATGTAAATATGTACATATATGTACACACATTTAACAAAACGGGAATAACACGATCAAACCCGATAAAGGAATAAAGAAATAGGATTCTTGGATGATGAGAAGGAAAGGCCAGACAACTGTAAATCAAACTAGAAGCTTTTATATCTCAGACACAACAAGAAGGCACAGGTGTGTGGATTTCAGTGACAGGTTTCAATTAGTTCAACTCCTTTTAAAATTAGCACCTGTTTTCCCTGGGGATTAGCATGCAAAACAAGGCGGCGCCGGTAATTTTAGAAAGGAAGAATGACTCATATGCTGATTCTAAAATCATATCCCATTTATATTTTGGAAATAGGTTTCATCTATAAGCAGAATTGTGGAACATCATGTTTTCAGCTACATACATGGAGGGTTTGATATGATGAAAGACAATTTCAGAAGTCGGTGGCATTTTAAGCTACTGTTTTAATAGCTCCCTGTGTAGGAAACACACAGTCGACATCAGACACGAGAAATTCTGAAGACAATGCCACATGATGTGACTAAAAAGTGGGTCAGGACACGAAGCCCTATAAAGATTCCAAATTTGGTGTTCCCCAAAGTACATCCAGAAGAGGGAGAACAAACAGAGACGATGGCTGTGGGTCATGGCCAGCCTTCACGCACATCACAGGTGCCCTCTATGGATGGCATTTCGTGCGTGGGCGCAGGAACACCAGGCAGCCCCATCCGATCCACACAGCCTCCCTGATCCTGGGGTGCTCCACAGACTGGGTTCACACCTGTCAGGTTGTCACCCGCCTGCACTTCTTCCCTTCTCTCCTTTTTCCTCCTTATAGCAACAATGGTGTTGTCTAACAGAGCTTGGAGATCACTTAATGCTGACCACACAAATTCTATCATTCTCAGTAGCAGGTGAGAAAAAAAATGCTCCACAAATGAAAAGAACCAAAAACCCATTCCCAAATGGACATGATGACGTGGTCACCGCCTGTGGCCTGCCAGTTGTTAAGGGCCTAGGATAAAAGCTGAACACTAGGACAGGAGAATACTAGCCAAAAGCTTATCTGCTTTCATTTCACTGCTCTGTAGTTTCAGGAACCCATCGGGGACCCCATGCAAGTGCTCTGTTGAGTTATATCACCGCCTGCATGGGTTGTTCTTTTAAGTTAGTCCATTAATTTATTTCCATACATACATAACTATGCCTGTGTAATCTTATACATAATATATACATATATACAAAATATATGTATATTATCTCAGTACATAGCTCAGGCTTCATTCCCGGAAGTGTTCAAGGACCTATTGACCTATTGACCTAGCAGGGCCCCCACACATAAAGCAAGAGGCTTCTTCTGTGCTCTGTCTCCTGGCCACCACTCACTGTTGCTTTCTCTTGGAAAACTCACCTATTTTATAAATTTCAGCTGCCCACATATAAAGCGAGAGTGGTAGGTAGTAATAGGAACAAGCCAATGGTGTTGTTTGAACAGAGCTTGGAGATGACTTAATGCAACCATACAGACACAAACACTATCATTCTCAGCACCAGGTCAAGCAAGGTGAGAACAATGTGCATCACAGTGATGTGTTGGGCTTAAAGCCAAAATCCATTCCCAAATGGACATGGATGATGTGGGCACCCCCGTGACCTGCCAGCTGTTAAACCTACATTAGACTGAGACATGTATAGGGAGAAAAACACTACACAAATGAGAGAAAAGCAAAAGTCTTTAGAAGGCATGGAAGGGAAAATAAGTAGGAGGTTCTCCCATCAGAGAACAGGAGCAGCAAGTGCTATTTGGAGAACACCAAAGTAAGCTCATGGCAGGTCCCTCAGTTCCTCCTATGTGTTTGGGAAGCCAAACTGCCCCCACTCCAAACAGTGGAACTGAATCCTTTCATCAATGTAACTTGATCCAGAAATCAACGTTGCCAAACAAGAAATACACTGGAATAAAAAATGGTTATTTGTTCATGTATCCATCCATTACAAACTTTTAGACAAACAAATAATTGAGTGGAACTATCTGGTGCCAATCCCACTTAACAGACAAGACAGATCCAAATATCTCTTTGTTGACTGTTGTTTAAGAGATTGACAGCTGATTGCTGAGGCCGGAAGCAGTCACAAAACTACATACTTACTAAATATTTTGTTGGCAGGAACAAATAGTAGAGCATAATCCCCTATTTTTAATGCTACAAAACTAAGCACATCCATATGCTACGAAATTAAACACGTCCATAACTCAGTGTCTTACATCTTCTGCTGTTTTGCTTCTTTGTGAAGTAATAGTCGATTCCTTCCTTAATCTCTTCACACAATTTTGCTAATAGAAGAAATGTGTTTTAAAGCATGAAATTATAACCATCACCAAATAAGTTTTAATTTATAATGTACTGAGGCTAGTCATTTGGTGTGTCTTCACTAGTCTACCAAAGTTATTTTAATTTTTTAAATACAGATTCAAAAATCTCACATTTGCTCCATGATATTTGAGGGACACCTGAGCAATGGATTTGATATTGCATTCTCTTGAGATATTCCTCAGTCTCACTCATTCAATAAATCCTTCTGCTCCATGCCAGAACGATCAGGCAGAAGGAGAATCACAGTGAAACAGGCAGATGCCTTCTGTGTCCTGTAATCAGGGGGGACAGCAAGAAGAAGTGGAGGTAGGTGGAAGAGATGAAGTCATCAGTGGAAGCAAATTCAGACAAATTCAGAGTGATACAAGGGGGAAGAAGCAAGGCCAAGGAGTAGGGGCGGCAGGGTTGCTAAGGCACCTTCAGGGTAGAATTCTCGGAGGAGAAGCTGGAAAGAAACTACAGAAGTTCCTGCTTGCCTTGCACACTACTGCCCCTGGTGAGATCCCAGAACTACCTGTGGTCCCCGGAGCACTGCCAGGGGTCAGCGCCCAGCACAGAACCAGCGGTGTGAGCTCAATCATGAACAATAGCAAAGCGAAACAATTCTCTGACAAGCTCAAATCTCCGTGACAGAGATTCCGGAGCCGCCCTCTCCAGCAGGGGTCACGGGCCCAGCACTAGGAGGAGCCGACCTCAGAGAAACACTGCAGGCTGGCGGAGTCTGCTGAGGAGTGAGCTGCAGGGACAGGGACGGCCCAGGGCCACAGGGGGTGGGAGAACTGAGGCGCCTGCACGAACAGCTTCTGTGGACACACAAGACATGTCCAATGCTTTTCATTAGCTGGAGCTCAATAAACAGTTGCTGATTGATTACAGTGCATTCCCAGTAAGAGCAAATTGTTCTCTTGAGAGAAATAATGAAAAAGATAGCTGTCCCCACAGAAGACATAATTTACCTAATAGAAGCTATTTCTTTTTGTGGGAGAGTAAATGGATTAGTTCCAAGCCTTCCACTAGGGCGTCCAGACTGCCTTGCAGGGTGGAGCCTCTTGGTCTGAATGCACCTGATTCCTGCTTACCTTAAGGGTAAAGTCTCCTTCCTCCCCTCCCTGTGGTTCCAGCAAATAAACTGCTAGTTCCTCGGACACACCGTGTCCTGTCTGCGTTGGCTCATGCGTGTGCATGGCATTGATTCTTCCTGGAGTGGCCTTACCCTCTGCATGCGACTCAGCCTGGGAGAAACCAGCTCGGGCTGCCAGGCCGTCTGAGGTTCCCCTAAGTCATCCTCTCCTGCTTCTCTAAAGAATGTACAGTGTCATCTGAGATCAGAGACTTCCTGAGGACACAAGCTTCTGAGCATGTGAATGTTTTGATCTCTAGTACCTTGGAACAAATCCTGACAGAGGTATTCTATAGAGAGTTGAAAATCAATCAAATTTCTTGACAGAAACCAAAGATGCCCTATGCTAACTCCATGATTCCTACCTCAAGTGGAAATAAATATGATTTGTTCCAAGGCCTCTCTTGATTCTCATTGTTCTTTTATTTTATTTTTATGTGTACATATGTACAGATAGATATTTACTTATCTATCTATATATGTATCTGTTGCAACCTATGATTACTTATTGTGAGTGGGATTACTATTGAATTGGTATGTACAATACCTGCAAGGTAATTGGCACATAATAAATATTTGCTGAATATAAAAATACTTGAGAAGTATCATTTAGTTTATATCTTGGCTATTTTAAACCAATCTTTGTAATCTTTGTAATCAAACATTATCCAAGCAAACACATGATAAAAGAATGGAAAAAATCTTACATTCAAAAGGATTAGAAACATTTATGGCTTTAAATATTTATAATTTATTTTTGCCTTCTTGCTATTATAGCATTGCCTTAGTAAGTGAAAGGGAAATCATTTAAAATTAAAATTAGCAGGTTCTTCTTCTGCCAAGAAGGAGAAAACGAGTTTACAACAGTGTTGAAGGTCATAAACAAATTTGATGTCTCAACAACAGCATTAGTCAGAGGGTCAAAATAAAAATTATAACCTGCTCTGGATGGCATCGCCTACAGCGAAATTGATGAGAACATGACTTGTTTATGCTGCAATGCAAATACTTTCAGGATTTAAAAGTCAAGACAGGCGATTTTAGAATATATTTTAAATATTCCTTAATGTTTCAGCTTACTTGGCTCCATTTCATATCGCGGGGTGCGAGGTGGTATTCAGTGGCTACAGCCTTATCTTATCTCCTGGGTGTTCCCAGGAGCATGTGCGGACCTTGGGTGAACACGAAGTGTTGGTATCAAACTAGGGTCCCACACACACAGAGCATGACTCAGATCACTCAGTTCTCTCTCTGGCTTTTGACGTAGTGCTTTTTTTTGGATAATGTACCATTGTATTCAAACTATGTTATCTTTTCTGGCAGCACTCATATACTCTTTAATTAATTTCATATTCATCTTACTTCATAATATCTGTGATTAATTCAAAAAACACTTGTGTATTGGTCAGGTAATGCTCACAATATTTGGAGCGGTCATTTTATCTAAATACTAATTAACAAGGAATTGAACTTGCAAAAATCACTTGTATCACTTATCTTCCCATTGTTCATTGATTTGCTTGAGCGGGCGCCAGGAATGTCTCCATTCATTGGGAATGAGGTGCATTATTGTTACTGTTTTGGCATATCGAATACACCACGGGTAGCTTGCCAGGCTCTGCTGTGTCTCTGGGTTCATCCCGGGGGCCATAAGTACACAAATTATTTCATGTGCTGGGCTTTTTCCCCGGTGTTATGTCTCATAGAGTTTTTGTTGGTTTGGGGGAGGCATTATGGGCTACACGTGGCTGAGGCCACTCCCAGTTCCTTTTTTTGGGGGACACTCCCACAATTTTCAGGGGACCATGTGGTACTGGGAATTGAACCCAGGCTCTGACATTTGCATGGCAAGCTTCCTACCACTGAGGCACACCCCTGTCTGGCCCTCCTATAGACTTAAGTACATTCTTGACTTTTAAGTGCTGTCTAGTATTCACCTTTATTGATTTCACCCTTTACTGTGATTACAAAATATGGCATGTTTTCTTCCACTTTGCATTTGTAAATATACTCTAGATAATTATTCCTACAACCTCCTTTGCATGAGTAGACTTCTAACAATGACTTAGTGAAATTGGTATTATTCTGGTATCCTGTGTAAGATTTAGAGGCAAATAATAATGAATGACCCCCCAATTCGATAAGGTTAATAACATTAATCCTAGACCTTACGTATGGAGCCATGTAATACTATACAAAGTATTAAACAGAATAAAGCATAACATTAAAGAGTCCAGATCTTCCTGGACAAGAATATTATACATCAAGGCACAAAGGTAATGGGGGAAAGGAATAATCACAAGAAGAACTAAAGATTATTAATCAGTCACCACCATAGGCAGAGGGCTATTCCGAGTCCCAGATGTGAAATCTTTATACTGACCATCTTAGCCCATGTGAGAGGTGGACACCTTCCTTATAACCTGGATTACACACACACCAGAATGTGGTTGAGCTGCATTTGAGCAGAGATAACCAGATCCTAAACCCTTAGTTTTTGTCCATATCTACATAGGTGAGAAACCAATTTTGGGAATATCCTCAAAAAAAAAAAAAACAGGGATGAAGGGATATTTGCACATGGCTTTGATGAGGCAACTGTAACAATTTATTTACACCAAAACCATAAACATCAACACCATTGTAAATACACTGCATAACCTATAATGCAGTTCGAAGGTTGTTGCAGGACACCTAAAAGCCTAGGCCTCTGCATTTACCCTGGATTGCCTCCTACAGGTCACTTCATAGATAGGGGGATAGTCTGAATGTGGCAGTCTTATCTGACCATGTATTCTGTACTGGCTGGTATAAATATTCTCTCATGCTACCACAACCATCGTGGGACTAGCTAGATCTTACCAGCATATTTGCCTGGCCACGTTGGATCTCTAAGTAATTAGACCAGAGAGAAATGCTGTTTGCCTCCAAGCAAGCAAGCATGGCTCCCTGATAACCCAAAGGCAACTAAAATACAAAACTACCGTGAAGTAGACGAGATTCTTGTGAAGGCTTGGAGAAATATTTAACTGGCATTAGTATTAGTCTTTGGTACAGAGACATGCCATCTCAGAAACCCCCTTCTCTACCCTATAAAGGCAATCCCAGGCAGATCTTGGCTCAAAATATTAGGTGAGGTGCTGGGAGAAATTACCTGAGGGCATTTGATCCTTCCTGCCAGGGGAAATTACATTTAGCTTATAGCTTCTCCCAGCTCTGCTAGGAGGCTTTTAATTAGCTCTGGGTCCTTGTAAACAACCAGATGGTCTCCTGAAGTTGCTACATTTCTATAGAGCTATTTTCCTGTTTTCATCTCTAGATAGCCCAGCCCAGAATGGGCTGGGCTGGGGAGTTTGGGCGGATTTCTAGCTATAAAATAAGCTGCAAGAAGAAAGAAGCTCTCTCTTTTTTCCCCCTTTTGCCATTTCGGCTTCCCTTGGTGTTTTGCTTCTCTGTCCTCTCCATTCTCTGTTGGGCCTCAACACGTGGTGGCAGCCATCTTGGCCTACACCTGGCTGGGGCCTAGCTGGGAACCCAGAGTCCGGAGGTTTTCCCTGCTCTTGGATTGTATATTGGAACCTGTGATAGTAAAGCCCTTTTAAAACTGCATCAGATTCCTGAGTCATCATCCATTCCCGCCGGCTTTGGAGGTAGAAGGGAACTTGCTTCCCGACACTGTCGGGGACCCCGGCGGCACTCCCGACAGAAGGTCATTTTATTTTATTTGGGGGTGAAACCCAGTGACACTTGGAGCTTATTCCTTGCTCTGTGCTTAGGGATCATGCCAGGCAATGCTGAGAGACTATATGTGGTACCAGGGATAGTCCAGGTGAGGTGACTCTATCTACTTGCTACACAAGTGCCTGACCCGCTGTTCTAGCTTTGCAGCCATACCTATAGCATATGTTTTAAAGCTAAAAATAATCGACATGTTCAGTAATTTCTCCACTGCTTTTCATGCATCGTGCTAGGAGAACATAATATGAGCACAATCTCATCTTTTAGCTCACAGAGGAAAATTAGTTCTGTAAAATATGGATTCATTCACAGAACAAAATCTCTGACATTAATTTTAATTTTCCAGGCGGGTCCAGCTACAGTGACATTGCCATAGTACTTTAGGGAACTGACGCATGCAAATCCCCTCCTAGCAGGAGAATAACGGGACTGAATGAAATCGCGAGGAAGGTTTCCTACACTCCTTTGCGCATCATAAAAGTCTTACAGACACATTGGTAATGCTCCAGCAATGTTGAGACTCATCCTCAAGAAGAAAATAATCAGGAATCCCCAGAACATACCCAACTGCCTCTTTTCTTAGACTCCTTCCCATAAGCTTCCACCTTCCTGTTTTCCTTTTTTTAGCAAATAAAGTTTATTTTTATGAAGAATATGTGAATATGTGCATTCATTTATAATTTAATTAACAGTGGGATTTTCAAACTCCGGAGCTTAACTTCACTGATGATTAGCCAAGAGTCATTTAATTACAAGTAGCAAAAATTTTTTTTTAAAAAACCCAATTCAGAAAGGAAATTTCTTTTTGGAAGGTGCTGAAATCTGTCATGGCAGCTTCAGGCGGTCACATCACTCAGTCTCAAATGAGAGAAATTACACCCAGACCTGCAGGATCTCCTGAATTCCTAATTGCTTGGTTTATTTCTTCGATTTCTCTGCAGGCAGAGATTTCTCAAAGTGCAGAAAGCAGCAGCTGTCAGATTTGCCTTCCTCAATTTCCCAGATCCGTGGGTGACAGCCTCTGCCCTCCTGTGTTTGACTGGGCTGAATCAGTGCTTTCCAAATCTCTGTGAAATTGGACCACCAGAGGCAGCTTCAAAACTCAGTACGTAAATCCAGGACATGAGCCACACTAGTTCAATCTAAATATCTCACGCATGAGATGTGTCATCAGAGACCACTTTGATCCATGTAGGACACACAGAATTGACACCATGTGGTAGGTTCCATTCCATGGACCTAGGAACTTGTTAGAAGTTCAGATGGAGCTGCAACAGCTGGGTAAAAAATCTACATCTTAACAAAAATCCTCAAATGACCAGATACTTTCATTCTAGTAATGCACAGGGTTATATTGCTCTCACTAGTGAAGCTTGATACACATTTTTTATTACTGGTTTTGACATTCAAATATGCATCGGACAGCTTGACAGCTTCTCTTGACTCCACTGTTCTCCCTGCATTGACATATGCCTGAGAGACCTGGGCCCTACGAAAGCAGGATGAGAATGCTATTCGGGTCTCCCAAAGAGGAATCGAAAGAGCTATGCTTGGAATATCACGCCTCACTCAAGTGAGAGAAGAAATCCAGAGTTCCGACCTCCGTCGCTGTTCCAGAGTCAGGGACACTGCCTCATTTGCCAAAACAACGAAAATCAGATGGGCTGGACATGTAATGAGATTTGGAGATGACCGCTGGACTAGAGCCGTTACCGACTGGTCCCAGGGGATGTCAAAAGAACACATGGCCGCCCACC
Source organism: Cryptotis parvus (assembly GCA_021461705.1). Taxonomy (NCBI): domain Eukaryota; kingdom Metazoa; phylum Chordata; class Mammalia; order Eulipotyphla; family Soricidae; genus Cryptotis; species Cryptotis parvus. The sequence continues at coordinate 246,644 of JAJIBD010000484.1, forward strand.
TACAAGATGGTCAGACTTCTTCGATAAGACCCTGAACGAATGGTTTGAGGCTCTTTGAATTCCTGAAGCAAGCAGATGCCATTGGGCTACACTGGCACATGATAGGGTCAAATGGAAATGTTGCTGGTGCCCGCTAGAGGAAATCGATAAACAACGGGATATCTAGTGATCTAGTGAAGCTTGAATTCGACCTCCCTGTGACCCCACACCCTGAGTACGGCCCCCGCATCTCCTCTGCTGACATTTGTGGAACTGGGATAATGTATTCTGTGCTTCTGGGTCTCTTGCCTCCTGTCATCCCCAGGGGAGGTGATCATGCATTCTTGTTCATTTATTTAATCATATTCATGGCCTATTTATTTGTCCACATTTACGTTGACTGGTATTTGGTATTTCCTGTTTGGGACTATTAGAGTCGTTCTCATACACATGAGAAACGTATCTGTCTCGGGATGCTTTTCAGGTCTCTTTCCAGCTGGGTCAGCCAGGACCATTTTCGGAAAACTTCCCAGTGCTCTTAAATATAGGCAGCATTGGTTATGATCCTCGCCTTTTCTTTACCACATGAGAGATATTTTCCTCAATTATAGGTCTTCCGTATTTGCCAAATACCTGTCAGCTTGATTACTATTTCCAAAGGCCTATTTTGCTTATAGTCATTTCATATTTGTATTCAATAATGTCAACTCTAATTTTATCTTCCGTCTTCTTAAATGTGTTCATTTTCCTCCGACTTCTGAGATGATTAATAACTTAGGCGATTGTCTGCCTTTCCTCTGAGGAATCGTGTATCTGTGACTATGAGGTTCTTCAATGCAAGCTCCAGCCTCATTCTATTAGCTTGGAAATATCTTCTTTCTAACCAGCTAAAATGTTTTTACACCAAAATAAATCAGCACATGGCTGAGACTTGTTTTACAGCAAAGCCTCTGACCATATTCTACAACTTTTCTGGGCACTTGAAAGAAAAAGATACATTTGTTGGTGACAGTGTAGATTAAATCCAGGTTGTTAACCATGACATTCAAAAACTCAAAACGCTACTGATTTTTTCCTCTGCATTTCTGAAGGAAGGAAGGAAGGGTTTTATTCTGTAATTCTGAAGTTATTTTTCTCCCTTTCAGTTTATTTTTACCTGTTGAAACTAAAATATTTGTTACAGATACCTTTTAGTTACATTTTTCTGCAAAGCAAATTTTATATTCTTTATATAGAAATTATATATAAAGAAATTTTATATTCCTAGAGCAAATCAATGAACAATGGGAAGACAAGGGATACAAGTGATACAAGATATATTTATATTTATAAAATGTTTATACATTTTATATATCTTTATTTATAAGACAGTTAAAAAAGCTATGTTTTCCTTGAAATTTTGCTTTATGAGAGTTGTCCTGTTTCTTATATGAAACTATCCTATCTTGATGTTGTGTTTATTTGCATGTCAGGTAGTTGCATATTTTATCCAATCTGGTGGTGGTTGTCAAGGGAATGCTTTGTTTCCATTTGCTTTATTTTCGTTGGTTCTACAGCTATGTTTGTGTTTACATCTGACACATTCTGCGCATTTAAATTACTTTCCATTTCATTGCCTTTCTGACAAGGAAGAGTCTGGGCTGCCTCCGATCTCTGTCTTCTGTAGCAAGTGCTGAATACTGCCTTGCTCTCCTCAACTCTGAGAAAGCAAGGGAGAAAAAACTGACTATTCAATTGCTTCCTGCTTGATTTCTCAGACTCTTCCCTGAGCAGCTGAATCAGCACCGAATCAGTCGGACTCAGCTCAGTACCCTGAGTGCTCCCTGTGCGGTGCTGCTCCTCTCCCCTCCTTGGCTTCCTAACCCCACATCTCCTGGCACTGCCACGCTCCAAGGCTTGTGGCCCAACTCCGAAACGTGGCCAAAGGCGTTCTGGCTCTCTCTGCCACTCCCCACTGCCTCCTCCGAGCTGTCCCCAGCCCTGCAGAGGTGATCACCACAGGCACTGAGAGGAAAGCTCAGCTGACTGATGGCGGGGTCTTCCCTCCTCTCTCCGCCATGGCTCTGCTTCAGCAGCTGTCTGAGATGGCAGATGTTTTGACACAAATTTTATCTGACGTTTTCAGTTGGTCTCGCCAGGATCACTGGTCAACCACAAGCTATTTATCACTACTGGGGCGAAATTTTACTTTGCAAGTGGGAAACATTAACATTCCCAACTGTGCTCCTTTACTCCCTGGATAACTGCCAGTGACTCAGGGCAGACAGGTAAGAAAGGTGCAGACAGGGGAAAAGCATTCCAAACTCCTAGCAGGAGGAGTTTCCAGCACCAGGACTGGAATTCCTATGCCTGGAGCTGGGATTCCACACTTGCCCCGCCTGGAGATGATGTTTCCTTTCATTATTCAGAGATTTTTATCCCTTCTTTTCTTCAGCTTTTCATCTTGTCTAATATTCTCCACAATTAAAATAGCTAATGATTTATTGATCAGATGTCTTAGAAGATTGCCTAACATCTAATTATTGAGCCAATTAGTTTTTACTTTACATGCATCATTTCTCTATTAATGAAATGTATATGATAACGATTTTCTATAAATATAACATAAAATTTATCTGTATATCAGTCTGACTTCTCACAAGAATCCAGAGGAACCCCATACCATGAGGGCCGCCATTTTTAATATCTGGACTGCACAGCTCGTCAGAGCTCCACCCAGCAGAAGAGCTGATCACAAGCCCTGCTCATCAAGTCCCACCCTATAGCAAGGTCTGTTTCAAGCCCAGGTATGCCTGATCCAGAGACTCAGATACATGGGGCAGAGCTGCTACCGGCTCTCTCTGTGCAAGCTGACCGTGAGGCACCCAGGAGGGAAGGTGGGTTCTAGCCCTGACCCGCCACCCTAGCAGAGCCTCACAAGAAGCCAAAGGAACCCCCCATACCATGAGGGCCACCATTTTCAACAACCAGACTCCACAACTTGTCAGAGCTCCAACCAGCAGAAAAGCCCATCTTTACCCATCTCACGCAGCCACAAAGCGGAAGCGCGGTACATCAATAAATGCACAAGATAAGAGCCTACTAGTATCCTACCCACACAGCAGAGCCTGGCAAGCTACCCATGTCAGGTTTGCCAAAACCAGTATCAATTATAGATCTCATTCCCATGACCTGAAGGAATGGTTTGAGGCTCTTCATGTTTCTGGAGTGAGCAGATGCCCTTGGGCTACACTGGCTTGCAACAGGACACATGGAGATGTCACTGGTGCCCGCTCGAGCAAATTGATGAACAATGGGAAGACAAGTGATACAAGTGATCAGTCTGATGACATCCTTGAACTTAATAATACTTAATGATACCATAGACGTAACAGAATTTTTTTCTCTATATAGGTATATGCTGACGTGGAGGGAACAGAGTGCAAAGCTTATTTTACTTGGTTAAAAACTGGGAACAGCATTATATATATATTATGATACCAATACCCAAGTTCAGGCAAAACATGGATCAGGAGGTCTTGTAAAAGGTTTAATCTACCACAACGCTGGGGAGTCAGAGTTTAGATAAGACAGAGAAGGGAACAGTGTGCTAATAATTGTCAAAAGTGATAAGACCAGCCTAGTGGTAATATCTAGTGATAATACAAGTTTTGAATACAGGCCAAAAAATACACATGATAACCTCTAAATATATGTAGTGCAATCTACAGTGTATAATAGAAGGAAGAGAGAAAGGGAGAGAGAAAGAGAGAGAAGAGAGATAAAGAACCTGCCATAGAGGCAGGCTAGAGAGGGGAGGGAATCAGGGGACACGGTGGTAGGAAATGGGCACTGGTAGAGGGATGGGTGCTGGAACACTGTATGACCGAAACCCAAACATGATCATCTTTGTAATTGATATCTCACAGTGTATGTATAATAAAATATTAAAAGAACTGGCACCACTGAAGGCAGGGAAGTGATTCAAAGTGCCGGAGCTCATACAGTGGTCAGGAAGGAAGCTCCGACCCCCTTTACCCAACACTGATCTCAGGGTAGCCCCCCATGTACTCGGGCACTGCTGGGTATTCCCCCCAAAAAAACATTGAACTCTTGGAGATAGCCTGAAGCTCCCATTATAGTAACTGCTTAAATAAATGATGTGAAATGTCTTCCATGAATCATCTGAAGGTTGAGATAGTTTGATTTGTGTAATATGATCATCAAAACACATTGTTAAATGAAAATCACTAAATGGCAAAAGAGTTAAATGACTAATTAAGATGTTTTCTGGAAGACATGTAAGTTTATGGAATATAATTTTCTAAATTATATGATCTAAATTATACATTATATCATGCTGATCATTATAAATATAACTAGCATTTAAAAATTAATCTATGCTTTGGGGCTAGTGAGAGAGCACAGCAGGAAGGGTGCTTGCCTTGCATGCAGTTAACATGGGTTTGATCCCTGGTACCACATATGGTCCCCTGAGCACCACCAGCAGTGATCTATTAGCGTAGAGCCAGGAGTAAACCCTGAGTACAACTATGTGTGACCCCAAACTATCTATGTATACACATACATATAGATGTATACACACACACACACACACACACACACACATATATATATATATATATGTATATATATATAATTTAAATTTTACAGAACAATTGAATACACTAACGACCCCATTTTTCTTTCCACCAAAGTATTTCCCATTGTGACACGTAGCACGGCCATACTTGTAAGAGATGAATGACTAGGACAGACGTTATCAACTAGAGTCTTTATCTGCACCAGGACTCACCAATGTTGTGGGTCATAGTGCCTCGTGCCACGTACACCCCACAGAGCAGCCAACAGAACAGCCCCCGGCCTGGACACCTCCCTGTGCTCCCTCTGAGCCCCCAAGCACATGCCAGCCACTCATCTTTCTCACCATCCCTGTGGTTGAATCTTTTCAAGAAAACGCGATCCTGGAAATCCATCTGTGGGTAACTTTTCCAATGAATTTCCTTCCCTGACAGCACCACTGAATATTCTTCTATTACCCTCTGTGCTTTCTCCCCAGCTCCAAACAGCTCACCTATACGGGTTGTAGCAGATCTTATTTACCTACAAATAGATTAAAAAACATCCACATTCTCAGAGTTTCAAGAGCCCTGCTCTCAGCATGCGCCCACACGATTCCATGTAAATAGCAACTTTTCAACGCTTTTGCCTCAATGTACCAAGAAGCACGGAAACTGGGTACTGTGGCAGAAATCTGGTTAATTCTGTAGGAAATGGTCAAACTGCATTTCAAAGTGCCGGCATCACATTTGTATTTCCACAAGCTATGACGCAATGGGACATCTCCAGTTTAACACCTCCCTGCCAACATCTGCCGTGAGGGAGTTTAGCTAGTCACTAGACGTGTAGGGCTACCACATTGTAGCTTGAATTATCAGTTCCCATTACAGCCTCTGATACACAGGGGCTTGTCATGGATGGGCCTTTTGCCACCCAAATATTTTCTTTTGTTTTGCTTCCCTTTGTTCTCTTTTGTATCCAGACCTGGCTATCCTCAAGGTTTTCTCCTGGTTCTGAGGTCAAAGGTCATTTTTGGAAGTACTCTGGAGACCATATATGGTGCCAAGACCTGAACCCAGGTCAGCTGCCTGCAAAGCAACTGTCATACCTGCTGTACTATTTATTTCTTGGTCCCTGAATGTCTTCTGTGCTAGAGAGTCTTATCAGATCTTTAGCCTATATTTAAATTGGTTTCATTTTGCCTTAAACCAGACTTCTTTGCATATGTTGGCTACAAGTCCTTATCACGCATGCGTTTTATAAATATTTTCCCTCTCTGCCTTGTTTATCATTCTGCTAACAGCACTGATGTAAAGCAGTAAAAATATTGCTCTAGACAGGTACTATGGATTAACCTTGTTACTTCTCTTTTCATCCTACATGTAAAAATTTGCATTTCTGCTGTTGACATACACCGATTCTCATATAGGAATTTTGATAGCTGGAATCTAGAGATTAAAACTGGGAACCATGAATATACCGAGCCTGGATGTGCTCACACAAGAACCTTACAAACGATTACTCTGTATTTCTGTGATGAACAAGAAAGCTTACATAAAAGGACAGAGAGAGAGAGCGAGAGAGAGCAAGAGAATGAGAGCGAGAGAAAGAGCAAGAGAGAGTGAGAGAGCGAGAGAAAGTAAGCGAGAGAGCAAGAGTGAGAGAGAGAGAGAGAGAGAGAGAGAGAGAGAGAGAGAGAGAGGTAGTGGGCTAGGGCACATCCTCCCAGGGCTGGGCCCAAGTTTCAGCATTCCAGGCAATCAGTCTGGTCTTTAGTTTCTCCCTGACTGCAAACATGACTTTCAAAACTACTGACTGCCATTACTGAATTTCCTCCCTGGGCACATTTTTATTTAAAATGATCAATGCAGTGTTTGCTTTTTGTCGAGTATTTCCATCTGAGTTCTGGGTTCCAGAAACAAGGTGATAGAAACTCCTTGTCCCAGGAGGCATATTTACGAACACTGTGACTTTATACAATTCTCTTAAAGAGCAAACAAAACATTTCAAGTAAGAAATTGATAAAGCATAGGGGAATAAAAACCAAATTTATCTTGGAAAATCTTTTTTGAAAGCCATGCCAAGTTAAAGTAACTATAAGGTATGATTGTAAGGCACATACTTACAGAACAATTAAAACAAAACAAATGAATTGCAATATAATGGAGGTAATATAAGAAACTCAACCCTCTCTAAAGAGAGACTCACATGGTCCTCCCTACATGGAGAGTTACTATTCCTTTCTCTTCTACAGTCCAGTAACTTTTTCTACTTTCACTCTGGAAAAATAAAACAAAATAAAAATCAAACAGACGAGCTGTCTCTTAGGAAACGTGTTTGCTGGCATGCTCGCCCTGGCATCCGCCCCAGTCAGAGGCACAGGTCAGACATAACGGCTGGAGCCAACTTGTGCTTTAAGAACAAAACCCAGCCTCAAATAAAAATAATACTTGATGTGTGACTGCAAATTTTAAGGAAATTAAATTTGCTCTGCAGATAATGCCTCCCTGCCACCCCCTGTCTGAAAATGAGGACAGCGCCGAGTGCCAGACTGGCACTGTGCAGACAGGCCCTGCCCTACTGGCAAGACATAAGGTCCCCAGCTCTGCTGGGACGACCCTGAGCACAGAGCCTGGAGTGAATGCTGAGCACCCCCCAATCCTCCAACCCCATCTCTCAAAAATAACTTGGGGAGTCGCACTGTAGTGGGAGTGGAACCCACCCAAACCACCAGAGACAAATCTGCTCCCATCTGAGAAGGCTGAGGGGCAGAGCTGTCCCTGCTAATGCTAATGGGCGCAGAGGAAGCGCCTTCCAGGGGCCCCACCTAGGGCCCCAGGCAGGAGACTGCAATGATGCTGCGCCACCTAGTGGTTATACTTTAGCTCTCTCAAAGTATCACTGTCTTCCCGTTCATCATCGATTTGCTCGAGCGGGCCCCAGTAACATCTCCATATGTCCTGTCTCATGCTAGTAGAGCCCAAGGCATCTGCTTGCTCCAGGAACATAAAGAGCCTCAATCCATTCCAGAATGAGGTCTATAATTGTTACTGGTATTTGGCATATCAAATACAACACGGGTAGCTTGCCAGGCTCTGCCGTGCAGGTAGCATACTCTTGTAGGCATCTCTAAGTCCAGCATTTATTGATGAACCGCGAGGCTGCGCGAGCCGGGCTGTAATAGGCTGGTCTGCTGGGTGGAGGTCTGACGAGAGAGAAGTCCGGATGTGGAAAATGGAGGCCCTCATGGAGTGGGGGTCGTCTGGCTTGTTGCGAGGCTCTGCTGGGGTGGCGGGGGCAGGGCTAGAACCTGCCATCCCTCCCAGGCGCCTCGTGAGCGGCTGGTCACAGGGGAGAGCCAGTAGCAGCTCTACCCCCCGTCTGTGAGTGTCTGGACCGGCATACCTGAGCCGGATTTAAGAAAGACTGCTGCAGGGGTGGAACTCAATGAGCCGGGCGCTGATAGGCTGGTCTGCTGGGTGGAGGTCTGACGAGAGAGAAGTCCGGATGTGGAAAATGGCAAAGTAGGCAGAGACTATTCAAATAGGAGTATTTGCTATGGAAATACTTTAAGTCATGAACTCATATACTCTTCATGAAAGGAGAGGAAATGAGTCATTCTCCCTATTATATACATGGCGGGAGAGTAAGGGACTTTTCGGGGCCATTCCATATGCACCTTTGGTTTCAAACTTGTTTGTTTGGTTTTGGGGCCACACCTGGCCATGGAAAGGGTTACTCCTGGCTCTGCATTCAGGTTCGCTCCTGGGGGCTCTGGGGACTCTATGGAATGCAGAGCAAGCGCCCTACACGCCGTACTGTTTGTCACATCAGGCCCCTCTTTCTATTCTTTATGTGCACAACATAATCATCACAAGCACTAAGGTAAATGGGGGCAGGGACGCTATAAAACAATTCTCTCAATGGATATTACAGCGAGAAAATATCAAAGTCAGTCACCAAGATCAATTCTGTGTCATCTTACTTGAGGGGAAGTGAAGATTTCATCGGTATTTAGATTCTTGAATACTGCTTCCCTCTGAGTCTCTCAGTCTCTCCATGTGTGGGAAGTGTTTGTGTGTGTGTGTGTGTGTGTGTGTGTCTGAGAGAGAGAGAGAGAGAGAGAGAGAGAATGAAAAAGAGCAACATATGACAGCATGGTGATTTTACATTTACTTAAAATTATCACAAATTCAATGGATACAGTTATCCAAGAGATTGAAAACCTAGTCACCACAATGGGACAGTTTATTAATTAAAAAACTGGAGCAGCAATTCAAAAACAGCTGAAACATCAGTTTACTGTGTGCGCTTCCTAAAAATCAATTCTCAATGCTGTTTCATCACATTTATTTGAAGATTCCCTAATCTCAGGCACTCGGGCCCAGCTCTTTCAAATAAGAGTAAAGGATAGGAAGAAGAAAAAGAAGGATTATTTTCCATCTGCGCCAGAGGAGATGGACTATGGAGATTCATTTCTGTGAATATATCAAAGCTAATTTTAAACTTGAAAGTTACTCATTTTAATGAATTAGAAATCCTTGCAGGATCTCAACCATTGATTTTTTTTGTCTTACAGATATAGGTATGATTATCTCTAAAAACAGCTTTACTCTGCTTTCCTGAAACTGTGCTTTGATTGATTGATTGATTGATTAAATGATTGATTGATTGATTGCTTTTGGGGTCATACCCAGCAATGCTCAGTAGCTACTCCTGGCTCTGCACTCAGGAATTACTCCTGGTGGTGCTCGGGGGACCATATGGGATGTCAGGGGATCGAACCCGGGTCGACCACATCCAAGGCAAATGCCCCTACCCACTGTGCTATCACTCTGGCCCCTGGCTGCAACATCTGTCACCCCATTGATCTCCAGGGTTGACACTGTGCTTTGAGTCCTGAAGCGGAAGACTGTATCACTTCTCCATTTCTTCCTTTCAGTCTTGAGAAAGCTACTCCAAACAAACTCAACCAGCTTCTAAGTATTTCCCTGCTGCCCTCACTATCTCCTCAGCCCCTGCTTACTTTATCTTCATGAATTTTCGTGCTCCTCTTGTCAATTGAGGATTTGTCCTTGGAGCACTTAGGATTGTTCTCGTTCCAAATATGGAAACACCAATGACTGGGAAAATGTCCCATTTGGCATCTCTAGTGAATACTGCCACTGTCCATCACCTTACGCTTATTGCCTCAAGACTTCTTCCAACGATGTCTCAACTACATCCCAGTAGAGGACTGGGGGTGAAGGGATATTAGCCTCTAAGGGCTAAAGATTGGGAGTAAGCATGCCATCAAAATGCGTAAGAAAGTGGAACTCCTATACCAAAGTGTGTGTGTGTGTGTGTGTGTGTGTGTGTGTGTGTGTGTTTACTCCTGACTCTGTGCGAAAGGATCTCTTCTACCAGAGCTCAGGGAAGCAAACTGAGGTCGGTCACCTGCAAGGCATCTTCACCCTTGTACTATCTCTCCAGCCCTACACCGAGAAATTCTTGAATTGTGACTTACTTATGTTGTTAGTAATTGTTTTAGATCATTCCTAGCTTCAAAACCCAGATGAAATTCAGAATAACTCACTGTTACTTGTCTAATGTCTAGCTTCATTTTGTAATTTTTTTGAAGCAAATGTGAGTCATTATTAAAAAAAAATGTGTCTATGCCCCTGATGTTGCTGGATAAGAAAAGTAAATTAATGAAAAAATATCAACATGCCTTTGAGTTAAATACTCAACACCATGTAATTTTGGTAATCTTTGTCTTCCTGGTTCTCCATTGCTGTCTCTCTGAAATCCAGAGAATGGAAGAAGTACTATTTCTTTCAAATGTATGAACATTTTGAATATGTTTCAAAGCACTCTTGACATGGACTAGCTGTTCATTAACTTTACTGCTTGGTATATACCTGTGTGGGCGTCAGAGATGAGATAGAGATCAGAGCAGCAAGAGAAAAGGGCAGGTTATGAGAAATGGATCCAATATTCATCCCTGCAAAGATTTCAGCACAGGATGCCATGGTCAAATCCCTGACAATCTCTAACTTCAAACTCTAGCAAAAGATTTGCTGCCAAATGCAGTAAGTCAATGGAACCAAAATGAAAATAAATATCATTGGAAATCAGACAAGTCAGTGTGTGATTAAAACGTCATTGATTGGTTGAGCCCAATGTTCTTTGTTGAAAATTAAGCTGTTTACTAGATCCAAGCATAACTGTCAGACATTACTATTCTGTGTTAAATCTACAAGCACACTTAATGATGTCAAAGTAAACGAGCTCCAAAACCTGAAATACAGTACTTAATCTCACTTATTTCATTAAACTTCATCATCATGTCTTCCTGTCATTCATTAACTTTTGTGATAATAATTTGAAAACTTCTGGCAATTTTGTCTAAGTCTTTTAAATAAATGAGCTTTACTTAGATATGCACAATTTGAATATCTACTTAGAGGACCAATGTTGTTCCAAAAATGTATTTCATTTGCATAGTATCTCTTAGATTATACCAGTTATATGCATTTAAATTGCAATTTTATTGCATATGCATATAGAAATATATGTATAGAAGCGACCCTAAGCGTTTTATTTTAGCTCCCACCTTTAAACAAACTTGAGAGAGTCGCGAGTAGCAATGGAATATTTGGGAATATTTGGGAATACACGGGTATCGGGGTTAGCAAATACATCATAATGATGATGATTTACAAATAGACTTCAGCAAACAGAAACTAGGCACCTGGATTGTTTGGACTGTGGGTTCTCGGTCACTCGCATTTGCATCATGGAAGTATCTCTACACGCCGTCGGCCCAGGGGGGACGGGGGGCTGCCTTTACGTGCTTCCAAGGTCCCTTGCCTTGTAGTGCCTTCTCACACCAGCACCCAAACACAAACAATGGCACTGGAAATAAAGGTGAATTGCAGAAAGGAACTGCATTTGCTTTTTCAGTTTGGGGAGGCCCACTCAGCAGGGATCAGGGCTTACTCCCTGCCCTGTGTTCAGGAATCACTCCTGGCTGGGCTAGGGCTCAAATAGCCTGGGAGGAGGGCCTCCCAGAAGGCCAAGACTCCTGAGTGCCTGCTTTTATTTATTTATTTATTTTTATTGAATCACCATGAGATAGATCATGACAAAGCTATTCATGACTGGGTTTCAGTCATAGTGTTCCAACATCCATTCCTCCACCAGTGCACATTTCCCCAATCTGTCTCTATGACAGGCTCTTCTCTCTCTCTCTCTCTCTCTCTCTCTCTCTCTCTCTCTGCATTGTGGTTTGCAATACAGATAACAAAAGGGTTATCATATATATGTATATACATATATAAATATATATACATATATATATCCCTCTATCAACTTCCAATACTCAGTTCTACTCTAGCGTCACTATTTCCAACTATTATTGTCAAATTGGTCCCTTCTGCATCTTACCTACCCTCCGCCCCACACTCACTTGTGATAGATTCAAACCATTAACAAGTCCTCTGCCGAGCACCCATTTTTAAACACTGAGCAGGTGCCTCCTAGTTCTTGCATCTCATTATCAGGATGCTTGTTCCCCTGAGGAATTCTTAGGACTCTTGGGAATGGCAGCAGAAACCTCTGTGGCATCAGTCAAGCCTCTGTGGCATCAGCAGCAGAAACCTCTGTGGCCATCAGCCAAGGAGGCCCTATCCATCCCAAGGAACTCAGAAGCCAGTGAGGGAAAATTTACTGAGACAAGGAGGAGAAACAGAATATCAACAGGGCACCCCCGGCACCCCAAGTCCCTCCATTGGCAATTCAGAGCAGTGTTATTCCTGCTGAGTACAATGGAACGAATCAGGCTGACAACGAAACCACACCTCAGTCTCTCGTGCCCCCTCGCTCCCTCGCTCCCTTCTCTCAGGTATTCTTTCTCTCCCCTCTCCCAACTTCCCGTCCCCTCTGCCCCTCCTTTGTTCTGCTTCAGCATGCACGAGCCTATAAATCAGTCAGAGCTTCCTGAGTCTGGGCTCAAGCACCAGGCACAGGAGTTATTTATTTCCCGGCGTCTGGACAATCTCTCTGAATCTGGTTGGTGGTTCCTTGCTAGTGGGATGTCCACACGCCACCCACGGCTACTAATGAAGGTTAAGAGCCTCTGGAATTTTGTGTGCACACGACCCCAACATACAGAATCACTGTGCTCTGCCTGTGACAAGCACAAAACATTGTTGCTACCAAATCCTTTCAGGCATTTTCAGGAGCTGAAGCTTTGTCTTCCCAGAAAAATGAGCTCTTCAAAGGATTCTCCTGCAAATCGCTCACCATGTGACGAAGCGAAGACCCCCAAACCATTTCTACCTCTCTTAGGATGCATTTCCCACCAGACTCCGCCAGCACAGTTTCTTTACAGGCCTGGGCACATCGAATGCCAACGTTTTCTTTTTGTTCATGGGAATCGTGGGCTCTTTACCGGGGCTGATTCCTTGCCTGTCACTACACGACTCCAATGGAGCAACCTTTGAGGAATTAATATACTGTCTATTAGTTAAATAGGAGGAGATTTTAACTTTGCAGAAGGAACTTGACAGCAATTCTACAAAGAGAGTGAGCATTAACCGATTATTAATAGACTAGCAGATAAGTGAAGAGAATGGTATTTCACATTGACTTTAATAGTATATTTCCAAAACTTAGAAAGCAGGAAGAGGAGGTGATGGAGAAGGGGGAAGAAGTGAGATGGAGGAGGACAGGAGAAAGAAGACAGAGAAGGAAAACAGGGAGGAGGCAGAGGAGGTGGAGGTGGAACAGGCCAGGCTGAGATCAGTCATTAGAGTGATTTTGCTGCTCTGTGTCTCTGTAGGTTGCAAACATTCTATTTTCTCTTTAAGCTTCAACCTATCTTCTTATCATTCAACATCCCAGTCCATTAGAATCTATCTCATGAGGAGATTCCAGCAATCTTGGACAGCAACATTCTCTTAATCACAAAAGTATTATGGATTGTTTTGTTAAAAAATTATATATGTGAATCCATTGATGCACCAGGCTATCATCATCATCATCATCATCATCATCATCATCATCATCATCATCATCATTATTATTATTAGTATTATTATTATTATTAACTTGATCACTTGAATCCGTTATTCATTGATTTGCTAGAGCGGGCGCCAGTAACATTTCCATTGGACCCTATCACGTGCCAATGTAGCCCAATGGCATCTGGTTGATTCGGGAATATGAAGAGCCTCAAACCATTCTATAAAAGTCAACATGGTGGGGCTAGGGTGATAGTCCAGTGGGTAGGGCAATTGCCTTGCACGCAGTCAACCCAGGTGCAATTATAGTATCTATATGCTCTCATGAGTACTGCTAATGAGAAATTCCTGAGTGCAGAGCCAGGAATATTGCAGCTTCTGAGAAGCTGGAATCACCAACCAGCTTCTGAGAAGCTCCTTTAGTTCACTTCCCTTCCTTTGTGTGGCCTGTGTTGTACAGATGTGCCGGTTGGTTGTTCCTGAGGAATATTCCTGGCTCTGCACTCAGGAATTTCTCATTAGCAGTACTCAGGAGAGCATACTGATACTATAATTGCACCTGGGTTGACTGTGTGCAAGGCAACTGCCCTACCCACTGGACTATCACCCCAGCCCCACCATGTTGACTTTATGTTTATCATAACATAGGAAAATATCTTCATAACTACTTATCTTCAATTTCAGGTTTGGTCCGGGCCCCAGACAAGTGTATCTAATTCTTTTACACATGTCTCAATTGTGAACCCCTATCAGGACTGCAAACGTTTTCTCAACAAACCAAACCTGCATGATAAATCACCAACCAGCTCCTGAGAAGCTCCTTTAGTTCGCTTCCCTTCCTCTGTGTGGCCTGTGGTGTACAGATGTGCCGGTTGGTTGTGCACTGGATAAAAGCATCAGCCACTGAATGGAAGTTTCTCATGAGGATGGTGGCAAGAAGGCCACACCTTATTGGCTCTGATCTGAAGCTGTGGGCACCTCACCGCTGGAGTCTCTAGCGTCGTGCTCTCCACCTGGCCCGCAGTGCCTGTGACTGGCTCTGTGGCACCCTGGGTGATGCACGCTTAGAGAAAAGCCCATTTCTCAGCTCAGCTCCAAGTCAACAGGCCTGACATTCTGCTTCTCTGAGGTCAACACTCACCCCTGCCCGAATATCACTGCCAGAAACCAATGCTTCTAACCAGTGGCCCACTTCCTGGCTCTCACCTGGCAGGCAGAGCGAGCTTGAAGATGCTGCTCCTCCCATGAGGGCTAACCCACTGGGATTGGGGGATTGAAAAACATCTTGCTCACAGCCCAGTCCTTCCTCCGTGAGCACTGTGAGCACTCCTCCCTGTAGCCTGGCTTCCTCTGGCACCCCTAAGCTGCAAGTTGCCATGGATGGTGGTTTCAGTCCAGGCACTGCTAGGCGTTCTTTGTTCTGCAGTCTTATTATGAAGTGTGTAGGGGTGACCATAGTTTTCTTTCTTTGGCATTCAGAAATTGTGAGCCTCATAAGATGAGTATTGGTGATTCTGCAAAATTCTCGGCCATCTTGAATTTTGCTCCTGGCTTATTTCTCCTCTCTTCCCAGGAACTTGTGTCACCAAGGAAGATGGTTCTGAGTGTCACCTGCTCATCGCCCTGGGCTGATCGCCCCATTCAGCTTCATCTGCTTCTAATCTGCAGGCCCCTGGCTCCCGCTAACTGCCAGAACATTTCTGAGTATGCTTCAAAACTCTACCCAGCTGAATACACACTGAATGTTGGGTTTATTCCTTAATCCACCACGATAAATGGAATCTTTTTATTTCAACCATTTTTTAAAACCTTGTGCTATTTTGAAAACTGTTTTATCTTCACTTGAAACTGTTCTGTCAGAAAAATCAAGTTCCAGTTTCTCACCCTTTCCAAAACTGAATTTGTCCATTGGGCACCCTCCATGGCTAATACTGCCCCTCCACTGTCCAAGCACTGCCTGGGAGTGAATCACCCACTTTGAAAACAGTGATATCCAAAGACCACTTGTCCTAACTTGTATCACTTGTCTTCCCATTGAGCATCAATTTGCTTGAGCTGGCACCAGTAACATCTCCATATGTCCTGTCACATGCTAGTGTAGCCCAAGAGCATCTGCTCGCTCCAGGAACACGAAGAGCCTCAAACCATTCCTGCAGGTCATGGGAATGAGGTCTATAATTTGTACTGGTTTTTGGCATATCAAATATGACATGGGTAGCTTGCCAGGCTCTGCCGTGCAGAGACCACTATCATCACTTAAATGACTAACATCACACTTATTCCTGAAGACCTTCTGTTCTTCTTTCTCTGGAAGCATTTATTTAACACCTTTGTTGGAGATGGCAGAAAGTAAGGCTGCTATCATGTGATTGGTGCCTTCTATTATTGAAAAATTAGAATCTCTATGAACAAATTTGTTTTGTTTCTTTCTGTGTGGCATCTAGAACAGTACTTTCTAAAATGTGAATTCAATCATGGCAGTTTTAATGAATGAGATTTTTCTGGTAGTCTGAATTCTAAGAACTTCATGTATTAGTCTGTAGGCTTAGAACCAGTTACAGTGTTCTTCACTTTATGTGAGGGTATTTCTTAAAAGATGCATTCAGTTACTTGTTATAAAATGTCACCAAAGAAAACTTAAAATAATTTCCAATTTTTCAAATCAAGCAAATTTGTTGATAATGCAGCCAGTCTATTTACTTAATTTTCTAAAATTATATTAAAAAGAGAAGGTTTTCATTTCTTACTGTTTGCAGATACTAAAATGAGACAGGACATATGGAGATGTTATTGGTGCCTGCTCGAGCAAATCAATGATGAATGGGAAGACAGTGATACAGTGATTGTAGATACCACATTAGTCACAATCAGAAGAATTTAAGAAAAGGAGTAATTGACAACAAAAGTTGTGTGTCCAGAGAGACAGTTCAGTGGGCAGGTACCTTGCAGGTGGCCAACCACAGTCAATCCCCAGCAGCCCACGTGGTCTCCTGAAAGCCATCAGGAGTGACCACGGAGCACAGAACTAGGAGTAAGTCCCGAGAGCCACCAGTTACAGCCAACAAAACAAGAGTGCCAAGTTGCAAATGTCGAAGGATTCTTGTCTTCGTTGTATAGTTTCCTTTGTATGGGGTGAGAGGTAGAGAGCTGCATGATTAGGTTTAATTATTTTGTCAGAACAGGGACTGGAGCACCTTTTAAAATGTGCTCAGTCCTGCGAGCCTCTGAATTTGAGGAGCTTTCCAACAGCACGTTTCCCTTCATGCTTCAATCGGGCACTTCCATGTGGAACTGCTTTTTAGACTCCTCACGCACATCCCACTCAATCCTCCTTCCAATCTCATAAGGAAAACTGCTTTCATTGTGCACAATGGCGCTAGCTATCAGCCACCCGCACCCGGAATACTGCCAGCATATGTTTGTATCTAACAAGGACACTTGCTTTAACTCTACTGCTTTTCACTATGTTGTTCCCATCAGAAAGACTGACCCGCCTAAACCCAGTAACTAACTCTAGGCCTGCCTTCTGCACACAGCTGATTGCTGTCAACTCCACATAACTAAGTGTGCAACAGATGATGGAGAGGCTTCCTAACAAAGGAAAGCTCAAGGCATGTAATATCTCCAACAAGACATGCCATATAACCCAAGGATTAATTCAATTAGCATTACAGAAAGGTTCTGTGGAAACTGAATTACCTCCCATCTCCCAGTTTGAGATAATGTCCTGTCATCCGTCATCACTGGGACAACCACGGGTTCCCCAGACCAAGTCACAGGGAGGTCATTATGAAGAGCTAATGAGAAATGTCAGGAAAGAAATATATTCTATAACACAAATTTTATACATACTTAAAGTCTGATATGATACCCTGCTGCAGCCTTGTTCAGAAAAGGGAGAGTGAGGGAAGGAAAGAAAAGATAGAAAACACAAAACAAACAGAAAATCTCCTTAGGTAGAGAAGATATTTTAATGAGCTAAGACCCTGAGTTCAGTCGGATCTGTTTGGGTGGCCATGGAGACCACCCAGCACTTCTTGCCAGGAACCTAAGGAGATTTAAAATTCCTTATTGTGGGTTTAGAGCAATAGATAGCACAGCAAGTACGGCACTTGCTTGCATGTAAGTGACTTGAGTTTGGGCCCTGTCATGCCATTGGGCACCCCTAGTCCATCAGGAATGACCACTCAGCTCAGACAGGAGTCAGCCCTGACCAATACTGAGGGGAACCCAATAAGCACACACACACAAATATATATATACACATATATGATGTTATATATGATATATTTAATGTAGCATATTATTTTGTGATTCTCTATATATGTCTTAATGAAATATACCATTTTATGATTATATATGTTCTTTTTAATGTGATATAATATTATTATATGATTCTACAGATTATTTCTATGGCTATAATCTTTTTTCCTGTTTTTAATTTATTTTTTTGCCATGACATGAGATTCCAAGACTACGCTAACGTTTCTAGCAAAGGTATACAACCAAGTTGCTCACTGCCAATAGTTTTTCAGAAGGACGGGCAAGTGCCAGCACCATCAGGCACACACACATGCTGGAACCAAAGCTTCTGCCCTCTCAATAGGTGGAGCCCTTTCTAGCCAAGTTTCAGCACAGAAAACTCAGGCCTGTTTCCCCATCACAACTGGCATTCCCTTCGGGGCTCTGTGTCCTGGCAATCACCAAAGATAGAAGTGGCGCACCTGATCCAGTCACGGGTATCCTATGTATTGGATTAAACAAGTGGGCAGTGAGAATTATTATTTCCAAGATAGACCAAAGCACACCAGATAGCAAACATCAACATTTTATGTTGAAGACTTACAAAGTCAGTGAGAGTTCTGATATTATTTCCTGAGCCAGGAAAAAGATCACAAAGCAATCACAGAGAAATTACTAGGACAAATATGGGAATCATCTCTATAAAATTCAAATGGCCTTTAACCCCGGCATCAATTCCTACCAATGTGTCTCATGTAGTTCTAATGTTCATTAAAATAAAATGTGAGAATAGAATTAATGTCACGCTCTTCTCCTTTCAATTATATTCTGTGAGTCTAAAGATTCTGAGACTACATTTAGCCAATTAACAAGAAATTTTTGTGTAAGATGTTATTAAAGGAGATTTTATTTTTAAGAAATAAAGAAATGGGATTCGCATTTGTGAACATATTCTAATTAGATGATAATGAATACTGTTATTAGTTGTAAAAAAGATATTCTCATTTTTCAGGGACTCAGCGAACATGTATGACACTGAAAACAGATTTAGCCCCACTAAATTAAGACTAGCTTTTTCAGGATAAGTATATATTTCAGATTTTGGAAATTTAAATAAAAATTAGTGACTCAAAATTAATTTAGAATTCTAATTTAATTTCTAAACTCCTTCCTATTTGGAAATTACTTTAATGCCTACTCTTCAAATCCCAATGAATTAATTAATCTAAATTAGCATAATATATAGCCTTCTCACACATACCATAATGCTACGTATTCTGTTAAAATTATTTCTTTTCATTGAAAACCAAAGTATATTTACTATAAAGGCATCGCCTCCTGACCTCATACTAATAAGCTTTTACATAAAAATGTATGTGATGTTTCTGTGTAAAGAAAAATATCCAATTGGGGGTGATGTGTTTTAGTGACTCTTTCCATAATTTGACTCATAAAATCCATCCATCAGGGGCCAGAGAGAGCCCAAAATGCTAACGTGCACAGATCGCATTTTCTAGACCGTAGAGGTAGACCACTGGAGCTCCACAGACCCCCGACCCTCCTCTGGACGGCTCCCCCAATGCTGCAGACAGGAGCGCAGAGCTCCCAGGGCTATACCTTGAGGCTGGAGATGACAGGAGAGACTCTGGGGTTCCCTGGACACTGCATGACCACGTGCCCACCCAATTCACTCCTCAGCTTCTCTGGGAGAACATTTTCCTTTCTACAGTCAATAGAAACCTTGAATTGAAACCCGGACACCATGAAACTCTTACCCTACACCCTGGATCCCCAGAGGCCTGCTCTGAGCAGCAACAGAGAGCCTGGGAGAAGAGTGAGATGACCACATGCTTACTGGGCTGTCCATGGCCACTGCTCAATCGTCAGGCACAACACCACACACTGCATCTCTAAGGCACAGGAACACTGAGGCTTCAGACATGGCGTGTGGCTTGGTGCCTGTCTAGGCTGCTCGGGCATGGCGTGTGGCTTGGTGCCTGTCTAGGCTGCTCGGGCATGGCGTGTGGCTTGGTGCCTGTCTAGGCTGCTTCGGGCATGGCGTGTGGCTTGGTGCCTGTCTAGGCTGCGCCGGGCATGGCGTGTGGCTTGGTGCCTGTCTAGGCTGCTTCGGGCATGGCGTGTGGCTTGGTGCCTGTCTAGGCTGCCCGGGCATGGCGTGTGGCTTGGTGCCACTCTGGGCTGCAGGGACACCGTGGCGTCAATGCTGGAAGAGCGCACAGTGTTTTACCAGGTGGGCCCCAAAGCCTATTGAAAGCTGGTTCCACACTGTAGAATCTCCAGCCCACCAGGCTCTCAGCCTGTCCCAAAGCTGCTCCTGTTATTCAAACGCTTCCGTTATCCTGATGTTCCTGCTATCTGGCCTCACGGGACATCGTGGCATCTGCCCGGGGCTCCCTGGGTAGCCCCCACACTGCCCCTGTTGGTGCCCACATCCGGCTACCCCGCAGACTGCTCTGTTCCTCCTTCAGACCCCGTATCCCAGCCACCCCTCACTCGCGTGTCATCCCCGAGCCCAGCCGGGGCTTCCCCTGCTCCACCCAAGGGCTCCTCATGACAACTCCATCCTGAAAAGCTCCTCTTAGCCTGAGCCCGGGGACACAGGACCCAGCTCGGTGACAGGGATCCGCCTCTGAGTGCTGGCCCTGGACGTCCAAGCCCCATCCTAGACTAGACGCCCGCCCGTGTCGGCGCAAACCTCCCTCTTCCCTGGCCCACACCGTCACCCGACAGTGTTCAGCCCTTCTGAGCTGTCAGCAATCACACAACCCGCACGTCCACCACCCGCTCCTTCCTCCTTCGTCCTCTCGCCTGCCTCCTGCCCCCTCTTGGCGCATTCAGTAGCTGCTGGCAGTCGAGCACAGTGCTGAGGACACTGCCCTCTGTCCTTCCCACACAGGGAGGGTCAAGGCTGTTCTGAGAAGGACGCCCTGCTGCTGACCTGTCGTCCACCTCACCTGCTCAGGGCAGCAGGACCAGCTCCGGGTGCTTCTTCCGACACAGATGCCTCCTGCACCCCAGTGACATGGTTTGAGAGATTCTGCTATCAATACACACACACCACACACTCCAACACTATACAAACACACATACCACATATTACCCAAACACACACAACATACAAACTACACAAACACATAGGACACACACACACCCACACACTATACAAACACATACCTCACACACAATACACAAACACACCACACACACTAGACAAACACCACACACTACACACCACATACACCGCACACCAAACACACATGCCCCCACACACTACACATACACACAGTTCCCTCATTCCCAAATGCAGTTGTTCATCGTGTGTCTCTCCCATCGACACATTTTCTCATCTGTAAGGCGAGTCTCCCGCTGTGCTCATCCTAATTGCACTTAATGCTTCGTATTTCTCCTCAATCACCCTGGCCCGGTGTGTCAAGAACGTCTTGCGCTGGAGGTCTCTCATACTGGGTTGGTCATTCTGTGCTTCTGCACCCACTCGTGAGCTTGTTGGATTTCTCATCTGACCACAGACCCATCAGCCCAAAGCTGAAAACAGTGGGAAAGGCCACAGAGGGGAAAACTCATGGAAGCTAAGTCACTTGGTGCTCAGAGTGCCAGACTCTGACTGTCCTAAAGCTAAGTCCTACGCAGTGCCCAGAGCGTGACAGACTCTGGCAGTTCTAAGGAGGTGACACATTTCCTCCGAGCTCCCTGATGTTCCTAAAGGAGAAGCAGTCACTTACACAGTCGCAATGCTGTGACTGTCGAAAGCATCTGTCCACCAGCTTTTCTTCCCATGTGTTTATGTAAGGCTGGAACCGGAATAACCAGCAGCGAGCGGGACTTACCATGGTGTTTGGGGCTGCCGATTCAATACAGGGCACCAACGGAAACCGATGCTGCTAGTGTCAGGGTAACCCCCACCAGGCGAGGGTTATCTTTGTGACATGGCATAACAGTCCATTAACTGGAATATTCCCAATTAAATTTGGCTTCAGGGAAACTCAAAGACAAAGTTGGGGATTATTCCTAACTAGGCAAAGTAACTCATCAAGTCTTGATTCATCAGAAAGCCCATTCACTCTACCTGCCATGGCTCTCTGTTCTAAGGCAACCTAGAGTTAACACACATACACACACACACATGTGTACCTTTGGGGCTACAGCCATCAATCAGGTCAGGAATTATTCTGTGATCAGGGATCACTCCTGGCAGGCTCGGGGATCATATGAGGTGCTGGAAATCAACTAAGGATCTGCTATGTGCAAGGTAAGTTCCCTGAATACTGTACTATCTCTCCAGCCCACAGACTACATTTTAATAGAGTCCGTATGTCAAGGGAACTCCCCGTATTGACACACACAGAAGAACGCAGCTAAACACTGACTACCCCTGAGAGCACCTGCCCTCCAATGCTTCAAATGGTGCTGGAGGAGTGGTCGTCAGTGAGTCGTCCAGAAAGCTTCTCTTCACATCGCTTCATGTTACTCATCTAAAGATGATTCCTTTCCATTTCAGTGTGAATTAAAGAGATGTCGTGTCAGTGCTGGTTATTAGACACTTAAAATAAAAACATATTTGTGTTTTGTTTCTTTATGTTCTTGGGGACTCCATTTCCCCAATAACTATGTTAAATCTGAATAACCTTAAGATTTGTAAAATCTGTCTGAAAATAGCAGTGTAAAGTAAATTAAAATATTAAGACTCTGCCCCAGGATATATATATATATATATATATATATATATATATATATATATATATATATATATATTCAAACAAAACTAAGTATTCATACTCCACTTTTCCACAATTCTATTCTTATAATTTCAGTAAATTTGATTCTTACAATTCAATTATTAGAATCTTCCTTTTTTGGAACAAAGCCACAAGTCTAATTATTAGGGAGAAAAAGAATCCTGTGTAACTCCTTCAGAGATCATAAATAAAGTGATTGTCAAAAGAATTTCAAAATTAATATATAATAGTTATTTGATGGGTAAAGAGCTACCTGCTCCATGATGAGAAAATCATGAATGAGATTTTGAGTTTTCATAAGATCTCTTCATTGAAGTATCTTCCCTCCTTCCTTTCTTCCTACCAGATTTTCTTTCCTTTTCTTCCTTCCTTCCTTCCTTTCTTCCTTTCTCTTCCTTCCTTTCTTCCTTTCTCTTCCTTCCTTCCAGTTTCTTTCTTTCTTTCCTTTCTTTCTTTCCTTCCTTCCTTCCTTCCTTCCTTCCTTCCTTCCTTCCTTCCTTCCTTCCTTTCTTTCTTTCTTTCTTTCTCTCTCTCTCTCTCATTACAGGACAAATTACTTTTTTACTATGTACCTTTGCAGCCATATCCACAACCCCCTATTTAATTAACATTAAAAATTATATTACTGGTATATATATAATATAATTGCATATACCATTAATATAATATGATAGTGTCAAATGGAAACATTACTGGCGCCCGCTCGAGCAAATCGACAAATAACGGGATGTCAAGTGATCAAGTGATCAAAAAAAATATAAATGTGACTACATAAAAATGTTTTATTTTGTTGTTGGGATTTGGGGGCATTGGGGCCATGACTGGCCGTGCTCGGGGCTTACTCCTGGCTCTGTGCTCAGGGATCACTCCTGGTGGTGTTCAGGGGACCCTGTGAGGTACTGGGCATTGAACCTAGGATTGGTCCCTATACAAGGTAAGAGCCCACCCTACATTTCTGGCCGTACCACATGGAAATAAGGAAATAAGTTAGCAATGGTTTGTTTGTTTTTGTCATAAAAGGAAGTTCCATATTCACCTGAAGGTTTCAGCACCTGCAGCTTCTGTCGAAGTCTCCTGTCAAAGTGTTGTGGCAGGTCTAGAGTATGTGGAACCTGCTTGGCACAAGCAAAGCCATGAGCCTCCTCTCCCCTGCTACCCCACACATCAAGGACCATCTACACACTCTCTCTGTCCCCCAATGAACACACAAATACGAGGGCAATCCCTGACACCACTGCAACAGACAGAGAGAAGCAAAAGAAATGTTTCTGGTAGCTTCAGAAGCTTCCTACCAAGCCCACCATCAAATACAAACACATTGGATTTCTTCTGTCCAGACCATAAGTGTGCAGGTTTTAAAGAAAATAAATGCTGCATAATCTTCTGTTTGGTTGGCTGGAACATTAACATTCCACATTAATGTTAAGTGTGGAATCCCCCTCACCTTTTTGTTCTGCTGAACCCGAGACACCTACCATCCAGGGTCTTGGGGACATCTCTGGATCTTGGTAGGAGGCGTTAGTGGGTAGGAGAGTTGGGGGAAGCTAAGGGAACCTCCAATCTCCTAAGGACCCTCCCAGAAGTGATTGGTTCTGAGCAAATGATTGGATCCTCCGATAAGGCTTCTCTTGCTTCATTGGTTCGTTTCTATTTGACAGCAGAACGGAGCAGTCATGGCGTGATGGCCATCCTGGGGTGACTCTTCCCGTGTCTGCCGACCCTCACACCCCTAGTCCTCCCATTGAGATCAGTTTGCTCTTCTGTGGGATCTGGGTGTGCTCATGGCAGAGCCCTTGGAGACTCTGCGCATGAAACGCTCGATTCTGAAGCCAACCATGCTTCATTTATGGTTTAGCCATGGCTCATCACCTACCTCTGAGGATGCCTCTGGAACTGAATGAGATCGGGGCTAAGGATGCTCAAGTGACAGGAGACAGACAGGGCAGCCCACAGAAGGGGCAGTTGAGCTGAGAAGCTCTCTGGTGTCTCCACGTCCGGGTAATTTTATATTTCAGAACAGGCAGTGGAGCTCCCGAATCAGGAACCACTAAACCCACTGGAAACCCCTGCTGTGATCCGTTCCTTATCATTTCTGTACACTAAAATATCTCTTGAAAATGTAGCGATGTGATACATTGATGCTCTGCTCATGATTTTCCTCGTGTTTTCAGTCACATTTTTTCATGTATGCACTCAATACTCAGGACGGATCGGGTCTATGCTGAACCACCCCAAGTCTGCATTTGGGAAGAAGAAAAGGGAAGAAAACGCCCAGTAGAAAGGCACCTGCGAGCAGCGCCCTCTGCAGGCCACGGCGCCCTTTGAAGGCCATGCTGCACTTTGACTTGCACTCCGTGATCTGGAGGAATACCCAGCAATAAGACTCACTGCTTTAAAAATGGTACACAAAGGTTAGCTCTCAAGAGATACTTGGAACGACAAAATGACAAATGTCGAATGCTGCCCTGAAGCGACATTTTACATATTTACCCAAATCCTCAGTTAGGTCCCAATCACTTGAACAGGCGGCCCTAAGTGGCCTGGGAACAGCTGGACAACATGACTCCAACCAGGCTGCATGCGGCTGGCTGTGGCCAGGCGGGGCTGGGGTCTTGGAAGGTGCCCGGTTGCAGCCTCACAGCCCTGCATGCAGCACCACCGCTGCTGATCCCAGCACCTGCCCCCCCGCCCCCGCCCCACAGGAGCTCATCACCATGGCCCTACCAACACAGGCCCTGCCAACATGCCAACACAGGCCCTGCCAACATGCCATCACAGTGCCCTGCCAACATGCCATCACAGTGCCCTGCCATTTCAGGGGCCCAGTTAAGGCAGCAGTAGTGGGGCTTGTTCACCTATTGCCACTGGGCTCCTCACCACGGTTTCTGTACTTAAGGGAAGTTTCAGATCATGCCGGCCAGGTGAGTGCGGGCTGGTGTTTGCAGGGGAGAGGAGGTTTTCTGGGTGATGATCAGGTGGGACCCTCACAGCAGTACTGGGGGCTCCATGCCAACACCTCTTCACCCACCCACACACACACATACTCTCTGGGCCATGGGGTGGTGTGGCTTGCTCCTGCCCTGCATGTTGGAGAGTCAAAAAGACGACACTCTCAGCCCTGCGCGCAGGTGCCTCACTCAGCTTCAGATTCCTCAGTTCTGCAGAAAACGCAAATGCTTCGCTCTTCACTGACTTTCAGGAAACAGACACCTCGGCCTCCTCCACGACAGAGTGATGCCACCAGCTTGTAGCCCCAAGTCAGACTTTTCATGAATCTGGAGATCTCCGCCATCTAAAGATAATTCAGTGGTTTTCATTCCACTGCAGCCACTCTAGGTGGACGGAGACACAGAACTGAGACACCTTTTTAGACACTGGCTTGGTCTTAGGAATGAGTGAATTAGTCATGGCCCTAACTACATCCCACATACACACAAACAGGAGCACATAGCACACATGCTCGAGCTAGCACATGGAACTCCACAAATACACAGGCAGACATGCACACATATATGCACATACAGCACATGGAACTCTGGAATGAATTCATGCCACTTATTTCAAGATTCTCTAATTGAAGGTGAGAGTGTCAGGTGCGATCCCTAGGATGGAGGGCTGGAGCTAACCTGTGAGCCTGTGTTTCCTCAGGAGAAACTGGGATCATGAGATATTTCTTGTGGGATTATTCTACACATAAATGAGACACTAATGCACTGAAGCAGATACTATAGTTTCTGATGGTGACACATTAGGGTAGGCTTGCGCTCATGTAGTTGTGGTTTACTGCAGTGCCAAAAAGGATGAACTCCAGAGCCAGGGAGTATACTTGTGATGTGTTATCTCCACATCCAGACCAGGACTGCAGGAACTGGCCATGACTCTTGGTGGTCATCATAAGTAATGTTTGGACAGACTCTGGGACAAATCCTTCACTCCACTGTTATTTCTTGCTCTAGCGGTTCAGAATCTTACCTGGTGTCATGGTGCTGTTTGCTCCTTAGAACTGGTGCAACCAGTGGCAGGTTCAGAGACAGAGGAAATGTGAACAAAAGCTAAAGTGCATCCAGAGTATTTAATCATTAACATGCTTTAGTATGGTGAAAATTCGCAAAACCAAACAGACAAATTACCAACTAGGAGGCGTTAACCATCATTCATCTGATAGGAAATTGATAAGCTGAATCTATAGAGAATTTATACAACGAAACCTCAAAAAACAAACAAGTCCATCAATGAATAGAAGATTTAACCATAATTTTCTGCCCAGACACGGGAAAATGCTCAACATCACTTGCCCCAGGGAAAGGCATGTCAGATTCCGTGAAATACTGTCCCATGACCTTGAGAATGACCTAATCAAGAAGGCATGAATAAAGTGTTACTGAGAATATGTAAAAATGACCCATTCGACACTGCATATGGTGGTGCAAACTGGAGCAGCCCTCGGTGAAAAATGGTTCTAAGTTTCTTTTTAAAAAATGTAATGTAACTTAAGTACTGGGGTGTCTGCCTTGCATATGGCAGGCACTTGTTAATCTCTGGTGTTCCACATGGCTCCCTGAGTCTGCCTGGAGCAACCCTTGAGTGCAGAGCCAGGAATAAGACCTTAGCACCACAAAACGTTGCCCCCTGCCAAAAAAATTCATTTAAAAAAATAGAAATTTCATGTGATCCAGCAGTACCACTCCTAGGCTTTGATATTGCTCTGATATTGCTGGGTGTGCCCCCACCCAAAGTATCACCTTTGATATCTAAAAGACAAGACTGAGATGAAGATTTAATAGTAGGGAATAGTAAAAGACTCTGTGGGATATGTCACATGGCGGAACAGCTTTATGGGCCTTCTTAGGAAACAGGTGAAGAATGAACAGCTGATGGAGGCATTGAATATGACCCAAGGATGGCTCAGGGGGCCGGGTAGGCCTTTCCCTATTTGCTTTTAGTGCCAGCATGGCCAGGATCAGCAATCAAATGATGGAAGTTAGAACGCAAAGGTGAGAACCTGGAAGCCAGCCCCTGCCCGCCACAGAAGGGAGCACAGAGGTGCTGGGTGTGAAACCTTGAGGACCAGCTGGCGCTGAGACTGGCTTGCCCTCCCCTCCTGTGTTAAGAGACAGGCACAGCATTAGTGCAGCGTGACACAAGCTGTGTCACTGCAGAGGAACAGCGCTCCGGCTGCCTCCGTCATTGGGGCAGTGCCACTGTGCCCTGGAATCACAGCCCTGGCACGGCCGTTTCTGAACCTGGCCACCTGTTTGGAAGCGCTTGTCAAGCTGCTGACACCTCCCAGGGTGAGATAGTCTCCACTGGCCTGGGAAGAGGTCACCTTGTCCATCCAAGGTGTGGGAAGAGAGCGGAGCTGAAAAGAGTGGACACTGGCTCCAGAGGCTAGCTGTCAGACAGGCTCTGTGCGGGGGACGGGCAGAGGGAGGGTGCAATGTGCACACGCTTCTAGAAAGATCCGGTCTGTGTCCATAGGGCCCCTGAAGGAGTGGGTAGCAGAACCCAGCACGGGGCAGAGCTAGAGCCGGGATACCACACACAATCCCCACCATGTCCTGAACATAGCCGTGCACGGGGAACAGCACAGTTGGAAAATCACTGGCAGACCAGTTCTCCCCACTGGGAAGATCCTGAAAGTCCCAGTGAGGACTGTGAAGTGAGCTTCCTCCTCTGACTTCTGCCTCAGCCTGCGCCTGACTCGGGCTGCTCTACAGAACCGGGCTGGCAGGGACAGGGGCCAGTGGGTGGAGATACAACGGGGAGAAGAGGCCCCTTGGGTGCAGGGTGCAGGTCAGGAGCGCTGTGTGCACAAAACCCAGTAATCAGCAGGACTGGAAATATGCTGGCCCCTAAACATTTTTTTAACTTAAATATTTTGAAAATAAAAAATGAATGAACTTTTAAGAGCTGCCTAGCCGAAGCCTGCTGAGCCTGGAACATTTTACTGTTTTGTTCCTTTCAGAGACCCATGCATGCTCTCAAGTGAAATCTGGGCAGAAGAGCCCTTTCTGAGCACCTTCTCTTCCATCTCTGTTCTCAGGCCTCCCAGACAGGCCCTAAGCTGCTGGAGGGTTACCTCATGCCTCGTGTCTGGGATTCTCCCTAGATATCCCATCAGTATCCATGAGGACGTGCGTCCCTGTGTGCATGTGCCGGCTGCTTCTGACTCAGGGAGCCCATTGGAGAGGGTTAAGGGGGCTGCCTGGTCATCATTCACCCCAGACGCCATCACAAACGCATCTTCCACCTGTCTAAGCGTCAATACCCACAAACACCCTTGCTCCTCGGTCCTGGAGCATGCAGGGGAGGCAGTCAGCCAACTCCTAGCTGGCCCCACATGCAAACACCTCCCTTGAGCTGGCAACTCTTCCGAGTGTAGCAGGCAGCAAGAGGCACTGCCCTTTGCCCCAGCTCATGACTTCGTGGCCACTGTAAACATTCATACTTTTCTCTAAGGCTTGAGTCCACGAGGATCTGTAGACCGCACCGTTGTCACACCTGCACTTCTATTCTATTCTATTTATTTAGGTTTGGGTGCTACACCCAGCGGTGTTCAGGGTTTCTGCTGGCTCACAAGGACGACTCCCAGCAGGACTCAGGAGATATGTAGGATGCTGGGTACTAACCTGAATGAAAATGGAGCTGGCTGCATGCATGTCCAGCGCCTTCTCTGTTGTCTCCTCTTGCCAGCCTCCTGGACTTTTCATTTGAACTCACAGCTATGGCTGTCTCTGTTCAAAGCAAATACTTCTTGGCATTTCAGACTCTTATTTTTATTTATCCTTTTTGTGTTTTGGACCATACCCAGTGGTGCTCAGGGTTTGCTTCAGACTCTGCACTCAGGAATAACTAACTCCTGGGGGATAATATGGAGCTCACCCGGGATCACAGATGATCCCAGTAGTCGATCCTGGGTGATAATATGGAGCTGACCCGGGATCACAGACAACCCCAATAGGAGATCCAGGTTAATGCAGGAGTCCCGGGATCACAGACGATCCCAGCAGGAGACTCTGGTTGATGCAGGAGTCCCGGGATCACAGACAATCCAAGCAGTTGATCCTGGGTGATAATATGGAGCTGACCCGGGATCACAGACAATCCCAGCAGGTGATCCTGGGTGACGCAGGTGCCCCAGTGTTTCTCCCCTCCCAAGGCCCGGAGTATCCATTTCAACCCACTTGATTACAAGCAGGTAGGAGATTTCTTCAAGGTAATTGATCACTTACTTCATGGATTTGGCTTCTCTCTTTCAACAAGCAGGAGACGGGTCTAAATTTCATAGCATTTACTATCCCTAAATCTTCCCACAATACCACCAGGCAGCTATGTGCTTTGATTTTAATCTGAAATGAGGCAAGGAATTGATTGCATTGATGTGTCTGATGCAGCCTTGTTGTCTGAATATAGTAATTTTATTTATTCTGAAAAACAACAGAGTTGCCAAGGGCTGCACTATGCCATACGGTAAACATAAGAGACAGCAACTACTTCCTATTACAGCTGAATGTCCAGGCAATATGCTGGAGGGAAACAGGCTAACAGGCCAGCAGACTATTTGTCTGGAGCTAAAATTGAGCTGTGTCCTAAAACTTTAATTGCCCAATCTGGCCATCCTGAACTACTAAACATATTCTTAGTTCAAATGAACTGTATTTGAAATTCTACTTGTCCATTGCTGTGGCCGTGGGCTCATGGGTCAGGGGTACACAGCTCTGTTGGTGTGTCTGAGAATGCAACACACCTCAAGAACACCCCAAAGGCCCACACGGAAGAGGCAGCGAGAAAGACACATCACTGGAATAATACACCTAGACCTCCAACAGAGCATGGCAACACTTTTTTAAACAGATTCAATCTATTAATAGGATTGCTTTTTTTTGTGAAGTAAAATAGTTGTTTGCATATATGTATATGAAATCCTATATTATTTGGAATCACAGTGAGATTCACAGTCACAAAGTTGCGCCTGACGGTTTCAGCTACACAATGTTCCATCTCCCCTTCACCAGTGCACATTTCCTGACACCGTGGCCCCAGATTCCCTCCCGCCAGCCCCCTGCCACCCTTTGGTAGGCATTTCCTTCTCTCTCTCTCTCTCTCTCTCTCTCTCTTCTTTTGGGCCTTACAGTTTGCAACAGAGATGCTGAAAGGTTATAAGGTATATGCCTTTACCTACTTTCAACACTCAGTTCCTGTCCAAAATGATCATTCCCAACTGTCACTGTCATACTGGTCCCTTCTCTATCCTAGTTCCTCTTTGCCCACAGACACTCATGTGGCAAGCTTACAACCCATTGACCAGTCCTCCTGGCTCCTGTTTTCCTGGCCTTGACTATTAGCCTCATACTAATTTTTTTCTATCCCACAAATGAATGCAGTCATTCTATATCCGTCCCTCTCCTTCTGACATCTCACTCAGCAGAATACTCTCCACAGGACTGTCCTATGGCTTCTAACAGAATCGCGATGATTTGGGACTATTCTCTGGCCAGTACTTGCTCTCACTTCCACACTCCAGCACAATGCTCAGTCAAGTGAAGAGGAGCACTGTCAGAAGAGGAGCACTGTCACAGAGCACTGTGAGGGCTCAGCTGAGGCTCACAGTGGCCGCCAGCATCAGCCTGGACACGTGGCATCGGACAGCTGTGCCACAACACATCTGTGGCCCACACAGCTAAGACTCTGAGAGCCTTTCACCAGGACATTCCCTACAACCCTTTACCATAAGTTCCATCAAACTGACATCTGTAGATTGCTCTCTCCTTTTCATAGTAGACGAGTGGTGAGTAATTCCAGAGGCAGCAGCTTTAGTAAAATAGTGAACTATGTTGAGAGCAGTATGAAGTCACTTTTGGCCCTTTTAGAGTTTAGAGGAAAATGGTAGGAGACATCACTGCTGTGCTATTGTCTTGGATGAAAGCACCTGTCCTCAGGGCTGTGGGATGGAGGGTTTCCAGGGAGAAATCAAGGTGACATTTCTCTGGGTCATTTTCTAGTCCCTGCTGGGTCACCCACCTCCAGAGGCTGAGGACCTGCTGGCAGAGCTGTGGGCAGGAGACCCTGGGGTCCTGGACAGGGCAGGGGCAGGAGCTGCAACTTGACTTCTGTTGGCTCCCAGTGACCCAAGGGCACTCTGGAATAAAAATGTCACCCTTGTGAGGCAGAAGAGAGCCTGGAGACAGAGGCCATGGGTGAGGACGAGGACAGTAATGAGGAGAAACAGGAAGTCCCAACCGGAAGGGATCCAAGGACGAAATGATACAGAACAAAGACACCGCGGTGACAGCCCAGGCTTTGTTCTGTCATTAGCTGCCCGAGAAGGTAGAGCTGACAGCTTGCATCCCTGGGGACAAGTTCTACAGTGTCCCCTTGAAAACACCCAGGGCGCAGACACCCTGCCAAGACTCAGGGACAGCAGACATCTGCAGGAGCTCCACGGGAGGTGAGAGGGAATTCACACCTACCCACCACAGCATCCGCTGCACCCTCGCCACCCTCACTGAGTGCCCTCTCCCAGCCATCACAGCTTCTCCTCCTCCTCTCCCTGACCTTCCCTGCTGGGGGCCGACTACTCACTTTTGCTGAGGACCATCCTTTATTACAGAATATTCATTTTAAATGTTCAGATCCCAGTAACGGGTCATACTTTTGCATTAGTGCTATCATAAACGGAATTAAAATTTCTTTATACTTCTACAATATGATAATTGAGCATGTTGCATTGAATGCATGAAATAAAACTTTTATTCCTATTTGAAATATTACCTAATCAATCTAACTTGTACACAGATACAATCCTAAAGTCAGCTACTGGTAGTATAAATCACTTTGAGGAAAAACCAAAAACCAAATGCCTGTTTCTGATACTAGATTGACAATGAAAAAGGCTCTTCCTTGGTTACAGGGACCTTTCCCAGAATAGAATTTCTAGGTATGAGCAAATGAGACTAAATTATTT
The DNA here is from genome assembly GCA_021461705.1 of Cryptotis parvus. Lineage (NCBI taxonomy): Eukaryota > Metazoa > Chordata > Mammalia > Eulipotyphla > Soricidae > Cryptotis > Cryptotis parvus. The sequence continues at coordinate 279,169 of JAJIBD010000484.1, forward strand.
CAAACAATCACAATATTGCAAAAAAAAATAATTAGAAAAGACTTCAAAGAAGAACTATTGGATTTTTTACATGAGTTTGTCTTAAGGATATTTTTACTTCCCCAGGCAAATCTGGGGATAAAATAGTAGTGAGAAAGAAACAAAAAATACTTTCTTCTACGTGAAATCATGGGATATTTTTCTGTGTGAATGAATTGTGGTAATCTGTAAAAAGTAGAAAACTAAAAAATCCATCTTGCCTCAAACTAGGTGTCATTGGCTTGTCTTGACTTTTGAAAGCTAAACATATTATCAAGGTTCACAGACAGATGCACTCACAGCTGATCAGCTAAGCACCAAATAGCATAAAACTAAACAAAACAATTTAGTCGATAAAAGTAAATCTTAGCTCTTGAAACTATTTTATCATTATAATTCAGCATCTGAGTAGGTAAAAGACAACAGAAAATAGATGCATAGGAAAGTTAAGTAAGGAAAAAGCATGCCAAGTGCTTAATGCCCGTAAGTGTCAGCTGATTTAGTACTCAGAGAAAACCTTAAGGTTTATCAGTAAGTCTGGCTTCCTGATTTTACAATACAAAAAAGTCAATACTTCATTATTGTTTGGGGTTGCAATGAACACCTCCCAAAATTCGTATGTGTTACTCTAAACTTAGTGTTCCATCACATCGGTGAAAATAGCATCTGAAAACACAAAACGATCAACTTCAAGTGAAATCTTGAGGTGGGCTTGTCACATGAGGACTGGAGAAAATTTCACACAGATCCACAGGAGGGGAATACGGGCAGGTGCATGCAGGCAGGACCATCTGTCTACACCATCACTAAAAGCTGTCAGCCCCACCCAGCAGAGAGAGGACGGATCTGGAATAGATCACGCCATGGGCCACTGTGCCCTCCACTTTAGGGCCCTCTGTTGTGGCTGTTAAGGGCCAGCAGTACGTCTTCGTATTCACCTCACGTTGGGCTTTGCACATACACGGCATCAGACCCAAGTGGACTGGTCCCCATGCCTCTTGCCCTTTGAGGTCAGAATGAAAATGAATTTAAAACAGAAGAAGCTCGACTTCTGTCTCACATGAATCAGAGTTCTGCTTTTTTTTTTCTCATAGCATCATCTTCTCAAAGAAAATAATAGGGGGAGGAACATATTAACGACTGGGTTTTTAAAAGCCTAAAATCGATTTATACTATAGAATTTATGCTCCTCTTGGCCTGTGAATGATCTGCTTCCTCGGAGAGTTGGAGAAGTATTTCCTCAAATGTGAAAATAATAACAAAGGCATATGAACACAGCAAACATAGGCCAAGATAGTCTGAATAACATTTGGTTAAAATGTCTGTTTCTTAAAAAATATTAATTGCAATTCCTGAACTCCGTTATTTGGAGGATAAATTAAGAACAGGACCAAGTGAGATGAGTCACTTAAGCGTCGCCTGCAAGTAGAGTTAACACAGTGTGTAAATGAAAAAAATAAAGCAAAATGAAATGTTAGGGACAAATGAGGGTTGCAGGCATTAGTAATGATATAAAACAGATGAATTTTGTTTTATATAATTTATATATAATTTAGAGAGGGATTTATCGATAACTCACATTACTTAAAGTCATTATTGGGTGATTTTTATCTATAAAATCTACAAAGCTAGATGAAAAGCTAAATTCATTCTCCTGCAATTAGCCTGCAGGGACAAGGGGCTGTAGCCACTGCCCGTTTTGTTTTCTTTTTCCATTTTATTACCTAAATTTATCACTTATAAAATGCCACAAAACTTTTCTAAATATCGGTATTATGTCAAAAATGAATTTAGCAAAGAGATACACCGGATAGTGCATTTTGATAGAAATAGAGAACACAGGCAAATACAAATACTTTTTATTTTAATAGGACTTTTCTTGAAGAATCAAATCTAAATTGATTTTGATCACACAAATCTGGCCTGGTTTGAACTAATCTAGAAATGACTTTAATTCTGGCTATTTATGGATTAAAGCGTTATACTTGCTGCTAACAAAATCCAGCCTATGTGATTCTTAATTGATTCTGGGGTCTCATTTGCAATCCACAGAAACGCAGCCAACTTAAAAGCCAAACTATTCACTCTAAATAAACATCTTCTCACAAACCTTGACAAAGAACTGCACAGCTGTGCAAATAATCTTTCTAATTCAACATGCTTTCATAGATACGATAAAGCAACAACATGGAGCTATTATACAGCTATACTAGAAATCCACCCTTTCGTGATTTTTTTTAAGAAGTTCTTAAATGAACTTTAGCAACATTTCTGAGTTTATATAGAAAAGCCAATGCATGTCTAGAATGGATGGGATGGGAAAAACACAGCTTAATGAGAATCATGAGATAATTGCCAATATTCTGCGTATGAGGCAAAAGTTGTTTTAGAAAATTGTTTTCCTTTTCTTTTTTTCTTTGTAAGGGGAAATTGGCTGCATCTAGTACCCTGGTTACATAACGACGGCTCGCTCTACCATACTGCCTTTGCAAACACCAGACTCTGACCTTATAAGGCTAAGAGTTTTTTTTTTTTGGGGGATGATTTCATTGGGAACATCAGATATTAGAGAATTCAACTTCTGAAACGCTCTCTTACACTCAAGAGCCAGGTTTGGAGGAGCTGTTAGACAAACTTTACACATGCACCATTACGGCTCTCCTTAGGTAAAACTGATCTCACTTATCCATGAAGAAAGAGGAGGTTCAGCAACAGAATTACTCCACCAAGCTCCTGGGACACCAGCTCTCTTCTGTGTCCCTCCCACGACAAGGCAGAGCTCCATGGAGACAGGCCTGTCTCTGGCTCGAGTTACTCTGAGTAATACCCCAGAGCTGTGGGCAGGACTTGTTAAAAACAATGCGGACAGGGGGTGATTTTTATTATTGTTGTTTGTTTTCTTTTGTTGCCAACAGCTGCTGAAGGTGGAAAGGACCAGGAGCCATCCGAGCTACTCTCAAATCCTAACAACTCTCAAATCCTAACAGCTCTGGGACTAGCGGGCTCGGCCTCCACCCTTCCCTCGTTGTCTTCCATTTACTGCCTCCTCCAGGCTCTTCCTACTTCTCCACCTGCCTCATGCAGACACTCTTCGAGTTCTTCATTTTATTTTTAATTTGAGAATTTGATAAGGAAATGCTGACTGCATGTCTTCCTGTCTGTCTGGAGCTTCTGTTAGTCTGAACGCCATCTGCCTATCCTATATATATATATATATATATATGTATATATACATATATAGGTACATATATATATATATATATATATAATCTGTCTCACCACCTACTATTTATCTCTTTCTGCCTCCATTATCTCTCTTCTGACTGATCACCAACTGGGTTCCCAAATGCCTCACTGAAGAGTCCAGTCAACTGTGGAAGCATTAATAAATTTGCCAGGGAATTATTTCCTAAGGAATTTGATACAGTTATGCTCTCCTAGCGGTGTCCAGGGGCTGAGGAGAAAAGGAAAACTGTCACCACTTAATGGGCAAATCTCATAACAAAGTGTTTAGGTACCAACTTGCTATGATTTATCCAAAGCAATTTTGTTATTTTTTAAAATTTCTTGCTCAAGTCTCAGATTTTCTAATTTACATTAAAATGCTCCAGTTTTCTTCAGCCCAAAACTGCCATATGATGAATGTGATGAACCTCTTAGAGAGAGAGAGAGAGAGAGAGAGAGAGAGGAGAGACCATGAAAACAGTGTGAAGCGCTTCCATTGTACGCTGCCCACCCAGGTCTGATCCCTGACACCCTGTATGGCTCCCTGAGCTCTGCCAGGAATAAACCCTGAGGATCATAAGGTGCATCCCACCCTTCCCCCAAAACTCTTCTTAAGTTTTTCACATATGATCACGACCACGATTGAAATAACAACTTTAAGATGAACTGAAATTAAAATATCAAAGTGCATACCACATTTTAAGAGAGGAATGTGAGTGTGTAGAGAAGAGCAGAGTGCACATGTGAAGTGCTGTGAGTGTGTAAAGACCAGAGTGCACATGTGAGAGGTTGTGAGTGTGTAAAGAGCAGAGCAAAGTACACAGATGGGAGGTTGTGCGTGTGTAAAGAGCAGAGCAGAGTGCACATGTGAAAGGTTGTAAGTGTGTAAAGGGCAGAGTGCACATTTGAGCAGTTGTGAGTGTGTAAAGAACAGAGCGTACATGTGAGGACAGGCTGGGTTCTTTCTCCACCAGCAAGACTGTGGAAAACACAAACGTTGCGAGTGAGGGCCATTCTCTGATTCTCTTCTCTTGTATTTTCATAATGAGTTAAAGCATCACTTTCCTAACAGATCCCTGAAACTAAGCCCAGATGTTTCTGCTTGTTCTTTCCTCCCAGCACTCTGGTTTTCTTTCCACCGTTTGTGCCTACCCAAAGTCCATAGTAAGCCCCTCTTTAAGCACAGAGATTTGCCTTTCCATCTCATTTTCTACATCAAAATCATTGGAGCTATTAGGAAATTAAAAGTACACAGGTTGTCTGTCGGTGATGAGCAAATGCCGTCCGTCCCCTGCTGTGCTGCAGTTGGAGCTGGATTTATGTCCTCCCCATCACTACTTTGTTTAGGAAGTGATACAATTAAGTGGACCTTTATCAAAAGCATAAAAAATAGAATTTCCAAGGACCTGCCAAATGCAGCAGATGTTTATGAGAGAACCAGTGCCATTTGATGGTGGGAAATAGGAGGCCCGTTTGCTCCTCCGTAAAGGTTCCTTAGGGGACTTTATTCCTCAGTCATCTCAGTCTGGGGGGACTCACCACGTCCATAAGCAGGAGAATGTTTTGAGGGAGGCAACTCTAGGGTTCATTTGCATTTCAAAGCTCCTAGCACCTTGCAACTAGAATCAGGGGAGCCCATTTGATGCACCCCCAAAACACAGAATGAGCAGAGGCAAAAGCAACAGGAGAAAGGGTTTGGGGACAAAACCCTCAATTCAAGTAGAGAAGCGTCATCTACTTGTTAGCAAGGAAGACGGCAGTGAGGACAAATGCTTCACATTGCCATGTCTGCTAAAGTATGTATGCTGTGCATTATATATGTCCATATGCATGCTCAATGCATCAATATTGCTAAATGTATCTCTAAACATGTGCATATGTATGTAGCTACATATAGCTCATTGACTATCAGTATCAACGTCATTCATAGAAACACCATCAAATATGCTCAATAAACTTCAGCTCTCACTCCAACTTTCTCATTTATATGTTTATATTTCAAATCATTTTCTGTATTTTCATGGTTTTGCCTTAACTGCTGACCTTTGGTTACTTCATGCCCTGGTCTCAGCCTGTCCACAGACTTTATGTCTTTACTGCTATTCCATGAATATCCTTTTTCTTTTCCCTTACTCCATGACAAAATAAAAGACCCACATTTTCTTTTCTTCATTTGTATGGACAATAAGCTAATATGAGAGTAATCAATAACAAGAAGGAAATCCCAGAAAATCTGATCCACTGTGGCAATGAAAGCTGTTTCAGAACAAAGGAAGATAATGACCCATAGAATGGGTAGCTTGTCTAGACTCACATACCAGTGCCATGGGAATTAAACTGGACTCCGAGAACAAGTATATGTCACTTATAAGTATCTAACACTGTAATGGAATAACAAATATTCATAAAAGATATCTAATATGTTTTGCGAATACTACTAAATAATTCATCACTTGACCATTTGACACCCCATTATTCGTTGATTTACTCGAGCAAGCGCCAGTAACGTTTCCATTTGTCCCTGTCACTGCCAGTGTAGCCCAATGGCATCTGCTTGCTCCAGGAATACAAAGAGCCTCAAACCGTTTGTTCAGGGTCTGGATGAAGAAGTCTGATCATCTTGTAAGTGGGCGGCCACGTGATCTTTTGACATCCCATGGGATCCAGTTTGTAATGGCTCTGGTCTAGCGGTCATCTGCAAGTCGTATTACATGTCCAGCCCATCTGATTTTCAATGCCTTGGCAATTCATAATAGTATGAAATTTGTGAAGGAGATTTATAGAAAACACCAATATGTATCAAGTATCACATTAAAAAATAAGTTATCCAAACTGGAATTAATATCTTAAACTTTAACCAGAAGTGTTTGTTTTTAACATGCATTCATAAACTCCCACAAGGCAGAGCATGGCAAACTACCCATGTCATATTTATATGCCAAAAACTAGTTAAAATTATAGACCTCATTCCCTTAGCCTGAAGGAATGGTTTGAGGCTCTTTGTGTTCCTGTAGTGAGCAGATGCCCTTGGGCTACACTAGCACACAACAGGATGTATGGAGATGTTACTGGTGCCTGCTCGAGCAAATCTCTGAACAACAGGAAGACAAGTGATACAAATGATACAAGTGATTCATAGCTAAGTCAATATCGCTTCGCATGTTCTACCTTAAAGCCGTGGAACTCTCTATTACAATCCATTAGGTCATGGTCTTCACATATAATTACTTCCTACATCTGGGCATGGTTATTTTTCACATTTCAGTTGAATAGTGCTCATTTAAAATGAGCTGTGTCTGTCTTGTCATGAACATATTATCACTTTTAACAGGCTTTAACTTCCAAGTAAGCTCTCACTCCCTATGGCTCAAAGGGGTGACTTCAGTAACTTTACAATATTCATCATAAATACAAGATTAAGAAAGAATTATTAGATTCAATCTATTCCAAGATGAAGAAGTGCTTACATCAAATATCTATTTTCTTCAGGTTGCATTATACCCAAATTTTAATGCTTTGTTTTTTTTCAATTGTTTATTATATCATTGTGAGATATACAATTACAAAAAAAATGTTCATGGTTGGGCTTCAGTTATACATTGTTCCAGAACCCACCCCTCCACCAGTGCCCTATTCCCACCACCAATGGCCCCAAATTCTTTCCACCTCGGCCAGCCTGTCTCTATAACAGGAACTTTTCCTTTTCTTCTCTCTCTCTGTCTGTCTCTCTGTCTCTGTCTTTTTTCTGTCTGTCTCTGTCTCTCTCTCTCTTCCTCTCTCTCCCCTCTTCTACACTGTGGCTTGGCCTACAGACATTTAGGGATAGTCATACAAATTCCTTTTTATACATTCAATGCTCAGTTCTAGTGTGGCATTACCATTTCCCACAACTAGTAGAACACTGGTATATATTTATATCCCATTAATGAATGCAGTCATTCTACATCTGTCCTGACTAATTTCACTCAGCATGGTAGTCTCCATGGCCATCCATTTGCAGGTAAATTTCATGACTTCATCTTTTCTGACAGCTGCATAGTATTCCATTGTGTAGATGTACCATAGTTTCTTTAGACAGTCTTCTGTTCTCGGGCATTTAGATTGTTTCCAGATTCTGGCTTTTGTAAATAGAGCTGTGATGAATACATAAGTGCAGAGAGTGTTTCTGCTGTGTGTTTTGGGGTCTCCAGGGTATATTCGCAGGAGTGGTATTACTAGGTCAAATGAGAGCTCTATATCTAGTTTTTGGAGGAATGGTCATGTTGTTTTCCAAAAGGGCTGGATCAGCCGGTACTCTCACCAACATTGAAATATTTTTACTAGTTGAACCTTATTAAAGCAAATGACTTCTCTCTCTGAGTTCTCTTCTGCATAGTAGCAAATTCAGAATTGCCAACCCTAAGACAGTTGGCTAACTCTAAAATATGTAGAAAGTCATCTCCATTTTATACCACCCAGCCATATTTCACTGTGTAATATATGTGCAAACCAATTTATTGGGTTTCATTGGTAAATCTCTTCTTCAATTAATAAATGGCACCCCCGTTACTTTTCTTAATACTGAGTAGCAGCCGAGTGCATAGAAGCCCTGTCACTCAGAATAATTGTGTTTTGTTGAATGGGACCCCCATCTCCTAATCATGGGTCATCTGGTGATTTTCCTCGCCTGGGGCTTTACTGTAAGCTTCACACACCATTATTCCTATTTTGGTCTAACACTCAGCCGTGTAACTTATTCTTCTGTTCTTCTCTGTTTCCCATCTTTATCAATGCTACATGGTTGGATGCAGACTCCCATGAAAGCTTTATTCATCTGAGAAGGTACTTTCCTTGCTCCCCTTAAAAGACAAGGACAAGAGGCATTTCAAGGTGAAACACTGCAAACGCCTCCCACGGAGGTCCAGCTCTGTCTTTGCCCAAGCGGAGATTTATGCTATTAAAGCACTGTGGTTTAGCTCTTCCACCAGGGGATAGAGCAGAGCCGCCTGCTAGTGTGGGCTTGCAGTGAACGGTGCAGTCATTGGTGCCTTTTCTTTTCTTTAAGAACTATGACTTTACTAAGGTCAAATCATCCACTGTAGTTAGTGAAAGAATGTCTGCATGTGAAGTCGTGTGGGAGAAAGCAGTCACCACTTCAGCTTCACTGGTCACTAAGCCCACCGTTGTGCAATGCGAAAGTTGGTGGGCTGCAGAAGTTCTTGTGCCAAGACCGCAAGATACAAGTACCAATACAGATATCTGCATAATATCAAGCTCTATTAGAACGCACATCCCAATAGTTTATGCAATAAAGGATATACAGATGCAATTATAATCCAAAGTAAAATAACAGTCATGCATAAGCATAAAAACCACAGAATTTGACACTGGTCATCCTAAAAACATTCAAATACAAGGAAAATATCGGCTTTTAAGAAATGAGTCGCACGTCAGGCATATAATTGACCTTACAGTTTCTTCCAAAGCAAAGGCTCTGACATTAAATAAAGTGAAAGAGAGAAAGAAAGATTAGCTACCAACCTCTGCTGAGAACAGAAAGAAAACACAAACTTTTCAGCATAAGGAAACATAAACGCTTTCGGGAGCATGCTTGTGTGAAATGCGTGACGCTGTTCTATGAATATTATGTTTCCCGTGGAACATTTATATTTGATCATAGATTTGCAGCCTTGCGCAAGGAGTTGGCTGGTTATTGTTGCAGCTGATCCATACTGCGGTTTGTGAGGGAGGGAGGAAGGGGGCTGTTGAATACTGCAGTGGCAAAAACAAGAAGACTGTCAAAGGTTCAGCCCAGCAGGGTGCCCGAGTCTTAGCTCCAACCACATCGAGGAAGCCAGGATGGACACGGGTGAATGACAAGCTACTCGGGTTATATAAAAACATATTATCCCCATCCTCCTAAGCCGCAGATCCGCGGAGAACACGCACGGCTGCAGTATTCTGCGACCACAGGATTTAGTCTTTTCTGCAATAAAACTCTTGAAAATGCTTTCCCTCATCTCTAACGTGGGAGGGAAGTAAATAACAAAGACAGAAACAGAACAAACGGAACGCTGCCCTCCTCTGGACATCATGCCTTTCTTCAGATCCTGTATTTCTCTAGCGTGGAACATAAGCTGTACTGTAGAAAGGCAAGGAGGCCTACAAAACAGGCCTGACGGTGAATGATTTCATTAAACCTAATAAGGCCCCATTATTCTAAGATTTCTCAACACTGTCCTCTCAAGTACATGAGTTTTATCCTGAAGCGATTTCATCGGTATTTTTTCTCTCTGCCTATTCTACTTCCCTTATACCTCCTCCCACCATCATCCTCTTTTCTCAATACAAATTTGTTCAGCATTTAATGCAGTTTGTTTGGCAGTCTAAAAGCAGAATTAGGTGGAGTCAACTGGTGTTACCCCAAATGATAAAAGAAAAAATGAAGACCAGACCAGTGGCCACTTGTAGAGAGCAAGAACAAGCTGTTGCGACAGATTCAAAGATCTGATACATTGATGATCTTTAACTTGTGGACCAGAAACTTCCTGTCTCTTGCCTGAGAGCAACAAGAAAACATTCTCTTAATCTCATGAGTGTTTGAATGCAGTTGCTTAATAGTCGAATATACATGGAGAGCTTTTTGTTCTCCAGTTATTCTGATGAACTCCATTCGAATGATTCTGTCTCTTGGCCTTTTAGGTAGGCAGAAATAAATCAAATAATTTGGCAAAATTTAATTTCCTTGACTTCTGGAGTCATAAAAATGACGCATCAGATGTGAGTGATAAAGAGATGCAAGCAGAGTTGAGGTATGGTGCAGGTTTTCTGACTGGTATGATTATTATTATTCGTGATTGCTCCATATTGAAACACTTTCTGTACTTGCAAAATCCCACAGCTCTTTAGAAAGTGCATGAGTCTCATCACCGAATTGGACATTCCAGAGACCCACTTTTATTACCATCCCTCAGCCAGTGTATAGGGCAGGGCTCTATCTGTCAACAATAGCACTTTCTCTGCTTCAAACTGAAAGCAAATTAGACCAGGAAGGAATACACACCCTAGGGCCAGTCATAAACCTGCAGCAATGACCAGTGTTCACCAACCACACACAGGGCCAGTCACAATCCTGCAGCAATGACCAGTGTCCACCAACACACACACAGGGCCAGTCACAATCCTGCAGCAATGACCAGTGTCCACCAATACACACAGGGCCAGTCACAGCCTGCAGCAATGACCAGTATCCACCAATACATACAGGGCCAGTCACAGCCTTCAGCAATGACCAGTGTCCACCAATACATACAGGGCCAGTCACAGCCTGCAGCAATGACCAGTGTCCACCAACACACACAGGGCCAGTCACAGCCTGCAGCAATGACCAGTGTCCACCAATACATACAGGGCCAGTCACAGCCTGCAGCAATGACCAGTGTCCACCAACACACACAGGGCCAGTCACAGCCTGCAGCAATGACCAGTGCTCACCCTTGAAGGCTCTGGGACATCTTCTGCTTACATTTGTGGAGCCGAGTGCATGGTCAGAACTGCAGAGCTTTCAAGCTGGTTCACTGGCTTTCTCAGAACTCCTGTTAGCGACCGATAACATTAAATGCAATTCACTTTTTATGATATCATCATTGTTGCTGTTTAAGTTCGGGTTACGTGTTTACGGAAGTCAACATTCATGGTCTTAGTTGGAACATTTATGCATCTCATTGAGCCTAGGGGTCCAGTACTCATCACCACTGTCCCTATGTTACTTCCAGCCCAACTCTTCCTCTTCCTCTTCCTCCTCCTCTCTCCTGATCCCTGGATGAGAATCTCATATCTGAGGTCCAAGGCCAAGGGTCAGTCATTCGTTGTTCTTTACTCCTGAGTCCTTGTTTGGATTTTCCTCGACAGCGCGGATGAGAGAGTTCATTTCCTCCTAGTCCTGCTCCCTCCAGCTTATTTAGCTTAGCACGATGCCCTCCACTTCCACCCAGGCTGCACTGAACTGCAAATTTCACTCCCCTCTTAGCATCTATGCCAAGAACACCAAGATGTTAAGTAGAAAAGATGCCGGCGCAGCTCTGCTCTCTGCAGCACAGAGCACAACAGCCAGACTGTGGGCACAGTTGCAGGGTGCCACGGCAGGTGAACGGGTAAAGAAGCTGCGGCCAGTATCTGTGACTGCAAAGAACTCTAGTTGCTGCTTGCTCTGACTTCTCAACTTCAAGAACCAGAAGACGCAGAGGAGTCCCTGATCTGAAATGCAGCTCCCTTCATTATCAGCCGTCTCGGTTACCCCCAAATTGTTCCTCTGGCATTGGAGTATGTGTTTTTGGGTGGAAGCAAAGAAAGGGTAAGTAGAACCAACTAATTTTCATCTAAATAATGCTCATAGAAATGTTATATATTAGGAAAGGATGAGAGCTTTGGAAGTTCTGAGAAAGTTGCTTCTAGCGGTGGTCTACTCTTTGGTAAGAATCTAGAGCTTTCCTTTTTCTCTACTTAGTCGCACAATCCGTGCATTACTTCTCAGGAGAAAAAGTACATCTGCCTGAGTTAAGAATGTATATCACGGGGCCGGAGTGATAGCCCAGTGGGTAGGGCATTTGCCTTGTACGCGGCCGGCCCATGCTGGCCTGGGTTCAATCCCGGCATCCCATATGGTCCCCCGAGCACCGCCAGGAGTAATTGCTGAGTGCAGAGCCAGGAGAAACCCCTGAGCATTGCTGGGTGTGACCCAAAAAGCAAAAAAAAAAAAAAAAAAAGAATGTATATCACTTCTTTGATAGGAAGAAGGTCTAATTTTATGAATCTTCCAAGTTATATTCTATAAAAGAAATTATGGGGCAACAGGCAGTAGGCTTAGAGTTTCCTCCTAGCCCTGCGCTCAGGGCTTGCTGTGAGCTGTGACCAGAGAACTGTACATGGTGCTGAGATCAAACCCAAGTTGGCTGCGAGGAGGAGCCACCCAGCTCTGCGTTCCCTCCCCAGCCTCTTGACTGAGTTCCTCATACTTCTCATGCCTTGTCGTTCCTAGAATAGTCTATGCTCAGATCGATTTGCTACCTGGAGCATCGCCAGCTCAGACATGGAGACTGAGGAGAGGAAGGGGCTAGACCTCAGTCGCAGCACACAGGCTGGAGCCTTCGGGTCACAGCATACAAGGGAGAGAGAAACTCTGGGTTTTTTTTCACCAGCTTTAACCAAGGACAAGTGCTCATTACAGCAAGAGAAATAGAAACAAGTCACCTGTCATGGCTTAACAATAGCAGGAAGCTCCTGACGTGAGGACTCGGAAGAACATGGGTGCAGGCAGAGTTCATTTGGAAATAATTATTGTTAAAAGGGTTCACATAGCCGTGGAAACCAATTTCACCCCAATCAATTGTTTTATAACTTTCTCTTGTTCCTTATTTGAGAGAATTCATTTTATAAAGAAAGCCCTTTATCATAAAAACACTGCAGTCAGAAAGTGCTCCTTGACTTTGGGGTTTTGATTAATTATGTTGGGCTCAATATCTAATAATATAGAAGGGGTATTGAGATATTCAGAGACTTCTCATTAACCAAAACCTGTTCCTCACTTGGAGTACTCGATAATTTGGTCAGATTCGGCAGACTAGGCTTCTGAGGAGAGAAGATGGGAAGGGAGGGAGGGGAGAGGAGAGCGGGGCGATACCAGTTAGCTCAGGAGGTGCTTGATTGATGGGGAGGGGGAGATATTAAGCTTATGGCATCTCTGTGGTCTATAAACATCCGTCTTGAGGAGTAATAATGTATAAAAATCTTTATCTGGTTATCAAGTCTCTGCCAGTCTCATTAGATTGGGAATGACGAGATGGATTTCATGAGAGATTACCTCCAGTAATGCCTGCTCTGACTGTTCTCTATTTCCCCAGATCATATGACTTCTGCTTCTAAAACGGTTATAACTGACCAGCTCTGGGTTCAGCTTGGTACTCTGACCACTCCTGTACCCGCCTGAGCAGGTCTGACCGCTCCTGGACCTGCCTGAGCACCCTGACCACCTCTGGACCCGTCTGAGCACAGTAACCACCTCTGGACCCGCCTGGGGAATCTGACACCCCTGGACCCTTCTGCGCATTTTGACCACCCCTGGACCCTCCTGAGCACTCTGCTTACAGCAGCTGCTGCCACCTCTTCAGGAGAGGCTGAGACCGCCTCATAGTGCACTTCATCGGGAGGGAAAGGCTGCTTCCCCTCTCTCTCTCTCTCTCTCTCTCTCTCTCTCTCTCTCACACACACACACACACAACCTAGACTTTGACTGCTGAGTTTCGCTAAAGAAGACACCTGCTAGTCTGTGCAAACACCAGGGGCCATACAGAAATTTCAAACCACTTTCCCAGTATAAATGTCTACATCTATTATATAGGCAGAGACAACGGCTGAGCCCTTAAGGTTTCTTTTGCTTTAGTTCTTGATCTCAGTTTTGTTTGTAGGTAGAGTGAACATCAGCACAGGACAGGGAATGCCTGTAATGAAAATAGTTCTCAAAGGCAGCTTCATAGCAACGCATGCCACAGGAGACAGTGCTAGGCTGCCACAAAGCGCAAGCAGCAGCTTTGAACAGGGACTTCTGAAAATGGCCCCCACACCGCCCAGCAGTCCACAGTGAGAGACAAATTACACGAGCCCCTTCCCTACCAGAAGTAGAAAGATCCTTCTGAATGTTGCTTTTTCCTGTTTATTTTTTCTGAGAATGGGGAGGATGGGCCATGCCCAGTGCTCAGAGGTTCCTCCTGGCTCTGCAATCAGGAATTACTCCTGGCGGTGTGTGAGGGGGCCCATATGGGATGCCAAGGATCAAACCTGGGTTGACTGAGTGCAAGGCAAGGTGCTCTATCTGTTTCTTTCTCTCTCTCACCCCTTCTTTGGAATGTTTACCTAAAAACACTACAATTCACTCATTCCTTAAATAGCTTTTTTTTTTTTTTTTGCTTTTTTGGGTCACACCCAGCAATGCTCAGGGGTTTCTTCTGGCTCTGCACTCATGAATCACTCCTGGCGGTGCTCGGGGGACCACATGGGATGCTGGGAATCGAACCCTGGCAGGCATGGGCCGGCCGCGTGCAAGGCAAATGCCCTACCCGCTGGATTATCGCTCCGGCCCAAATAGCTTTTAATTCTTCAATGAAGACACACTCTATGAACTGGGCTTCAACATAGAAACATGAATCTAAGAATTAACTGTGCAAATGGACCAGAGATTCCTTTACACTTTGATCCTTGCTTTCAGATATGGGGAGGATTTTCCAGACCTACATTCTGCCCTGTTTCTACTTTCCTTTTCGATCTGATATTACTTTTTTCAATCTGATATCACTTCTTTTCCCCATAGAAGCAGGAGATATTCCTCTCTCTCTCTTTCTCTTGCAGAGCAGATATTAAGAAGCAGAGACATTTCCCCAAATGATTTTTTTCAAACAGAAGGATGGAAGCTCAAACAGACAGACAGATTGGAAGAGGGGAGAGCAGCAGCGAGACTGAGCAGAGCCACCTGAATCCTGACGAGACCCAGATGCAGCAGCCCGGCTCTGTGACGGCCACATTAGCCAGGTCCAGAACAACACACTTTGTCCTTGAGAGCCCTGGGCCTTCACGTGGAAGATTCTTTTTTCCAGATTGGCTGGATAAGGAGAGACCAGGAAAAGGGACTCAGATGTCAGGTAGCAGATAGGCGGAGCAGCGCCCTCTGCAGGCCCCGCTTCGCGTCGGGGAGAATGAGCGTTGGCAGATGGTGTCCTGCTCTACTTGTGATTTCACAGTGGCATGTGCTAGAAAGATGGAAAAAATGAAAGCATGGAAAATGTCACACAGTGTGAAAGGCTTGTATGAAAGGTACAGAGCTGATTTTCTGCAGACAGTCTACAAAAGATTTGCAAATGGTTGCCTCCTAGCAGCGGTGGTGGTTTGATTCCTTAAATTCAAAAGACTTTCTCTTGTACACTATCAAAGACGGCAACTGACTTGCTAACCCGCAAACCAAACAGCCATGGAGCCTCCTGGTCCAGCCTGGCGTCATTTCCATCTGGAGATGGACTCTGGCCAGCGGTGAGCTTGGCCCTCAGACACCAGTCTCTGTCGGGGTCATTTCTCTTTGCTGCAGAAGCGCCTTCCCCAGCCCAATCTGCTGATCTGAGCAGGGCCACCTGCAGGAGACAGGGCACTGGGAAGGCGGCCTGTGTGTCTGTCCCCCTCTAGGGGGACCCCTTTGAAATACATGTGCCACTTAATTCCGTTTCTCCAACAGAGAAATGGCCTTCTGCGAGCAAAACAGTACACATATTGCAGACCCAGGCAAGGAAATAATGCCAAGGTTTGCATCCGGAAATGAATGCCAAGACTTTGTGTCCCTATTTGCTCCTGGAAATGAATTCCAAGGTTTGTGTTCCTGCCTGATCCCTTTTTCCCTTAGAACCCATCAACTGCAGCACATATTGTACTTTCTGGGCTCAACACAAAATATTCTCTATGCTATGTTAAGAATTGCTATTTCTGGGGTGGACAGATACTACAGCAGGTAAGACACTCACCTTGTATGCGACCACCCCCACCTTGGTCCCCTGAGCCCTACCAGGAGTAATCCCTGGGCACAGGGTGAGGACTAAGCCTTGAGCATTGCCAAGTGCAGCCCCAAATCCCAAATAATTAAAGAATGGTCATTTCCTCCATGGACTCAACTGGTAAAAAGTCTATAAAGGCTAGGGTGAGGCTCTTACAGGTGTGTGATATGTGGAGAAACTGACCCAGCCTTGGTGATTGAGCCCATAAAAGCTTGTTGTAAGACTGACAATGACAGACACACCCAGAGAGGAAGAGCTGCAGGTTGCAGAGAGCCCACAAGGCAGGGACCGTGCTGGGGGCTAGAGGGTGTCTAAGACACCATTTTCTCATAGGGCTGCATCCTCAAGGCTCAGAGTCTGGTAGGGCCCTTCCTCAGGGAGGTAAGACCATGATCAAATGGGAGTGTTTAAAGGACACATCATACTGATAAACAGTACATTCAGCAGTGGTCCTCCTCACCTAGACTGTAAGGAACAGGTCGAATGACAGGCTGACCCCACCAAGTCTATCCTGTGTGCTAGATTAGCTCCTCTATGCATGAGTCTGAGCTGCAGCCTGTATTATACACTAACAGGGAAGGGAGGATTTAAAGCATAAAATAAAAAGAATATGCACATTTTCATATACCTATACATCACTGTATCACTGTCTTCCCGTTCATCATTGATTTGCTCAAGCGGGCACCAGTAACATCTCCATATGTACTGTCTCATGCTAGTAGAGCCCAAGGGCATCTGCTTGCTCCAGGAACATAAAGAGCCTCAAACCATTCCATCAGGTAATGGGAGTGAGGTCTATAATACACACACATATACATATATGTAAGAGAGACCAACAGGTGACAGGAAAAGGTCCCTCCTACTTGGAGCCAGAAGTCCTAGACAAGGGTCCCTCTCTCCTTCCTTTCTTCTTTCATTCCCTCCATGCGCTGGAACAAGTCAATTCAACTCTGCAATTCATTTTTCATTTATTGGAGGGGCAAGTTGTTGCCACATCAGGCAGTGCTCGTGGCCATTTCTGGCTCTGTGCTCAAAATGGACCCCTGACAGTGGTCAGACAAGCAGAGGTGGTGCCAGGCATTGAACCAGGGCTGGCAGCATCAGTGCACACAAAGCAAGTGCCTGACCTCCTGCACTATCCCTCTAGCCCCTCAACATCCCAACCTAAATGGATTCACCACGGCATGAACAATCACCTAAGTTTATGCCATTGTCACTTCCGTAATGACTCAGGTTTCCATAAATAATCAATTTCATGGCCAACATCCATGCCTCCCTTGATCCTGGGACACACAGAGAAGTGCTTTGACAAGTTTAGACTCAACAAGGACCCATGATGTCTTTGAAATCCTCCGGTTGATTCCACCCTCCAGCAAGGGACATGCTTCATTCCGCCTGTCTCTCCCTCGCCCAACAACAGTTGCCAGCCAGAAGAGATGTCCAGATCCATCTCTTCACTGTGTCTGGATTGGGCTGACCTGCCCAGCTGCCACCTTGCAGTTGGATACAGATGTGTCATATCAATATCCCTCTGACATTGGGTACAGATGTGTCTGTATAATATCCCTCCCGACATTGGGTACAGATGTGTTCATAGCAATATCCCTCTGACACTGGATACAGATGTGTCCATATCAATATCCTTTCTGACTGAGAGAAACAAGCCGAGGATGTCAGCCAGGGCAACCATCTTCGCCTGCAGTTTGAGTGCCTGGAAGAGTTTTATAGGATGAACCATCCCAAAATTGATGTGATTCGTCAACAAAGCAACATACCTCTGAGCCAAAGATACTCAGCAAGGTCAGTGCCCTAGAACATTCTTATAACAGTCTTGCAAGGCCTGGATATGTCTGGGCATGATCTATGGAATCACCATGTCAAACGGGACTATCTAGCTGGGCACGGGGGATGCTGGGGACAGGGAAAGTGGTTTCACAGCAGAGTCTGAGAGCCAGGCTCAAGAGCACACACAGTTGCCGGAGCCTCTGTTCTCTCCTTGACGTGACTCGTGGGTTGGCTGGATATTTGTCACCTTCTTTCACACCATTTAATGAAAAGATCAGAAGATCGGGGTGCAGGTCCCTTAGGAGAGGATGCACTTCCCTGCTGTGACTATAAGCATTGCCACCCAAAACTGGAAAGCCTGTGTGTGCACTTGTATAGGAGCCTATTGAAATATTCCCCCCTACTTTCTGGCTCAGTTTATCAAATTTGCCAAGCTCGATGGGTAAAGCACAATTAACTTTCAGCTCCAAGAACGCCACCTGCAAAATTCAGGGTGTCTGTCCAGGCTTCATTCAAACCCATGTCTGTCAGACTTTCAGATATATCTTTCCTCTGGGTGGGGCCCATCAAGGCTGCCATTAGGACCATTCACATCCTCAAAGGAATGGGCTCAGTCGCATTCTTGGTTGAAGTTGTTGCCAGAGATGAGAGAGTGCCGAAAGGCTCAGAATTCACGGAACTCTCCACACTGGGGGTTGGGGGGAGGAGAACCTTCCATCACTTCAGATCAGAGATCCGGATCCCAGGCAGGTGACAGACTGGCAGGGGGAGGCCATGGGGCACATGCCGCTTTCTCCTCCTGCTGTCCCCATGGGGGGGTGTGGTGCGCAGCAGAGAGGAGAAGATGACCAGCGCCTTTTGCTCTTGCCCATGTCCAAGGGCACAGCTTCGAACAGGGAAGAAGCTCTGCAGTCAGCAGCTGTACAACCCACACCATATTTGGGGCTTGCTTCTGGCTCTGCACTCAGGGATCACTCCCGGTAGGGCTTGGGGGGACCACTTGTGGTGCAGGGGTGGACTCATGCTCAGCTGTGCACAAGGCAGTCGCCCGGGTCCCGACTGTCCTCATGTGTGTGGAGGGGTGCTTGCCACCACAAGCACTGCTTTACATTTTCTTATTTTTGCTTGACATCAAATGTTTATTGTATTATGAAACTTCAGAGGTTTAGAACAACCCACACTTTGTCTGTGATTGTCGCTGCTCCCTCCAAAGATCTAAGATCTAAGTGTCTCCCAACACCCTGATCCATGCCCCCCCTTCCCTCTGATGACCACGGCTTTCAGTCTAAGGGTGCATTTGTGATTTAGTGTAGTTTCTGTACTGCTTCTTGCTCCGTGACTGCACGGAACCATCAGTGATTACCTTTCACATCCTTCTTTCACTTCACATAATCATCTCAAGTCCCATCCACTTAGTTCCCAAACAATCTCATGGTTTTCGATGGTAGAGCAACGCTCCATCATGGTCAGAGCACCACAGCCGCTTCATCGATGTTCTTCCGCTGAGTATTAGGACTCATTTTCTCTCTTAGCCTTTGTGACTAACTGCTCTGAATCCAGATCAAGTATTCTTTACACTTGGGCTGTCCCTCATCTTGGGGAAAAGATTCCCAATGCTCTTATCTCATCCTATGGAATTCAAGTTCTTAGCTCAGCTTGTTGGTTTTGGGTTGGGGGGTCACACCTGCCTGTTCTGGAGCTTACTCCTGGGTCCGCCTCAGGGATCCCTCCTGGTGGTACTATGAGAACCATATGGAATGCTGGCGTCAAACCCAGGTCAGCCACATGCAAGATAAGCCCCTACTTTACGTATAATCTTTGGCCCAAAGTCTTAGTTTTTTCAAGGATTTTTCATTCCAAAGAAATAATTACTTCCCAAATTCATTCCCAAAGTCTTCTTCTCTCCCTGTGCTGCTCCCAGTAGCTCTGTCCCGTGCTCAGGTCCCATCTCTCACGGGGGTGATCCTGGTACCCATGTCCTAACTCACAGCAAAGATAGCGGCATGATTGTTCTCCTGACTGCCAGGGAACACTCGCCTTTCCCAGCAAACATCAACCACAGTCCTCTTGTCCACTTAACCCTTTGTTGGGAATTTTTTTCCTCTCCTCCACCCTCTGTGCCCTGATCTCAACCCCTCCTTGTCACCTCCTCCCTGGAGCCTGTCCTGATTACCTTCAGTTAGACACAAAGTTTATTTCAAATGCTCTGGGGACCTCCACCCCCAGAGCTAAAGATTCTTTTGCCTTATTAAATCTTCTTGAAGATCATCTCATGCATTATTTGATTTCATAAGAGCCACAACTCCAAGTGAGAACTGCGAGGACTGAACCCAGGAGGGACGCCTGTTGAACTGAATGTCTAAGTTCTGCCTTCGGTCACCTAAAATACCCAGCAACAAATCCGCCAAATCTCATGAAGGAACAAGCTGGCCTTCATTCTCGCCAACAGCGGCCATCTGCTGAACTGCAGTTCTCAGCCACGTCCTTTCAGTGACTGCTGACTTTAGAGCAAAGCCCTGCTGGGTGGAGGGTGGCGATGCTCCCCCACCCCCTAGACTCAGGTTGAGATGCATCCAGCTGCTTCTACACAGGATTGCATCCCTGCTTTGTTTCCGTCCACAGATTTCCTGGCCGGCACAATTCTATTTGTGTAAGATGGAATCAGCGATCACAGGAGACATTATTTTCTAAATCCATCTGTACCCTTAAGGACATCTGCACTCCTCTGGGGGTGTTTCCTGTGTGTGATGTGAATGTCACATGAGAGCTGGAGGACTTCTTCCTAGACTCCAAAGCAGTCTCAGTCTGAGGTTGGCTGCTGCTACACAGCAACCGAGAGGAACAGCACAGGAGCCACCTTCAATAGCATTTTCCGAAGTCACCGGCAAGACAGGGTGAGAATGTTCTGGATAGCAAAAGCTCCACACTGAGGGAAGTCAAATAAACACAGGTGGATGTGACAAGCTCTGGGTGCGGGGCACTGTAGTCAGACAGTGGGGCACCAGGCACTGTAGACAGTGGGTATGGTGGGTGGGGCAGGTAATCACTGTGTCCCCAGCTGCCCCAGGACATGGACTGATGCCTCCAGGCGGCAGGGAATGGCTAACACCCTCCTTCGTCTAACCTTGTCCTGGACTGAGCCAGGTCCGGGAGCAGGAGCAAGCCCGCCCGCTGTGCATGCAGTGCCGGAACCCCGCAGAGGCCGAGCTGTCAGAGCAGCTTGGCTGAGAGAGAGCAGACAGGGAGGTTTCCAGTGCATGTGTCCCCGCATGAAGCGCTGGCAGAGCTGCTCTGTCTCCCCAGGGGAAGATGAGGCTTGGCCAGGCCTCTGGGGCTCAGCTCAGCTGTGGCGCCGGCAGAGAGGTGCTTCATCCCGGAAGGGATTTCCTGCTCCTCAGGCTGCACCCAGATGCTCGCCGCTGCCCTGCAGAATCCGAAAGGCTGAGTGCAGGCATGATGGACAGGGCCCAGGCCTGAGCCCCAGTCGGCCCCGTGGTGCCTCTCGTTAGCTGGTTTCTCCTGCCAGTGCCAGCAGAACCGACTTCCTGCTCCCTCCTGCAGAAGGAACGCAGCCAGGGTGGCTGGTGGGGGCCAGTCTCAGACCATACGACACCTCAGAATCACCCAGCCATAAACTCAGAGATGGGAAATTTCTCGACAGCCTCCCCCACCCCCACCCACCCAGCGTCCCTGGGCTCCCAGCACCTCTGTTTACCTGCACCCTCCAGTGGATGATAAACTGCAGGTGTCATTATGGAGCTTTTGTTTAACCTTTGAGAGTTCAAGCCAGTTTTGACTCAGAAGTAAGCTTTAAATGGGTTCAGATCAGACGCAAAACAACCTGGTGGAATTCTGTGTATACCATGACCAAAGCAGAAAGAGAGGAAAAGGGAAGGAGGCAGAGACAGAGAAGATATGAGAGAGAGAGTGGGGGAGAGAGAAGGAGAGAGAAAGAAGTCAAAGGAGAGAGGGAGTGAGAGAGGAAAGGGGGCAGGGAGTGAACTACCGTCCATCAATCACAGATGGTCTTTTTCCTTATGGCACAGTCAGTGTGGAGCCCAGATACTGGCTAGGTCCAGAGAACAGACTGAAGGAGAATGCACCAGGCTCTGCCATAAAATGACTGAATGGCTCACGCTGGTTTGGTGAAAGGGGGCAACAGTAGGGCAGGAGGGAACCGGAGTTTCCCCAGAACTCCCTAGAGCATGCGCACAAGCAGCTTGCAAAGTCGCATGCTGGAGACTTAGTAACATGACAAGGCAAAGTTATGCAGCACAAATGTATTCCAAAATAAATATTTCAGCATCAGACAGTATATGATCTAGCTTCCGGCTGTTACCAAACAAGAAAACTCCACACGATGCACTTGATTGCTGGGTCTCCTAACTAGAGCATGAAGCAGGGACCAATACTGAGGCCCAGGCGATAAAGAGGCCTTAGATACTGTCAGATGGTTTCAAAAACTGAAAGAAAATGCTTTGTGTCATGGAAATAACATCCCAAAATAGGACTTTAGGAGGAAGCTCATCCACACCCTCCTAAGCCCTGGCTGTCTTGACTGACGCTTGCTCCAGATGAAGGGCCCGAGACCGTGGCTCTGCCCCACAGTGGCCTCAGTATACTCAGAGCATCTGCCTGGTCATAGTGTGGAGAGAGAAAAGCTTTGGGCTCTGACTGGTTTGAGATCAAGCTGGGTCCATTTATTCTCACCTTCCCAAGCCTAGCACTAAATCCTTCCTAGCCTTCACCTGTAAACCGAAACAGCACTGTGACTGCTTAGGAGTTCAGCAAGAATTCAACACTCAGCCTGTCGAACACTCAGCCTATAAGCAGGTCGTCAGCATGCGGGGTCAGTTCCAGGCTGTCCTTTATCCCTTGAAACCTGGCCTTGCTGTCGGTGGTGGTTGACCTGTGCAAGAGGGTTATAATATCACACAATTCAGCAGGTCCCATCATATTAAGTCCGTCAGCAGTGCTTAATATGGTTAGAAAAATCTGAGGCCACCTAGGTGGAATTCGCTCCAGAGCTAGACTCCCTGGTGTGGTCAGCCTGATTCATTACTGCCTTTGTTCATAACATGGAGTCAACAGGTCCTGTACCCAAGAAGAAGCTCCTGTGAAACGGGGTGTGAGCCTGGGGTGCACTGGGTTATCCGCTATGAACTTTCTCACACTAAAGCGCATGGGGCTTCCGCTGCTCTGACTATGCTACACACCTTTTTGTCCTACAAGTCCCATTGTCAGAAAACTCACAACCTTTGGTCCATGTTCAAAGCAGCCATTTTTGATACATGCTTAAAACATCAAATTCCTTAGACATGACTTCAAGGATGGAAAGATAATAGCTAGATAATCCTGGACAACGGGGATGCCAACGAGAAGAAATTCCCAACCCAAGACATTCCACTGGCTCCCCTAGGGTGTGGGGGGCGTAGGAAATGAGAAATTCATCTCCCCAGACTAACACTTGGTGGCCAGCTCTGAGTCCTCTCTGACTGTGCAAACAAATAATATATGACCTGGAGGAAGGGCGCACTTACATACACAAAAGGCCCTAACTGTGGTAGCCCGCTGGGCTTTCCACAGTGGCACAGTGCAGTAGCTCCGAGAGCAATGACACTCAAATACCTTCAACATAACACAGTTGAAGTCTTTAAAAATAAAGCTGCAGTGAAACATTCTGATACCGCACCCTTCACTGTCCTTAGCAGTCAACTACTTGTCATTCATTGAATCCTTTGCCTTCAATGGGTGCTTTCATGAGAAGCAGTCTCTCTTTCCTGTCCTATTCAGTTCCGAGTTCAATATGATAATCACTTATGTTTGGCTTAAAATATTCCTTGAATGGCTTGTGCTTTTGTGACTCTGGTAAATATATATTGAATTGCTACATAAATAGATACTGAATTCCCTAACATTTTTGTCCCAATTGAAAACACACACACACACACACACACACACACACACACATAATGCACATGCACACAGACATTTCATGAGAGGAATAAAAATTTACACAAAAAATTCTAAAAGATGCAAATTAGCCAGACTAGTTAAACTTTGAGCTTGTTGGATCTTAATTAGACCATATAAAGGCCAAGTATATAATCATGTTTGACTTTGCATGTGTTCACTTGAGTTATAGATTAAGAAACAAAATGAAAAGTGTTATTTTTAATGTTTTTCGAACAGAAAACTAGAACCTTCTCTGTTTTTATATGACAGTCAGAAATATAGAATAGATTGTAAGTTGAAAGTGAAGTAGTCCTAGTTAAAAAAGAAGTCAATCATCTCTGCAAGTGACTGAGCAGAGGCTAACAGCACCTCTGACAGAGCTGCTCGCTCAGAATATCTGGGACCCCTGCTGCCCTCTTGACCACCCCAAATACTTTGACGGTCCTCCTTGATAAAAAGAAATAAACTTTTCTATCAAGACTGTTTCACTCAGAAATTCCATTTATGAACTTAAGTCTCCATTATTACTACTTTCATGAATTCCTGTTAGGAGCCACGTCCTCAACTTTCTCTCTTCTGTATACTTCATGCACATCTGCAAGAGTACCTAATAATAGATCAACCATTTCATTAAAGACAGTCAGTATCATCTGCTTAGTAAGTTAAATTTTGCCATTTATGACCACCAGGATAGTCCAACTGTCCTAATAAAAGTGTTCTCTCTCTAAATTCTGGCAGTGTATATTTCTAATTTATAGAGAACTCGATAATCACTAGCTACTAAACTGTGAGAATTACAGAATTACAACTTCTCTGTAGATTAGAGATAAAACTCAGATTTTAAAGTTGTAGGTTTACAAAAATATGATTTTAACAGATATAAAATTTCAGATATTTTACCCTATCTAAATCAAGAGAATATTTTTCCTAATTTATTTTTCGCCCACATCCCAACTGTAATTTTTAAATGAGCAATATTTAAAATTTGACAAGATTCAATACCCGCTCATGATAAAAGCTCTCTGTAAAATGGGGATTGAAGGAACCTTCCTCAATATAATCCAGGCCATCTACTACAAGCCCACAGCGAGCATCATTCTCAATGGGGGAAAAACTGAAAGCCTTCCCTTAAGATCAGGGACAAGACAAGGCTGCCCACTCTCACCAATTCTATTCAATATAGTACTGGAAGTACTTGCCATAGCAATCAGGGAAGAAAAAAAGACATTAAGGGCATCCGGATAAGAAGGGAAGAAGCCAAGTTATCACTATTTGCAGATGACATGATATTATACCTGGAAAACCCGAAACTCTCTACCAAGAGGCTCCTAGAAATAATACATTCCTATAGTAGAGTGACAGGGTTCAAAATCAATACCCAAAAGTCAATGGCCTTCCTATATGCAAACAGCGAAAGAGAAGAAAAGGGACATTAAAGAAACTATCCCATTCACAATTGCACCGCAGAAAATCAAATACCTAGGAATCAGTTTGACAAAGAATTTAAAGGATCTCTACAAAGAAAACTACAGAACATTACTTCAGGAAATAAAAGAAGCTCTGAGGAAATGGAGACACATTCCCTGCTCATGGATTGGAAGGATTAACATTATCAAAATGGTAATACTCCCTAGAGCTTTATACAGATTCAATGCAGTCCCTATAAAGATACCCATGATGTTCTTCAAAGAAATTGAACAAACACTCCTGAAATTTATATGAAATAATAAATCCCCACGAATAGCTAAAGCAATCCTTGGGAAAAATAAGATGGGAGGCATCACTTTCCCCAACCTCAAGCTCTACTACAGAGCAGTTGTAATTAAGACAGTGTGGTATTGGTATAGAAACAGACCCGTAGACCTATGGAATACTGAATATCCTGAGACACACTCTCAAATATACAACCACTTAATCTTCGATAAAGGAGAAAAAATATTAAATGGAGCAAAGAAAGCCTCTTCAACAAATGGTGCTGGGAAAACTGGGCAGCTACGTGTAAAAAAATGAACTTAGACCTCCTTCTAATGCCATGCACAAAAGTCAGATCAAAATGGAATATAGATCTCAACATCAGACATGAATCTATAAGGTACATCGAAAAAAACATAGGAGAAACGCTCTACAACATCGAAACTAAAAGTATCTTTAAAACCGACACAACACTGACCAAGCAAATGGAAGCAAAGATAAACAAATGGGATTATATAAAATTAAAAAAGCTTCTGCACCTCAAAAGAAATGGTGACCAAGATACAAAGACAGTCCACAGAGTGGGAAAGGATATTCTCCCAATACCCATCTGACATGGGGTTAATATCCAGGATATATCAGGCACTGGTAGCACTTCACAAGAAAAAACAGCCAACCCCATCAAAAAATGGGGAGAAGAAATGAACAGAAGCTTCCAAAAAAAAAAAATTCGAATGGCCAAAAGGCATATGAAAAAGTGTTCTTCATCTTTAATCATCAGGGAGATGCAAATCAAAACAACAATGAGGTACCATCTCACACCACAGAGACTGGCACACATCCAAAACAGCAAGAACAACTGGTGCTGGCGTGGATGTGGGGGAAAAAGGGACTCTCATCCACTGTTGGTGGGAGTGCCGACTGGTCCAGCCCTTTGGGGGAAAACAATATGGGCAATCCTCCGAAAACTAGATATTGAGCTCCCATTTGATCCAGCAATAGCACTCCTGGAAATATACCCGAGAGACCGAAAAACACATAGCAGAAACACTATCTGTACTTCTTTATTCATCTCTGCGCTATTCACTATAGCTAGAATCTGGAAACAACCTAAATGCCCAAGAACAGAGGACTGGCTAAAAGAAACTGTGGTTCATCTACACTATGGAATACTAAGCAGCTGTCAGAAAAGACGAAATTATGAAATTTACCTGCAAATGGATGGACATGGAGACTATCATGCTGAGTGAAATTAGTCAGAAGGAAAAGGACAGATATATAATGACTGCATTCATTAATACGACATAAATAGATACCAGTGTTTTACTAAATGTGGGAAATGGTAATGGCTGATTAAAACTCAGCATTGAATATGCACAAAGAGACTTCTTAAGTGATAAACTCTAAATATCTGCAGGGCTAGCCACAATGCGTAAAAAGAAGAGGGAGAGAGATGCAGAGACAGAGAGAGAGACAGAGAGAGAAAGAGAGGAAACGGGGGTACCTGCTATTGAGGCAGCCTGGGGTTGGGGGGGGGGGGTGGGATACATTGGTGGTGGAAATGGGGCACTGGTAGAGGGATGGGTGCTGGTATACTGTATTACCAAGAATCAATTATAAACACCTTTGTAATTGTATGTCTCACGGTGGTATAATAAAAAATTTAAAAAAAATAAATGAAATAAAATAAAATAAAATAAAATGAGCACTGTTAAGATATTTCTGATATAATGTGTTTCTGGCTCACTAGAGACACGAGAAATTAAGAATCTTTGACATATATAAAAAATTCCTGCTAGGCATTCAAAGAGGAGCAAAAATTTCTCTGACTGTTGGCTAGATCATGATGATACAAACCAGTTGCAGTTAACTTACATTTAGTAGCTTGGTTAGTTCCTATGAATGTATCCTACAAGCATCTCATATGAGAGGGTTATATGTTGCAGTGCGCTGTTGCCCAGAGCCTCTGCATCTTGCCTGGAGTTACCTCCTACAGGCCACTTTGTAGATAGGGGAAGAAAACAGTTTGGATCTGTGACTGTATGAGGCAGAATATCTTACCATGTATTCTATGTTAGCTGGTATAAATATTTCCTCTCATGCTACCACAGTCATCGTGAGACAAGACAGATCTTACCAGTATTTTTACCTGGCTACATTGGATTGCTAAGTATAGTATAGTTATAATTAGATCAGAGAGAAATGCTGTTGCCTCCAAGCAAGCAACGGTGGCTCTAATAAGTCTAAAGGCTAATATCCAAGACAACTGTGAAGTAAAGGCAAGGATCTTGTGAAGGCTTGGAGAAACCTATCCCTGGCTGTAGAATATCCATGGTACAGATACATGCCCTTCCCCCACTCTGCATAGGGCCTGCAGGGAAACTGCAAGGACAGACCTTGGCGGGGGCAATATAATGGGACTAGGTGAGGTCCTGGGAGAAGCAAACCCAGGGATTGACCTTAACTGCTATCCGTTGGTGTGGACTGGTCAGGGCTGAACAGATATAAAAGCAGTAGCCTGCTTCCTCTCTCTCTCTCTCTCTCTCTCTCTCTCTCTCTCTCTCTCTCTCTCTTTGTCTTTGTCCTCTGCCTCTGCTCTCCTCTCCGTTCTCTTCACTGTTAGGCCTTAGGGCCTTAGCACATTGTAGCGGCCATCTTGGCCTAGGATTCTAAACCTACATGTGGTCAGGGCCCAGCCAGGAACCTAAAAGTCTGGGGATTTACTATTATTGAATCTTGTGTACCAGAACAAGTGTGAATAAAGCCTTTTGAAACTTTGCTGGATTCATGAGTCTTTCTCTGTCCGCTGGCCACCAATCCCCTGGGGCAGAAGGGGGATCCTTGTCCCTCATCCCTGATTTTGCCAGGGAAGCCCACTGGCAAAGGGAAGGTCCCACTGAGATTCCTGTCCTGCTCCCTGATTTTTTCGAACAGAAACCAGCATTCTCCAACAATTTTGGCATTATTATTATTAAAAAAGCTCTGATTTGGTGTGGCTCAATTATCACTGTATATCACTGTCTTCCCGTTGTTCACCTATTTGCTCGAGTAGGCACCAGTAACATCTCCATACGCCTTGTTGCAAGCAAGTGAAGCTCAAGGGCATCTGCTTGCTCCAGGGACAGGGAAGAGCCTCAAACCATTCTTTAGGTCATGGTATTGAGGAACCATGGACCTCAAACCATTCTTTAGGTCATGGAATTGAGGTCTGAAAAACTAACAGGTTCAAAGCTATCCCCCACCGGACAGGGCACGTAGCTAGAAAGACTTGAGAATGAAGCAAGTGAACAGGTGCGTCTCTAAAGCACGTTAGTGCATCAAGGAGAGAAGCTGACTTAAATGGCTCCTGTGCCAAACACACTTTGAAAAGGGAGGTATCTGCTCCTGAGCCACCCCGGGCTGAATTCCTCTCCAGGCCAGCCAAAGTTCACAGGCCCCCCATCCACTGGCATGCTGAATACTATAAGGATCTAAGAATGCAGTTTTAAATGGCGGTTTACAAAAAATAAGACAAAGCATTTATCTGCATAACATAAATATATATGTACATATTATGATAGCAATATCCAAGGTCAAGTGAACCATATATCAGGAGGTCTTGTCAAAGGTGGAAATTATCACAAAGTGTGGGAGTCAGAGGCTAGGTAAGACAGAGAATGGAACAATGTGCTAACAATTGTCGAGGGTACTAATGCCAACCTAGAACTGAGCATTAAATAGAGGCCAAAAGATACACATGACAACCCTTTAATGTATGTTCTGTAATCCATAGTCTGGAGGGAAAGGAAAAGAGAAAGAGAGAGAAACAGAAAGAGATAAATAACCTGCCATGGAGGAGGGCTGGGGGAGGGGGAGGGAACTGGGGACTTGGTGGTGGGAGATGGGCACTGGTGGTGGGATGGGTGCTGGAACACTGTATGACCAAAACCCAAATATGAACTTTTTAATTGTATATCTTTGTAATTGTAAAAATAAAAAAATTAATAAAAAAATAAGACAAAGAAGAATAGGTAATGGAGAAAATCCATGCCCGAACACCTCAAAGCCTAAAGCAAGAAGTGTTTCCTAATCTTTCTTAAGCCCGTATTTGGCGTGTCACGGATTCTCTTTTTGCTGCCCATCCTTACCAGATGCTACCATTTGTAGTACATGGCACTGGCACCAGGTGATGTGGACATGAATGCATCTTAGCCCTCTCTAAAAGCTGGGGATTAATGCAGTTAACTGCAACTGAGCAGCCCCCATCAGTTGCACACGGTCAGCCCCCTCCAGGGTCAACTTGAAAGGATGCAGACCAAGATAAAAAGACTCGGCCTACCACTAGCATCTGCTGGGTAGCCCTGAGTGCCCATGACACCCACAGGGTCCAACCGTTGTTAGAATTCTAGATCTAGCAAACATAAGCAGGTATTAAGCATACCCTTAGCAGCACCTGATCACGATGTCAGCTACCACATTTACTAGAGATTAAAGGCACAATTATTTACTCCAGCGAAACAGAGCACGTTCTCAGAGGAAGTATCCACAAACACACCTCCAGCCAACAACCTTCTCATGTTACTATTTTGCTTTAAGGAGAGCTGTTTCTCTCCGCTCAGCACAATGGGTTCTTGAAAATGGCTGATCCACAATTGCTTTCCCCACAGTCTGAATGCCCTACTAGGTTCCAGATCAGTCAACACCCTATAAGTAATGCCTGAGCCCAGCCCTACGTGGCATTAAATAAACAGGGTCAGTCAATGCCCTACAACTAATATCCGAGCCCAGCCCTACATGGCATTAAACAGGGTTCTGCTTCCTGAATCTCTTTTGTATTTGTCGTGACTGAAGTTAGCTCCTGGATTTTCTATTTTTTCCCGTCTTGGCATCAATTCAACATAGGACTAGACAGTGTTTCCCGACAACTTTGTATCATCTTTTTAATGATATGTTTTGGGTCTAAAATGAGCCTCTAATCATTGCTGTGTTCCAATCTAATAATTCATTTCCTTTAAAATATTCATATCAATATTTGTTTAAATCTGTGAAATCTCAGACACATTTTAAGTATCTCAGATATCACTTGAATTAAAAGATAGTTAAATATGTGGGTATCTGATATTACATTAAATCAGGAAACGAACTCCGAATGGCTTGCCACCATTTATCTGCCTCTCACTGTTAGGCAGTAAATGAATATTGTCTAAAATAGGTCCTGGGCATGCTTGGGGTCAGGCTACCTTTATCTCTTAGGTTTCCAGGTCTGTGCAGTGTGAGGCTGCGACGGGTAAACACTGTGAACGGAGGCTGGGTTCTCCACCTCCGTGATGAGGTGCACGGCCTCCACACCACCTGTATGCTGATGGTTGCCTGCCCACACGCAAAGCTGTAGGACAGGTGCACGGCGAGCTTGCCTGCAGCCCGACATCACAGGGATTAATATTCCTGGAGCACCAGAAGAGGAAGTTACTATGCTGACTGGCTTGCCAGAAAACACACCAGGGGAGGAATGTTTGTGTGAAGGTGTGGAAAACAGCCTGCTCCTTCTCCAGGAGCTGACAGGAACAGCCTCCCTGTGGAGCTCCTGGAAACACCACCCTGCATCACACAGCAACACGTTATGATTCACTCCCAGTAGGAGCTTGATGTTTTCTGTGCGTTGTCAGTAAAACATTAGTCTTTAAAAGAGAGTTGACTTGAGGCCTCACCTATAAATGCTTGCTACCAGCCATTTAAAATTGCCCAAAACCTTTCCTATGTCCTGTTTCCTCTTGTCCTCCAGAATTCTTCACTGGGCTGCCTATATTTAGACCGGCAGGAATCCACATGCAAGGCAAACAAAGGAGAATTAGGAGTTGGGAGTTGACTGCAGCTGTAAGAGGCACTGAGAGGCTAGGTCCATCCCGTCATCCTGCACATCTCAAACCATCTCGAACCATTCCTAACGAACTAACTCTTCAGGCTTCCTAGGCACTGGGTTGGGGCAGGTGACTTCACTGGTCCTTGTCTGGGTATGCAGCGTTAGATTTAAAGCAATGTGCTGCTGATTAGCCATGCCTATAGACAATGGCCATGTCTGTGGGTTAGTCATTGCTTCTATGAGGACACTCTATTACAGATACCAAACTTGTGAATGCATATAAATGACAGATCAGGTACATGGAAACAAATGCACAGAGGATGTATGTGTGTTTCTACAGCATTACAGATATGGCTGACATGTGGCAGATTATATGCATGGTTTGGACCATGCCATCCATCTTGCATTCTGGTAAGTCAGGACTTGCTGTTGGTGCCAGGAAAACAGTGAACACTTTGAAAAGTATAAAAATAATGACCTAAAAGCAAACTTGCTCTAGGGAAATCACGCTGTTCAAATTCAGATTGAGTTTCCTGCCTCCCCGTCCCTCCCTCAGTGGTAAGGGAGTGCTCCAGCAAGAGGGCTCCTTTCTTGCTCCTCAGAGGTTGCCACATGACTCCCTGCCTCTCTGCTAGAACACAGCATTCACACATCAGGAAGCTTTAACCTTGGCCTGTACAGGCACCCATCACGCATTTGCTGATTCTAATCTTCTCAGGAGCGGGGTTTGAGACTTTCCCTCCTCCTTTGCTTGCTCCCATTACCCTGAAAAATAACTACATAAAGGAAAACAAATCTACGATGAAAACCTGTCAGTACTTAGAGTTGCTTTTGTCACGGGTTCTACCTGCCACAGAACCCTTGCTTTCTCCTCCTCCACAAAGATAAGTGTGCGCAAATTTGCACACGGTTCACATATTCAGCAGAAACATGATTAGCTTTGAATTATTCTTGGGATTCAGCAGGGTAAGGAGTGGGGAGTAAGGGCACCATTGCTGGAGATCACGCTGGGCTCAGATGCTGGATTAATGTGGAAACTCGTGATGTGACAGTGCCTACAGAAGAAAGGGTCTCCGGGAGGCAGAGCCTCTCCCCTGGAATCTTCTAGAAACACTGGCCATGTCTGTGGGTCGGTCAGCGCTTCTCTGTGGACACAAATATGTGGAACATTAATCCATTAGTCATTCAGGCCATGCGCCAATTTTTTTAATTAGGTTGAAGTCTGGTCTCAATGGTCAGTCTGGGCAGCGTCCACTGCGATGGGGATTTACACACCGGGAAACTGCCCCCAGAGCACAACGCAACACTTCGGATCATTATTTTCAAGAAAGCAAATCCACAGTACAACCATTTTGTAGATGTGTTTTTGTTTTCCTTCCCTTCATCTTCTCTAGACAGGCTCAGCATTTGGATCACAGCAAAGATTTCAGAAGCTTCCAACTTTACATTTCCACCCATCCAGATGTATAGATGAAAAGTTGAGTTACTTAAATGGTCATACACCATCATCTAATACCTTTGTTATAAAAGTAAATAACTACACTAGCATTACCTAAATAGGAATATATTTACATTACCTTAAAACTAGTAAAGGGATTGTGACTAATTCCTAATCTGCATGAAGAAAATAAACAAATGACTAAAAACAACTGGTGAAAATTACATGACATTAAAAGCCACTTAGGCTAAATAGTGAAACATCATATATAATTACCTCTAGATACCGAGCGGCATTACAATTGTTCCTATATACAATTTTTAACTACCATCTAGAAGGGGAGGCAAAATTATAGAAGATTCTGGAATCTGGTTTTGATTATGCTGGGACAAATATTAGTGCCAGGTCCTGCGATTTCCTCAATTTGCCTTTGGGAAAAACCATACTAGGGAGAATGTGTTTGCCCGGGAAGCAGGAGGAATCCCCAAGTGCTTTCTCTGACTTAAAGGCATCCCATGAAATTAAGCAAGAAGCCAAGAACTGATTAAAAGAAAAAAAAAACATTTTCTTTTCTGCTGTCATACCAGTGGCCTAAAAAAATCCTCATACTTGTTTTTGTAAGCTGTGATACACAGTAAAATCTGTGGCACAATGAAACAAGCTTTGAGTCTAGAAATATGCATATTCAATTCTTCCTGCCAAAGACGGGTAAGTTGATTCTTAAACTGATGTCTCCGAGTCCTGAGATTTTCACTGTGGCAAAGAGTTCTTGTCTCAGAAGAAGGCTATGTATGTGGAATAAGACATGTTGACATGCTCGCGTTTCTGCTAGTGACGAGGGTAACCAGCACTGCAGTTTGTGTATAGGCAACACTACACAGGATCACTCACAATGACAGTCTCCCCCGACTCCTCTGTCCACTCTGCTTCAGGGACTGTGCAGGTCCGAGCATGGCACTGGCACCGATTCCCTCAACTCTGGAAGGCAGCAGTTACTGTGAACTGATGCCACCTTGCTGTCTGCAGAATCAAAGACTTTCGTTCTTAGACAAAACCACCAGTGGGGACAGGGAGTGTCAGGAAAGCCAGCAGGCAGGCAAGTGGGGACTGAGTCCGCAACATGATAAAGACCCAGTGCACTCTCTCCCTCTTATTCACACATTGTGGCTAGCCCTGCAGATAGTTAAGTTAATCACTTAAGTCTCTTTGTGTATATTCAGTGGCGAGATGCAGAGACAGAGAAGAGAAGAGAAAGAAGGAAACTGGGGTACCTGCTATTAAGCGGGTGGGGATGGGAGGGGGAGGGTACATTGGTGGTGGAAATGGGGCACTGGTGGAGGGATGGTGCTGGAATACTGTATCCCAAGAACCAATTATGAACACCTTTGTAATTGTATGTTTCACGGTGTAATAAAAATTTAAAAAAAAAAGACCCAGTGCAGCTGGTGGAGCTGGAGGGAAAACGGCAACCCCGGCTACATGCTCCGTGCCCCAGAGGAAAAAGGCTAGAATCATGTTCTGGATTTGCTAAATTTTCCTCCACACAAGACTGTGAGGCATGAGGAAAGCTGGTTGAAGCCAATATGTGTCTTCCTCATCCATGCAAACAATACACAGTTTCAGTTTCCCACGGCAGAAAATGATAGGATGTATAAAATCATTAATTTTCAGAGAATAGCCAAATGCTTTCAGACTCTGAGTCTTGACTGTTTGTTTGGGTTATTTTGCTCATTTGCTTGTTTCTGGGCCACACCCAGTGATGCTCAAGAGATATGCTTGGCTCTGAACTCAGGAATTACTCTTGACAGGGCTCCGGGGGCTCTATGGGATGCTGGAAATGGAACCTGGGTTGACCATGTGCATGGCAAGAGCGCTAGCAGCTGCGCTGTCTCTCCGGCTCAAGTCTTGCCTGCTCTCTTCTCTCCTGGTCTGCGGACACTCCTACTTCAAGAAGAAAGATACCATAAAGTCAGAACTTGTTTCTCCAAGTTCCTCATCAGAATCCACAGAGTTTTCCCCTTTTTCTTAGAATGTCTCAGATAAGGGTAGAATTAGGCAAAGGATAAGAAGAAGATGGTGGATTGACTGCTCTGCCTCCCTCCAGAAACTTTGGTCATGAAACAGCAGCTTTTGTAGAAATAACCGCGACTTTCAACACTTAAATTTACATCACGAACAAATTCTCACTGAAAGAATAAAGGCCTTTTCCGCCCCACCCCCTTTCTGGTCCTGGTAAGCAGTGCAGAAAATCTAGAAGCTCTGAAATCCGAGCATTGCAGGACCTCAGCAGCAGATAAGTCTCTCAGGAAACTCCCTGTGGTTGAGTACTGGGCAATCTTAGGCTCCTCTACTTTTCGGTGATTTTTCTCTGCTATGACTTGTGTGCCACTGACAAAGGATTGATTTCCTTTTATCCTAGTTAATATTGTTATTTGTTTGTTCATTTTACATTCCCTATTAGGCAGTGAAGGCCCAAAGGGCAGGGATAAGCTCAGCACATTGGCAACTATTCCAAGCTGAGTAGCTTTAATGTTACTCCCAGCCCAACGACATGCAAAGGAAGCAAGATGACGTATCTGCTTTCTCTGATAGTTGCACCAATGAACACAAAAACACACAAATATACACGAACACACACATTCATCTAATTATCTAATCATGTGGCCACCCACCTATAAGATGGTCAGACTTCTTCGTCAAGACTCTGAACGAACAGTTTGAGGCTCTTCATATTCCTGAAGCAACCAGAGACCATTGGGCTACACTGGCACATCATATGGTCAAATGCAAACATTACTGGTGCCCGCTCGAGCAAATCAATGAATAACTGGATGTCAAGTGATCAAGTGATCTAATCATGAGCACTCTTTTGTAAGACACTTGGGCATATCCATGGGGGGGCAACATTGCTTTTTGTTATGGGGTGTTCCCTTGGCATTCATTTGTTATATTGTCTATGGAGGTTGGCCTTACTTTGCTTTGCCTGCTACTTGGAAAATAAGATGCTGGGATTCACATCTGCACAAAGGTGCAGCAAACTTACTCAACCCTTTGCATTGGGTAGGTCCCATACCTAAGGAATACAGTAAATCGACTGTTGGCTCACTAAGAAGTCCAAAGGAACTAAGCACAGGCCTAGTCACAAGTCCCACCCGGATCTTCGGTGTGTGTGTGTATTGATCAGTGTTTGAATATCAGGGGTTTTAATGATCGCTCTCCTCTCTTCTCTCTCTGCTTTCTTTCTACTCCATATCCTCTCTTAGATCTTTATCTTTCTGTTCTCTCTTCTCTTACCTTCTATATTCTCTCTCCCTCCCTCCTTCCCTCTCTCTCTCTCTATCTATCTATCTCTATCTATCTATCTATCTATCTATCTATCTATCTATCTATCTATCTATCTATCTATCTATCTATCTATCTATCTATCTATCTATCTATCTATCTATCTATCTATCTATCTATCTATCTATCTCTCCAGTTCAATCTCACTGCCTGAATCTCACAGTTACAGTCACTGGCCAATGCTTTTTCCTATGAGAAAAGTGTATCAAAGATTCCTGGCTGACTATGGGTTGAGGAGGTAAATAAAATAAAAGCTAAGGCAGACATGCCAGAGCAGGATGAGGGAATCCCCTTCTGCAAGATAATTGTAAATCAAAGCAAAGTGAGAGCCACCGAACCTTGTCAGCATCATGATTCCAAGACCAAGTTGGCAGGGGCTTCCCAGGCAGTGGAGAAACCCCACAGGCCTGCCAGCCACTGGCACAGGTCTGCATTTCTGACTGCACATATTTACATGAATTATAACTTCCTGTTTTGACTGTTCAACCAATTTGGAATCCAGCTGAGAGCCACATCAATTTTTCCAAATTCTTCATTTATTCTGAACACTTAAACATGATTATTAAGTCTTTGCGAGCAGCATTGTTAATAGTAGTGTAAGAATATATCAATAAGAACCCCAGAACCCCTTATTAGCCATTATATGATTTCTGGTATTCAAAATTATTATTAGTGATTCACGAAACCACTTCTGAGCAGCTTGCGGCTCTTGTTGCAATGCTAATATAGCTGGCCATGAATGAAATCCTTAGGTTGACAGTGGTATTATGAAGCCAAATTATTTTGGAAATGGGTTTTAGTGATATTCCAAGGTAATGCCAAATTACCATTCACTGAATCCTAAATAGCATCAGATCTTCTCATTTAAAAGCTAATTAACTATTTAAATGGTCAATGGGGACAACTGGAAGATAACTATTATTAAAATCTATATCATTTTGATAATACTAGGTTATGGTTTTCCATGTATATTTATGCTTTATATAGTTACTCTGACTTCACTCTGAAAAATTGCTAGTTTCTGGAAAACAAGGGCCAAAATAAAATACATTAGAAAAAAGTTTTGTGATATGGAGCGTAAAGAGTCCAGGTGCTGTCCCCTGACTGGCACATGCCTTGGTTTGATCCCCAGAGGGGCATCACATGGGTCTCCTGAGCATCACAGGATATCGCTTGAGGGCCCTTAGGCACAGCAGAGGTGGCTGCGTCATTTCCAACTCTTGGGGCCCAGTGGCACCCAGTTTCTGGGTCCTCACATTATGCCACTGGCCCAATTGTCAGGAAAATACCAGGGGTGGTCTTTAGGTTCCCTGGAACATGGCGTAAGAGGCTCAAAATAAATTCATGAGTCAAGTTTTATGATAGACTCTGAGCAAAGGATTCACAGAGTGGAGACCAATAATTGGTAGATCATATCAGTTATCTATAAAACTGTTGCAAAACAATCCATTACACTGTAGAATATAATGATTGTCTGATGTCTATTTGCCTAAAGAAAATGACTTGCTTCTTCCTTTTCTAATCTTTAGGTGAGAATATTATTTATATAAATAGTATCAAATGCACCGTATATGATCTGGGTGTGAAACATTGGCATACATAGAGTACATAAGAGACATTAAGCATGGGTCTAATTAAGTCAGTTTGATGCTAAGGCCCAACAGTAAAACATTTAAAAACATAGATTTCTATGCTACACCATTGTACTACAGAAAGGAACTAAATAAAGGTCTAAATTACTATGTGGCAAAACCCCTTCTTAAAACTGGTTTCTGGAAGTCAGGCCAAGTGATAGTCTAGGGGACTATCACTGCACCAGGCTGACAAGGTTCAATCCTCGGTATCCTGCATGGTCCTCCGAGCACCACCAAGAGCAATTCCTTAGTGCAGAGCAAGGAGAAACTTCAGAACATTGGCAGGTGTGACCAACCACCACCCCCCAAAAAAGTTGGTTTCTGTAAGTGACTTGGTACTATTTTAACTGTCATTAAAATTGTTGATATCATGTACATTTTATTTATATCCAATCACAATAAATAAAAAGGACTATAACACTTCCTAGAATGTTTCCTATTGATATCTATTTCTTTCTTTTTCTTTTTTGCTTTTTTTTTGGGTCACACCCGGCAATGCTCAGGGGTTTCTCCTGGCTCTTCACTCAGGAATTACTCCTGGCGGTGCTTGGAGGACCATATGGGATGCTGGGGATCGAACCCAGGTTGGTCGCATGCAAGGCAAACACCCTACCCGCTGTGCTATCGTTCCGGTCCCTGATATCTATTTCTAAAGATGAAAATTTTCGTTTGGATATTGATTATATAGATCATATATTGGTTTTAACTTTCGGAGCTTAAATATCTGGGCTTGGGAGATTATACAGTAGGTAAGGCATTTGCTTTGCATGCTGCTGATGTGGGTTCAATCCCAGGAACTCTGTATGGCCTCCTGAGTGCCACTAAGAGTGATCCCTGGGACAGAGCCAGAAATGAACCCTGAACATAGCAGGAGTGACCCCTCAAGCAAAATTTTAATGTTACTGATGGACAGAATCAGTTGACCAGTTGCACAGAAGTTTTGTGAGTTATACATGACTCATTTCAGAGCCTGTCGTCCCACATCTCCTGGTTCTCCCATTCCCTGTGTTCAAACTCTCACTCCCTACAGATGAATTTAGATCCAATAACATTTAACTGAAGAACACAAACACACAATAATACTTTGCTCAGCCTTTGAGTAGACAAATAAAAAGGCAGTTAGAACTATCTGATCCATTTAGAAAGAGTTATATATAATTTACAGAGAGATATTGACGTAAGACATTATCATGAAAGAGCATGTTTGCGCACAAATCTGACTGCAAGCTCTGCGGTCATCTATTGGACAAACTGGCTCCCCTGCTGATGCTGACCTCATTGAATCAACAGGGACAATGGCGACACATATACATGTAGAGCACTATTGGATGAATGCCATCCTGACTTTACACAGTAAACAAAGTGCTATTTGTCAGCATCTGAAGCAGCCGAGCACCACAGTAGATTCAAATCAGTATGACCTGATTTACTCTTTCAGGGGCTACATTACAGAAAGAAAATTTCAACCTCAGGTAACAAATTGTATCTACAGATATGCAAGAATATTACATTTCCCATTACAGATAATACATGTAGATAAAATATTGCAGTAAGAATATAAGCAAAGCCACAGAATATGCAATTTTGAGCAAGTGGATACCATCCATCTGCTAATAATAGCATATCTTTTTTCTTTACCATTGGAGAATTAAAAGATGAAAATGGAAGAGTTTTATTTTTGGTTTGGAACAGTATAGAAATATTTAAAATCAACCAAATGTATTTATGCCAAATGCCTTGAGTGCATGGTAGGAGTCACTGGATTAGCATTACTACTAGTTTGGATTCATGTGCAAGGCATAATACAAGCAGTACATCTAATAGAAAACTAAAGTATCACCTACTAGGTTTTTGTGTTTTATTTTCTATTGGGGCCACACTTGGCTATTCTTTCGATTACTCCTGGCTCTGCACTCAGGAATTAGTCCTCATGGTACTCAGGGGACCATATGGGAAGCTGGTAATGGAACCTGGGTCAGTCACGTAGAAGGCAAATGCCCCCTCAACTGGACGATCACGCCAGCCACTCACCTATTAGTTTTAACTATTATTCCACCTATCAGGTTATTAGTAACCTGGATGAGCATTTCTCAACAGGACTACCCAATTGGTTTATGATCCCCTAACTGTGCAGATATTCCAAGGACAAGGGTAAAAATCACATAAATAGACGGGGTACCAACACTAGAGGAGTGGGTGACCGTGAGAGGGTGCAGCCACAGGGAAGGAAACATGTCTAGCGGGGGCAGGGGGTTGGAACAGGCAGAGAAACTGGTCTCGGGGTTCATGTCTTAGCAAATACGCGCATTTGTTCACACTATCATTTTATCCTATGTTA
Organism: Cryptotis parvus; assembly: GCA_021461705.1. Classification (NCBI taxonomy): domain Eukaryota; kingdom Metazoa; phylum Chordata; class Mammalia; order Eulipotyphla; family Soricidae; genus Cryptotis; species Cryptotis parvus. Next base: position 319,001 of record JAJIBD010000484.1, read on the forward strand.
AATAACCCATTAACTTAAACATAACTTGCCTTATGAAGTATACTCTGCTCATTTTTGTTAGTTTTTTTTTAACCAACATGTAACACCACACCACCCCCTTCACAGTGCAAGCTGTACATTTATGTTTGGGATTGCCAGGAAGAGTAAGGCAATGATTTCTGTGGGCCCAAGGGCAGAGGTGTGTGGAGATGAAGGGGCAGAGCCCATCTCTAGGTACCTTCACTTCTGGGAGTCGCAGGACCGTGCAATTTGCTCAGCCACTCACTCAGCCGCTCTTTCAGTGCTACACATTCAGTAAGCGTCGCTCCGTGGCGGGCATGGCCTTGTGAACTCTGTTATAAACAGTATTTTGTTCATCCTTGTACCACAAATCGAATTTATATTACGTTCATTCATGATTCTGTTTACAGACTCCTCAATGGAGTATGTGACATACATTTCCAGCATCTATTAATTACATTCGATTCTGGAGTAATTGGATTCCAAATGTCACTCACTATTCTGGCTTTTCTGCCCATTGCCACCAATTTACTAAACAGCATAATGCGCTGGGGATTAATCTCTGCAGAGAAATATTTGCAAAGGCATACAGTGGTTACGGAAATGACTAGTTTGTGCTTAATTTAATTATTTTGAAGATAAAGATATGAAATAGGTTAAATTACTAATGAAAATACCAATAAACTTCTATCATCTATCTTATCTGATTTTAAGCAGATTTTTGGAGAAAAAACATTTTGACTGAATTGATACACCCTAAAAAAAATAAATAACAAGTAACACAGTCACCGAAGCAAATGATCACATGCAACCTTTTTTGAACACTAGGAGGCAACCGAGTCAGCCTTGCACAAGTCTCAATCTTGACGCAGTCCCTGGATGCCACAAAGCTTCTTATTCTTGCTGTGGTCAAACGACCTTTCTCTTATAGGTGGGGGCCCTTCTCCCTGTGTACACCGAGCACAGTGTTATGTGCTACCTGGCCCTTTATCCTGCTTGCAGACACCCACCTGCTCAGTCTGACCAATCACAGGCCTGGATCAGTCAGTGTGAGAGTGAGTGAGCTTTGCTCTGCCGAAGGCGGGGGGACTCAGTGGGAACGTGGACACTGACCACCGTGCTGCCCTCAGCTTAGGCACCGTCCAGGCTCGGCCACGCTCACGCCCTGAGCACTCCTTGCCCCCACACTCTGTGCCTTGGTCTTCTCCAGGGAGATTTTGCTCTGGCTGTTGCCCACCTCATTCTCCTCAGATCATGGACTGTGGCCCTCAACAAGTGCCAACAGGAGCCTCGGCTTCTTCCTCCTCAACAGGACACACTACAAGGTTCTTCAGACTCACAAGGGTCCAGCTTCAGCTTCTGATAGCATCGAACTGCACACTAATAATACACACTTTTCCGTCTCGGTCTCCCTTCTTCCCACTCTGATATGTGTTTTCTGGAAGTTGCCCAAATTCGCATGCAAATCACTGAGTTTGAACTCCGAGGACAGGAAAAGGACATTCTAGTAGGAAATGATGCAGTGATGTCACCCCATGATGCACTGACGTCATCCAAGATAATACTAGGAGTGAAGATCTTACTGTTTGTGCATTCCAAGACCATGGAGCTCAGCAAGGGACAAGTCCTTGGATTACCAGGCTGGACCACTGCTCTGGCACTTGCTGCTCATTGAGGTTAAGTCAAGAGCGATGTTTAGGAGACAGGCAGAAATCCAGGTTATCTCCAGTGGAGCAAAAGGGAGGAGAGAGGTCTGATGGGGTAAATTTGGAGAACACAATGCTTACTTCTATTTGACTGGACCATTTGTTTCATGAAAGGGATAGACAGGAGGGCTGGAAAGATGGCATGCCTCATGGGGGGAATAAGGAACACAATGTTTTTTGCAGGCAAATAGGCACCTTCCTAAGGTTTGATAAGAAAAGAAACATGGCCAGAGCATGCTCTAAGGAAACTGGTCCTGTAACTCTACAGTATAAAAGACAATTAGAAAAGGGAGTTGGAGATCCTTGTTGGCTCTTAGTTCCATAGTCCAGCTAGCAGAGATTCCCAGAATTAAGGTTAGAACAGCGAGAATGGAAGAAAAGACTGAGACGTATCAGACACAGTCTGGCTGCCTGCAAGGCAAGATTTGACTCTAGAAGCCAAGCACAGAAAGTACCGCAGAGAGCAAAAAGACTGAGTCACACAGACTTGGGTTTAATCCAGTGTGAGATCCGCAGGCTCCAGACACCCTGAGACTGAGGATTCCTATTTGCAAGAACGGGAAGGAGACATACCCCGTAGGCTTGGAGGCTTGAAACAGACAATGCATTTAAAACCGAGCAGAGTGCCTGGAGAATATTAAGCAAGGGATTAATTGATGGAAGGCTTCTGTTGTCATTGACGTATAAATAAGTAAGCAGTCTTGAAGAAAACAATGTCCCCTGGGCTCCAAGTTAGCCAATAGTATTAACAAAAAAGAATTGACTGGTCAGAGGTGGGGGGGCAGGGAAGTCTCAGCCTAGAACCCAGAATTAAAGAAAGGAGGCCCCAGGGCAGCAAGGGAGCACCTAAGGGAGAGGGCCAGGGCAGCCAGGCTTGCACCTATAGCAATTGGGCCTATAAATCACCGAGAGTCTGTTGCAGGACTCCTCTAAGAACCTCTGCATCTGCCCTGGATTGCCTCCTGCAGGTCACTTCGTAGATAAGAGAATAGTCTAAATGTGACAGTTTATCTGACCATGTATTCTATACTGGCTGGTACAAATATTCTCTCATGCTACCACAATCATTGTGGGACTAGCTAGATCTTACCAGCATATTTGCCTGGCCACGTTGGATCTCTAAGTAATTAGACCAGAGAGAAATGATGTTTGCCACCAAGCAAGCAAGCATGGCTCCCTGATAACTCAAAGACAACTAAAATACAAAAGTACTGTGAAGTAGACGAGACTCTTGTGAAGGCTTGGAGAAATATTTAACTGGCATTTGTATTAGTCTTTGGTACAGAGACATGCCATCTCAGAAACCCCCTTCTCTACCCTATAAGGCATTTCCAGGCAGATCTTGCCTCAAAACATTAGCATATAATAGGGCCTAGGTGAGGTGCTGGGAGAAATTACCTAACGGCATTTGACCCTTCCTGCTTCCCATAATAGTGGGAGGTCTGAGTTGCATGGGTATAAAACCAGCCTGCTTCCTCTCTCTCTCTCTCTCTCTCTCTCTCTCTCTCTCTCTCTCTCTCTCTCTCTCTCTCTCTCTCTCTCTCTCTCTCTCTCTCTCTCTCTCTCTCTCTCTCTCTCTCTCTCTCTCTCTCTCTTCGCTCTCTCTTTGTGAGCTCGCACTCTTCTTGGGAGTCTTGTCTTTGTCTCCTCTTTACAGGGCCTTAACACGTGGTGGCCACCATCTTGGCCTACACGTGGCTGGGGTTCCTAGCTGGGAATCCTAAGCACCTGGTTTTTCCTATTGCTGATTTGTATGCCTGAACCTGTGACAAGTAAAGTCTTTTAAAACTGCATCAGATTCCTGAGTTTTCATCCATTCCCCACTGGCTTTGGACGTAGAAGGAAACTCGCTTCCGGCACTGTCAGGGATCCCAAAGGCTGTCCCGACATCTGGTGTCCCTGGGTGGGCACCCTGCAAGAGTCCACACCAGCTTCTGTGCCTTCCTTTGCTTTGACACTATCAAGTATTTCAGTGGTTTCATCTGCAGCTCTCACTAAAGTAACACAAGTGCTGGTTGTGCCAACTCGTGAAATCTATTTCCTATATATGGTTCTTTTAGTGAAGTTAAAAACTATTCTCAATAGAAATTGACAGCTCATATCTTTTACATCACAATTTGGGATCATTCTCTTCTCCCTTGTGATAAATTCTAGTTTCTTTCTGTTTTGAACCTTTGCCTACCCTCAGCCTGACCTCCCTCCTCTCCTGCCTCCTGGGGCCCTTAGTCCTCCCATCTGTATTCACTGGTTTGTTTTTAAAAGTTGATGTTTTCTAAGAAAACATTTGTAAGTAAGTGAACCCCAGCACTGAGGAACCTGGAACTCATGGTCTGAGTCATGCTGAATACATGAAGGAGGGGGGAGCATGTTGGGACGCCTCTGCCTCATCCTAGAGCACCTCCACTCTGCAATGGGCGTGTATTGGAACGCCGCCATAGCCCCAGAGCACCTACATTCTGCACTGGGGAGTGTTGGGACACCTCTGCCTTAGCCCAGAGCACCTCCACTCTGCAATGGGCGTGTATTGGGACGCCTCTGCCATAGCTCAGAGCACCTCCACTCTGCACTGGGCATGTATTGGGACGCCTCTGCCTTAGCCCAGAGCCCCTCCACTCTGCACTGGCCGTGTATTGGGACAATTCTGCCTTAGCCCAGAGCACCTCCACTGTGCACTGGGCGTGTATTGGGGACGCCTCTGCCTCATCCCAGAGCACCTCCACTCTGCACTGGGCGTGTATTGGGATGCCTCTGCCTTAGCCCAGAGCACCTCCACTCTGCACTGGGCGTGTATTGGGGACGCCTCTGCTGTATCCCAGAGCACCTCCACTCTGCACTGGGGGTATTGGGACGCCCTGCCTTAGCCCAGAGCACCTCCACTCTGCACTGGGCGGTATTGGGACGCCTCTGCTGTATCCCAGAGCACCTCCACTCTGCATTGGGCGTATATTGGGACGCCTCTGCCTTAGCCCAGAGCACCAGCATTCCACATTGCTACAACACGTCCAGGGCTCCCAAGGACAAAACCAGGGCAGACAGTGGGGCTTAGCCAGTGTGTGGAGAGCTCTGGTGCACACAGCACAAGGCAGAGGCTGTTCTCTTCTATCAACCCACTGCCTGATTCTCTCCTCGGGGGTCTCCCTCCCTCCCCTTTTATCTCAACATTCCTTCCACCCCCAATCCCCTTCTGAATCCCTACTCAGAAGGGCTGGGAAGTCCAGTGTTACTCTAAAAAGACTATTTCATGCCCCGGGTGCCTCTTCTATACAAACTGCTCTTATTTCACACATGTACCTCCTTAGATCATCTTTATTATGGCCCAGATATATTTGCTTTCTGAGTGCTCACAATAAATCCATAAAGTTGGTGATGTCAGTGTCTGTTGGCTCTGTTGAGGAAACAGGGGAAGGCAAAGCAAGCGCATCCCCCCAACCTTGACTATTTCCGGGATCAGAGCCCAGATAGTGCTGGTAAAGAGCTCTTATCCCATTCCTCCTGACTGCCCACATCACTGGGTGACAAGAATTCTGTAAATAACATTAAAATGTGCTAGGATATATGCATTGTATTTTTTAAATAAATAGATAAGACACAACAAAAAAAAACAAAATATATACATGTCCACATATAGGTACTCTACACATTTGTATACCATTTTTTACTTTGAAAGAGTGCACTAAAGTGCTATATTTCAGTGTAATTGATTAATTACCCTGCAGTGAAGCCTATTTCAAGCCCAGGTATGCTTGAACCAGAGAAACAGATATACAGAGCAGAGCTGCTACCAGCTCTCCCTGTGCTTGGCTGATCATGAGGCATCCAGGAGGAAGGCGGGTTCTAGCCCCACCCTGCCATCCCAATAGAGCCTCTCAAGAAGCTAGAGGAACCCCGTACCATGAGGGCAGCCATTTTCAACAAGCAGACTCCACAGCTCGTCAGAGCTCCATCAGAGAGAAAAGTTGATCCCTCCCTATTGTGCGTGGCTGCTTTGCGGCTGCGTGGTTCATCAGTAAATGCATAACCTGAGAGCCTTCTACTGACAGTATCCCACCCGCATAGCAGAGCCTGGCAAGCTACCCATGTCGTATTTGATATGCCAAAAACCACTAACAATTATAGACCTCATTCCCATGACCTAACGAATGGTTTGAGGCTCTTTGTGTTCCTGGAGCAGGCAGATGCCCTTGGGCTACACTAGTATGTGACAGGATGTATGGAGATGTTACTGGTGCCTGCTCTAGCAAAGCGATGAACAACAGGAAGACAGTGATACAGTGATTTCTCTGCAATGTGCCTTCCCGAGCTGCTCCATCCTGAAAGGATATTCAAAGAAAGCTCCAGACACACACAATCAACTTCCTTCCTTCCACCTCAATATTTACCCAGATCCTCTCTGCTTGGACCCAGACTGCCTGCCGAGAGGTGAGTGGACCATATGGGAAGCTGGGGATCGAACCTGGTTCAGCAGCATGCAAGGCAAATGCCCTACCTGCTATACTATCACTCTAGATATTTCACATTTGTTAATATAGATAACCGAATTCTAGAAAATAGCTTCCAGAAAAATTGGATTCTACAAGACTTCTGGAATTTTTAAAATAATATAATGATTTAAAATGCATATGTGACTCACTGATGAGATTTAAAGAGTACTATTCAATACTTAAAGTTAATAATTTGAATTTAATTAGTATAGATTTGCTTTCTACAATCAACAGTATGTTTCATAGAATGATTTTATGTTTCACTGAATACTTTTCTCTTCTGATTACTAATGAGAGACATCCGAAGTGAGCCAGCAATCAATGGGAAGAGCTCCCATTGAAATATCCCATGGCATATTTCAAAGACATGGTTTAAATTCTACTACACTGATAAAGTTGAATCTTGACAATAGTGATAATACCTGCTCTGTCTTGGAATAGCGATAAACACCTTTAGTTACTCTGTTTTTTAGGGATCAAATGGGAAATAAAAGGGAGAAGAGTTATACCTAGTAGGGACTGACCAGCTTACTCTGTGTGATTTCACATTCTTTTATTCATTTGGAGTCTATGAAATTACTCTAATTCCTTGGTACAATAGGTAAGGTGTCAACCTGTTTCAATCCTCAGCATCCCATACATTCCCTAAGACTCTCTTGGAGAGACCCTGAGTGTTGAACCAGGAGTCAGCCCTGAACCAGGTGTGCTCTCTGCCCTGAAATTTAAAAGAAAAATCCTAAACGTTTGCTTTGTGTTGCCACTTAAGATACCTTGTTTTAACATAATGAACAAATCTCAAAATAATAAATGGACAAATCTTCGTGATTGACCAGCACTGACTCACTTTCCTAAATAGATGGCTTTCATTTACTGGTGCAATTACTCTCTGTGAGTTCGGATGGTTGCAGTTGTGTGTTTGTTCTGCAGAACCTCCAGTGTAGACAAATTCTTCTCAGTGCAATGGGAACCCCCTAGAAATATCTGTTAACTGACCTTAGAATTAATTATTACTCATTAGTGTGGAAGAACTTTTGAGTCGTCTCACTGAATGCCCTCTGGTATTTAACTTGATGTCTAGAATGTTTAATGGAGGCTGGTAATAAGAACTAGAAATATTTAGCATATGAAAACATGTGTGCTAAACACTGGAATAGGGACTCTGCACACATTATCTGATTAGCAGATACTTTGTTCTTTGACTTCCAAAGCATGATTCTGAGTATGAGAAAGAAGAGAAGAGGCATACATGTTTACCCTCACGGAGCTGGGAAGTGGGTGACCTGGGAACATGTCACATGACAACACATCTGTCTAACATGTGTGGGTCCTTGCGGGAGGTGCTGGCACACAGACCTCTGCAACAAAAAGCACCAAGGTGTTGTGAACGCCATTATACTTCCTGAGAGGTGGCCACAAACTGCGTTCTCCACAGAGACGCTCACTGAAACCAATTCTGGAAATGCTGACAGTGCTTCAGGACAAGTTCAAGATGCTTGTTGTGGTCATTGTGTTTGTGCACATATGGGCATGCACACATACATGCATGTGACATACAAATTGCTGTGTTAAAACCAAAGAAAGTCATACTTGAAAATTTGTGTTTGAATGTGATTTTCCCTAGAAATGAAAAAGGAATAAATCTGTAATGAGGAAAATGTTACGCTGGGAAATATTTATTGCCAAGTTCACCTCATGTATACAACTCTGACTTTTCCCCCTCACTTCCATTGTATATTAGAAATATGATTTAGAGAACTAGATAATTTTAAGAATTCTGTAACTATATAATTTTTAAAAAGGGAAAACTCAATGGGTGACACTAACTTCATACCACTGGACTTATTGCACTGTATCCAAAATTATCTATTTCTTATATTTCAATTGCAACCAAAAATAAAATCTGCATAGTTGTCTACTTCCTTTCCATTTGCGGTGTCCCTCAACCAAAGGGCAGAATCAGCCCTACCAAGTCCATAAAGATACATTGCCTGAAAGCTCATTTATGCTGCATGATTTTTAAACTCATATTGATCGAAATCAAAATGAAATTATACCACAAAGATTATTATTTTAGATTCTGTAAATGAAAGAAAATTCAGCAATAATCAAAACAAAGCCATTGTGATAGGGTAATAATATTTTTGAGTAAATATTAGCTTCTCACAAAATTATACCACACTCAGGGCTGGAACAACAGTACAGAGGGTTGGGCATTCGCCTTCCACCTGGCTGACCAGGTTCTATCCCTGGCACCTCGCAGGGTCCCCAAGTCCTGCCAGGAGTGACCCCTGAGTGCAGGGACAGAAGTATGCCTTGAGTCCTTCCTGCAGGGTGTAGCTCCCAAAGCAAAATTATGCCAAACTCACTAACTTGAGATTCTAGTAGAGGATCGGGATCTTGCATGACGTTTACTTACATTTGTGCTTTGGGAGGTCTTTACCTCTGAACTGTTTCCTGTGAGCTAAGCAGGGGTGCCATGGGCTATTTCCTACCAGGCAAAGTGTCTCAAAAAGAGACCTGCCCTGCCCTTAACTAACCTGTGGGCTCAGGCTGCCGAGACTGGATGAACCCTCTTCAAATGGCAGGGAAAGACGGCGAGACCCAGAGCAGGGCGGCAGTGGACGCCCAAGATTTCTGGTTCCTTTGTCCAAGGTAAGGTTTAAAAAAAATGCATTACTGAGTTCAGGGAGACGTTCCATAGGATAAAGGTAAAGGGAAGCTAATCTTCAAGGTGACTGTTTTATAAAGCCCTCGAGACCATGCCTAGATACAGTAATAACAGAGACAGTGCAGGGAAACAACTGATTTTTTGCATAAAGAATTAATGGTCTTGATTATTTTGTGCCTAAAATACAAGTCCAAAGTGAAATCAGACCAATGGAATACAGCTACACAGTTCACAGATTTAAACTAAAGATTATTCTTTAAAATAAACCTCAGTCAGGAGATATAAGACAAGGTTAAGGCATTTTCCAGGCTTGCAGCTGTGAGCATGGTTCAAATCCGGGCACTATGGATTTATAGAACCAGTGGTCACATCGGGGGCAGCCCAAAACAGACAAACGGAAGACGCCAATGAAGACAGATCTAAGCGGTGGAGGGTCACTGCCACTGCTGATGGGTTGGTGTTGGAACACTGCAAGCAGAAACACTATTGCTCACGGCGTTGTCAATAAGGAACTGAATTAAATTAAAATGGGAAGGCAATTATTTTGAATGAAATAAAATCTAATGAATTGGGAGAGGGTACCCTAAGTTGAAATCAGGAAGCCAGAGGGCTGCTCCCAATCATATTCCAGGCAAGGAGATCAGCGTGAAGCCCAAGGATGCTGCTGATGCCCCCACCAGGCCCCACCTGGAGCTGCTCCAGGGACTATCCGGTGCAGGAATTGGAACCAGGGTCCCTGTCCTGTACTATCTGCGGCCCTGGAGCTCATGAACTGAACTGTCTTTCCTCTGTCTAGATCTAATGCTGAATGGTGATGACGAAGCACAAATGCATGCCTCATTAAAGTAGTTCCCTGTAAAACAGCGGTGTCTCAAACATTAAATCACGCTCAGGAAAATCATGTAGAGAACCACAGATACCGTACGTAGATAAATGTTTGTCAATTCCCAAATAGAGTTTAAAAAATTGATTAGATGCCTTGCTATGGAGTACAAACGCATTATACACATGAAAAATATTAGTATACCGTAAAATTTGAAATGAAGTATATTTGAAATTATACTAATCATATAAATATACTATAAAACATATCCATATATTTACATTTGTAATTTAAAATATTAGCTATACTCATAAAATCAAGGCATTTAGCTTTATATGTAGCAATAAAATACATTTTTCCAAATTGCATTTTAAAGCACTTGGAGGTATGAAGTTCTTCGCAGTTGGGATTTAGACTACAAGCTCCATCTGTGGTGCCACCACAGGGTCCCCCTCTGCGCCCCAGCCCCGCATGCCATCTCCACAGGCATCTTTCCTGTTTGCTTGCTAAAGTTTGGGTCTTGCTGACACAGTGCTGACTCTATGCTTGCCTATTTAGCGTATTGTCCCTGCACACCACAAGTGACCTGATTCCCGGACTGCTCTCTCTGTTGCTTCTAATCTACCTCCTCTTCCCTTCCCATCTCGCTCTTTCCTTCTCTCTGCATTCTGGGACCCTGGTGATCCAGACACCTTCCTTGAAACCACGGTGTTTCCAAATCCAGTTACTCTAAATACCACATGGTCGTGACGTCATCCTGTGTGTCCTTATTTTAATTAGCATGATAGCTTCTAGTTTTATCCATGTTGTTGGAAACTGCATGATTTCATCATTCCTATGTCTGTGCAGTATATAATTAAAAATTTTGAAGACTGTACTAATTAGCCATGTCACAAGTTTTAAAACCACAAGTACATATAGGGATGACTCAATCACTGTTAATTGGTGCACAATGAAACAATATTTAATCATTTAAATTGAATAATTAATGCCATATTAATGTTTTGCCTCCTAAGTTAATGTGATATCCACTCTACAATTCCACATTCTGCCCTTTTTCTTTCTTACACCACAGACTACCAATCTATTGATTTTCTAGTTTTTCCTAAGACCTTCCAGATAGCAATCTCTACAATATTTGCTTGCTGTCACCTTACTTCCTTTTCTATTTCTTTCTCTTTCTTTCTTCCTTCCTTTCTTCCTTCCTTCCTTCCTTCCTTCCTTCCTTTTCTTTCTTTCTTTCTCTCTCTCTTTCTTCTTTTCCTTCTTTCTTCCATTTCTTTCTTTTTTTTTTTCTCTTGTGAAGCAAGAAAGTTTTGATTCAAACTTATTCAGAAAAATGTGAGGAAAGAGAAAGGGAGAAGAGAGCACAGGCTTCTGTAAAACTTAAATTCACAAAGAACCAGAGAGACCAGAAAGCAAGAATGTGTTGGAGGACAGTCCCAGGCTGAAAGAGAGAGCCAGGCAGGCCCCGTCCTGACACCTCAGGTAGCAAATTTGGGCCTCAGTGCCCAGTGTTCCTTCTGGGCTCTGATCCTGACACCTGACCGGGTTTTGACAGCATCATCCTCTCCACACCTTCCCCACTTTGAGTCATTTCCTGAAGAATGACTTTTCTCCATGTTTGGACCCAAATTTTTTGTTTTTATTTCTCATATGCTTCTAGGTTCTTTCAGTCACGCTTCAGGAAGATTCTGTCATCCATTCAGATTCTGTGGGATTCCCAGTTGGCTTAGCCCCTGATTCTTGCTAACTCAAAATTAGTTGTTGAAATTTTTGGCAGCAAGATAATAATTTTTATATTTGTTATGTTAATTTAAACTGCGGTTTGATGAGATGATGCTTGAGTCACAGACACAGATACACCCGGCAGAGTAGAAACCAGCTTTCCCTGTTGCACACTGCCACTGCGTGCCACGTGATTTACCTCCAAATTACCATGAATATTCTACCCACCCCTCTGAGAGAGCCCCACAAGGTAATGAGAGTACAGAAACCGCAAGGCATAGCCTGGCAAGCTGTCCGATGATTGTTCGATATGCCAAACCCAGTAACAAAAATGTTTATTTTCCTGACCCCGAAAGAGCCCTTAATATGGCAGCAGTAGAAAAGGAAAACAAGCAGTGCCTGATAAAATTTCACAGCCATCCTAGGCTGCCAAAATGAAGAAGGACTAAAATGACTGTCTTTACTTTCAATGCACGTAGGCTGGCATCGGAAGCATATATTGAGGATCTGATGGTGCAAGCGCAAAAGATCAAGTACAACATCATTGGTCTGACTGAGACGAGGAGGCATCAGTCGCATCACACTGTATTTGACAACGGAGAAGAATTGTTCCTTGGAACATGCGCCGAAAGAGGCGTCGGTGGCATTGGTGTCCTTGTCAACACGAACATGGCCATCAACATTGATTCATTTGAATGCCTAACAAACCAGATAGAATGATTACAAATGAAGAGATGTGGCCCACTGCCAGCAATTTCCATCTTCATTGTCTATGCACCAACATCACACACAAGGAAGATGAAATTGAGAAATTCTACATGGAACTGGAAGAGTTCTCTAAAAAAAGATTACACCTTCTGCAAGAACATAGTCGGTGATTTTAATGCCAAGATAGGACCGAGAAGATCAGCTGAAGAACTCCACATCAGGACCCATGGGTGAGAGACTATCTGAGTTCATCATGTCCCCCAAGACCATTCATAGGAACTCACAGTTCCAGAAGGCTGAAGGGAAATGTTGGACATGGGAATCTCCTGGCGGACAGTTCCACAATGAAATTGACCACATTATCTTCAATCTATGGTTCTGTCTGACTGATGTTGCTGTTGTCCCCAAATTCCAAATAGGATCGGACCACTGTCTCCTTCGTGCAAAATTCTACTTCCCACAATGGGGAGAAAAGGCTGCAAAGCTTAAGAAGAGAACTCCCAGAAGGACCACCACTTAGGAACTCTTTGGCACCATTGCAGCAACATGGGAAGATACCATCATTGATGACATCGATGAAGAATACAACCAACTGGTTCCGCACCTCCATGACTGTGCGAAGAATGTTGAGAAACAGAAAGACACAAAAGGAAGCCTGTCTTCAGAAACTCTCGAGCTCATTTGCCAACTTGGCAAGGCGTGAGCCTCGAGAAACCAAATGCTAATGTCTAAGCTTGCTAAGCAGTGCAGAGAAGTGATATAAAGAAGACCTCAAAGACAGAAGAGCAGAAATACTGGAAGATGCAGCAGAAGCTGGGAAAAGCATTCAGACTGCCCGCCTGACCTTCACCAACTGTAAGACCAAGATGACTGCCCTCCGACGCCCTGATGGATCTATCACATCTTCCAGAAAGCCAATGGAGAAGATTTTCCATGACTTCTACTCAGATCTCTTTGATAGTCATGTCCACCTGCCCACATACCAAATTCTACAGGATGGATATGTCATTCCCAATGTTCTCCCTTCTGAAATCTGACATGCCATCTCGTTGGTAAAGAAGGGAACAGCACCAGGCCCAGACAAAGTCAGACCCGAACACCTGAAGAATTTGCCGTTGGTACTCATCAATACACTAGCTCGGCTCTTCACACGCTACCTTCCGAATGCAAGGTGCCCTCCCAATGGAAAACCGGCAGAACAGTTCTACTGTTCAAGAAGGGAGACATTCACGACATTGGCAACTATCGCCCCATCTGCCTGTTGTCTGTCATCTACAACAAACATTTCTGAATGCAGCAGTTATGTGTACCTAGGTCGAGAAGTCAACATGATGAACGACCTAACACCTGAGCTGCGCAAGAAGAAGAGAGTGGCATGGAATGCCTTCAAGGCATTGAAGAAATAGCTAAAAGGACAAAGAACCTCCGGCTCTGGGCACATCTCATTGACTCCATCGTTCTCCCTGCATTAACATACACCTCAGAGACCTGGGCCCTATGAAAGCAGGATGAGAAAGCTATTTGTGTCTCCCAGAGAGGAATCGAAAGAGCTATGCTTGGAATAGCATGCCTCACTTAAGTGAGAGAAGGAATCCAGAGTTCTGACCTCCATCGCTATACCAGAATCAGGGACGCTGTCTCATTTGCCAAGGCATCGAAAATCAGATGGGCTGGACATGTAATGCAATTTGGAAATGACTGCTGGACTAGAGCCATTACAAACTGGATCCCAAGGGATGTCAAAAGATCACGTGGCCGCCCAATTACAAGATGGTCAGACTTCCTTGTCAAGACCCTGAAGGAACGGTTTGAGGCTCTTCATATTCCTGAATCAACCAGATGCCATTGGGCTACATTGGCACGTGATAGGGTCCAATGGAACTGTTACTGGCGCCCGCTCGAGCAAATCGATTAATAATGGGATTCAAGTGACCAAGTGATCAAGTGGGGTTTGATGATGACAGAAACAATTTGATGATTCCTTAAAACCACTGAGAAAAATGATGAAGTAGAAGATGTTTTTGTTGAAACTTTCCAAATGTGTACATTTATGATTGGCAGATCTTGAAGCAAAGTGCCAAGAACAGAGCTGGGAAAAGGCAGTTCCCTTCAAGGGGTGGGGGCAGGAAACAGGTTTTCCATGTAAATAAAAATGTTGGACCCTTCCATCTCCTTGTGTACAAAATTCAACTCAAAACCAATTTAAGACAGAGTCAGACCTAAAACCACATATTTGTCGGGAGAAATCAAAAGAAAGCCCTTCACTGCATCAGTCTGGCAATAATATTTAATCTATAACCCAAAGGCCTAAACCAAAATAGGCAAATGATATTGCATAAACTAAAAAGTTTCTCCATGGTAAAAGACAAAATCAAGGAAATAAACAGATAACATACACAAAGGAAGAAATGCCTGGCAAACCACCTATCGGATAAAGGGTTAAGATCCAAAGTACAGAAGGAACTTAGAGAACCACACACTAAGACAGAAAACAACCTGCTTAAAACATAGAAAGAGTCTATGTAGATAGTTGTCAAAGAAGATGCCAAATGAGCACCAGATGGAGGAAAATGTGCTCCCCATCAATGATCATCAGGAAATTCAAACCCAAATCACAATGAAACACGACCTCATATCTGTTAGGATGGCTGTTATAGAAATCACTGTATTTCTGTCTTCCCGTTCATCATCGATTTGCTCGAGCAGGCAGCAGTAAAATCTCCATATGTCCTGTCTCATGCTAGTAGAGTCCAAGGGTACCTGCTTGCTCCAGGAACATAAAGAGCCTCAAACCATTCCATCAGGTCATGGGAAATGAGGTCTATAATTGTTACTGGTATTTGGCATTTCAAATACGACACGGGTAGCTTGCCAGGCTACCTGTTCATTAAAAAGGAATTATTTGATTTCATCAGTAAACATCAGTATGTTATAGAAAAGACCAAAATATCGGCTGGGCTGTAGCAAGGTGGTAGAACACTTGATCTGCACGTGGATGGCTCTGGGTTTGGGTCTTGGCGCTGCCCAGCAAAGGACAAAAGAACAGATGTTGGTGACGATGTAAGAAAAAGAAAAATCTTATGCACTGTTGTGGGAATGCAAATTGGTAGAGCCATTCTTGGAAACAAGTATGGCAATTACTTGAAAAATTAAAAATAAAACTACCATAGGATCCAGAAATGCCTCGCCTGGGTAATTATCCAAAGGAAATTAAATAAAAATCTCAAAAAAGTAGCTGTATCCTCACATTCATGATAACATGATTAACAAGAAGACTAAAGAAAATTGCTTATCCAGAGCATATCAAAGGATGGATAAAGAAGAGACATGAGGTATATATAGTGTCATGATTTCCTTCTTCGAGATGAATAATTAAAATAGAATATTATTCACATACAAAAAATAAAGCTATGTGAACAGATTAGATGTTAGATCTGCTATTATTTTTATCTATGTATATCAACTCATTGCTGAACACACCTTAAATATATGCAACTTATACTTTTCAAAACTCATTATAAAAACATGTTAAGCAGATGATGAAGGAAAAAAATTAAATTTGCCAAAAATTTAACCTCACAAAATTTTTCCAAATAAAATAGTTCCAAATAGTTTTTTTTAAATAAAACTGATTCCATTTTTTATTTATGTCAAGGCAAAAGAAATCTGACATGTTACTGATACACAGACTACATTTTGCAAAGAATTTCATGTAATCTTTCTGCTCTTTTTTACATCCTGAAGGCATTTACAATAAGCTTTATAATGAGTGAAGTTTAAAAATTAGAAACTGTGTTATAACATAAATAATTCAGGGGCAGAAAGATACAGCATGGTGATTATAACTCTCTTAATGCCACAGAGCAAAATTCAAAGTTTCTATTAGAGTAGATTTTCTGACAAGAAAGATATCTGTCACTAATAGTGTCAACTATGGTGTTACTGTGGTGGTCCTTTCATAAAATACATTAAACCTGCTGTATACCTCCAAGGATGGGAATTAACTGTACCTTTGAAAATGTTTATAAGAATAAAAAAGTATACTTTTCATGCTCACAATCCAATCTTGTGTCACCCCCACAAGATTTTGTTGAACCAGTATAAAGTGTGGCCTTCAACCTCAAAAAGTTCATTGCGCAACTACAGGAGTGCTGTGGCCACTCTGGAATGTTGACAAAAATACAGAGTATAGGACTTAGCGCACTTTCATGGGTCTCAAACAGAAGAAAACCTTTGAGCGTAGCTGGCTCAACTCTGGACGTTTTTAAAAAGAGATGTTGATGAAACAGAGATCACGTGAAAATTGCTTTTCCAATGTTGGTAATTCTGACCAAGACGTTCTTCTTGAATAATGGGAACTAATGAAGACAACAAGAACTCCACTAATGTGTTTCACTTTGTACAATAAAAATTAAGTTATTTTCAGTTAGGGACTGTTTTACTCTGGTAGCTTTCTTCTTATTTTTCTTTGTTTATTTGTTTACTTTGGCCATTTAACCAATGTTCAAGGATTATTTCTGGCTTTTCACTCAAGAATTAGTCTTGGTTTCCTGTGGTTTCCACCTCAAAATAAATCCTGCCTGAAACCATGTTAGAAGTTGCAGTGAAAACATACTACACGGAAACCAAAGAAAGGATGGACTCCCAGGCCACAGAAAAGGGAATAAAAAGACATTGACATTTCATCCATATGCCACAGGACCTTACGGTTCACTATTTACCAAATAAGTTTGGTAAATAGTGTTTGTTCTCTAAATAGGGTTTGTTCTCTAAGTTCATTTTTATATTGTTGTCAAGGTGTTGCGTGTGTGTCTGCGGTGCCCAGATGCATCAGCAGATGGCAGTCAGGAGATAGGCTTGTCTACACCTAGGGCTCTGCCCCGTGGGCCCTGTATGGTTGATGGTCTGACATAGAAAAAGACTGGGCCCCCCAGAGATGAACCCAGAGCCATGGCAGAGCTACTGTGGTGTATCCAAAATGTCAAAAACATTAACAATAATGGACTTCATTCCCAAAGAATGGAAACGTTACTGGCACCCACTTGAGCAAATCAATGAACAATGGGAAGACAAGTGACAAGTGACAACATTAACAACTACATTAAAGAGATTAGACAAATGATAATTGAAACATTGTGATACGGATGCTGGGCTATGTAAGCAGAGGTCCTGTCTTCAGTTTTACTGTACTTTTAATATTTTTTTAAATTTTCCCATGTTGCTTCAGAAGTAAACTTGTGATCATGAAGGTCTTTCGGCCCTTGGATCAATCCTATGAACCCTGTACGTCTCCTCTCTTGGTGGAGAGATTAATTTCAAACCTCAGCGCTAATACGGCTGATGAATGTCTGGTGAAACATGAACAGGAGCCTTAACTGAACTTCCTCTTTTTCAACTTACTGAGACAAGATATCGAGTTCCTGGAGAGTGTGCAAAAGTTTATAGGTGCACCCTTGTCTCAAACAGCCGAGAGCCCACACTCCAGACACTCCAGAGGTGGAACTTTGCAACAAATTTCCCAAGTAAATTAAGCAGAAAAACATTTCTAAAAAAAATCAAAGAGTGAAGTCATAGTCTGGTACCCCAAAGTATTTGCTACAGGCTGTTTCCAACACATGACACCCTCATACTCAACCTGTGTGTCCCTCCCACTTAAACTTAAATAGAGAATTCTGTTCAGGGATGGGAACCTACAGGAAACAACTGCAAATTGTCCTGCTCTCTCTCTCTCTCTCTCTCTCTCTCTCTCTCTCTCTCTCTCTCTCTCTCTCTCTCTCTCTCCAGCCACCTGACCGCTTTTTCTCACAGGAAAGAGTCACTCTACACACCTTATAATTTCTGCTGTTTTCTCGTTGTTCCCACGATTGCGTCCAGCTAAAATACTTGCTTTTATTATTGTGGCTGGGTGTCTTCCTTCTTTCAAGGTTCAGTTAAAGACCAGGTGATCCTAAGTATCCTCTTAAGCTCTTTTGTGGCCTTTGAGTTGAAGATTTCTGTTCTGTTCACTGTGTGCACTCGAGCCTCAGCACCCAGAGGCAGGAACAGCTCACAAATGGCCTTCAGCACCCTCACAACTTCTTCAATGAACTTTGGTTGACAGGCCAAATTCTAGGGATGGTTCAAAATTATGTTGCAGCATTTATGCTGTGTGTGTAATGTGTGCGCACGTGCAAGTGTGTGTATGTGCACGTTTGCACACTTGTGTGTATAGGTAAGACAAAGGTGCAGACTCAAGAATGAAAAAGAGCTTCATAAAGCCTTGAGAGCAGCTAGACACTTGGCTACTTAAGGATGAGTGGAAACAGGTTCAGAAAAATAACCAGGCCAAAATTTGTATTTAGAAACTATGGCCACCTGAGGGACTGCTAGAGAAATGCAGAGATGGGTCAGCAGAGGTGGCTCAGCAGTGGGAAGGACCTGACTCTCCAGGGCACTAGGCCCGCTCCCTGTGCCGTGACATTTCATCTTTCAGGTTGCTACGAGCACTGTGTCCACTGTCGTCTTGCAGTATTTTATCTGTGACACTCAAGTCAAATCTCCAACTGCCAGGGAGTAGTTAAAAGATTTTGTTTTATGAAAAACATTCCATTTTTTCTTCCTAGGTGCTCCCTCTTC
The DNA here is from genome assembly GCA_021461705.1 of Cryptotis parvus. Taxonomy (NCBI): domain Eukaryota; kingdom Metazoa; phylum Chordata; class Mammalia; order Eulipotyphla; family Soricidae; genus Cryptotis; species Cryptotis parvus. The sequence continues at coordinate 337,730 of JAJIBD010000484.1, forward strand.
TCCCACACAATGGCAATGCTTCCGGACCAAACAGGGATTAGCACCCACAGTGTTCAGAGCACAAGCACTGCGAAGCACCAAGATAAGGCGCTTGCTCACAATCCCTTTTGATGAAGTTGTTTCGGTTGCACCTGAATTCTGCATTTTTAACAAGACCCTTTTGAAGATGACAATGTTGTTGATGAGTGCTGGCTGGTATTGAATTGATCCTAACCAAACATGAAGTTGGGTTAAGGTTAACACGTAGAAAGAACAAACACAAATTGCACAGGAGTATATAACCCGTGAAGGAGCATCTACATTTTAACAGAAAATAAAATCAGTGTTATTCAAGGCAGTCCTCACACAGCCTTGGTAGCTCACAACAGTCTCTGATGATGTTTCAGCTTTTATTCAACATGATACACTGAATACCTCCTGGGCGTTGTTATCACTGAAATTACTATTCCTTGAGGCCCATAAACCATGAATATTAATTTTCAGAAGTATGTCATGGGTCAGAGACCATCCTAAAGGATGCAGGAAACTGCAGCCACAGGTGGCCTCCCAAGGGAAGACCAGCTTCTCGTTGTTCTTCACACAGTAAACAAGCACAATGGGCTCAGGGCCTGGTGAAATTAACTGTTTGCTCACATCCAAAGGCACTAGGACCACATTTAGTGCTGATGGAATCAGCTGTAATTATCACCCAAACCTTCACCACTAGTCTCATAAACGCTTTGATGTCCTTAGTTCACCTGAAAGGTAAGAATCTGACAGAACACAGTTGTCCTTTGGGATGAATATTCAGAACTACTTTACACAGGGGCTGTTCCATATGTTGGAGGCACAGGTTGACACCAAAGGCTGGGCCTTGGCAAGATCCGAGCCACGGACTGGAAGAACAGAACGAGACTCAGTGTGACAGTGTGGGGCAAGGAGAATTGAGGCCGGGAAGAGTGGGAGGAGACGAGTGGGGGGCAGGGGTATGCGTGGACAGGGACAGCAGCAGAGGGGAGGAGGCCAGTGGGGGGGCAGGGAAATGTGTGGACAGCAGCAGAGGGGAGGAGGCCAGTGGATAGGGTGTGCGTCTTCACTGGGGAGAAAGTGTTTGCAGAAGAAGAAAGGAGGGAAGATGACAAACAAGTTTCCTTCCGGTCAGCCACGCTGACCTACCTTGGGGTCAGCTGAAAGCCACAGGAAACACAAATGAGTGTCCTCCCCGGCTCTGCAGGGCCTCCTGTGTCCTACAGCAAGCAGGAAGTCATCAGAGAGATAGCAGAGACACAGAGCTGTGCATTGGAGTCACACTTCTGTCTCCTCCCTCCCCTCTCTCTCTCTCTCTCTCTCTCTCTCTCTCTCTCTCTCTCTCTCACACACACACACACACATTCCACTTGGTGAAATTATTGATTTCATGGCAGACATGTAGACCTGTTGTTGTTGTCCGTGAATCACCATGAGATTCAGTTAACGGTTGTTCATGACTGGGTCCCATTGCCCATCCCTTCACCACTGCACATCTCGCACCAGCAATGTTCCCAGTCTCCCTCCTGACTGCCCTTCTGTCTGCCTCTATGGCAGTCTAAAGTATAGACCTTACTATGAATTTTAGGAGCTTTGTTGACCAGTGAAACAGAATATTGGTCAAAAGAATGATTGACTAATTTAGAATTGCTTTTCTCCCTCTACAAATGGAGGCGTAAACGAAACTGAAACGATCTGCAAATCATCTTGCATCAAGAGATATGTCGTACCTAATCATAACAGCTTATGAGTAACATCTTGTGTCAAACATCTGAGTGGTATTAATTTACTTTCTAGAATTGACTAAGGTACTGATCAAGGACAAAAAATTACTGTCCCTTTAAGTTGCTTTTATATTCCAAATATTAGAAATAAGTCCCCATCACAACCCTACCTAACCAATGGGAATTATACTAAAAATGCAGAGCTTCTTCCATGCTATTTTATAAATACAAGCAGAATATCTGATTAAAAATGGTTTAGAAGGATCAAGAAATTCCTTTTAAATTCTGATTTTAATATACCTGCTTACTCTTACAGTAAGTACTACTGTAAAATTTTCTCCTCACAGTACTGCTGGAAAATTGTTGTGGGTTTTATGTTGACAACTAAAATTTTCTAGGATAAATATTTTTCATCAATGTGTCAACACCATTTTCCCCATAAATTTCAAATCACCAAAATTATCAAACAATTCCATTCTGTTTTATACAAAACACAATCTTTCTTTTATTGTAACTCATCTGCTGAGTCTAAACACAAGCATGCTATGCTCATCATACCTTGGCTTTTCCACAAAACAATAAAATCTTCTTATGTATCAGATGGGGAGAGAGGTTTAAGTATGGTGTTACTCAGGATCTCAGGAAACTTCAACAAAACAGCAAGACCCAACCCCTGCATAGAAATCACAGGATTCCAGGAAACAACTCAAGATTATCTCTACTGCAAGAACATGAGGATGACCTGGACAGAGGGGGCCAGCTGTGTGCTAAGGGCTCAGGGAGGCCCTAGAGCAAAGGCAGGAAAGGTGTGTGTGTGTGTGTGTGTGTGTGTGTGTGTGTGTTTTACAGTCGAGTCTGTCCTCCTCTGTTGAGGAGTCAGTAAGTTAAGAAAATTATCGAAATGCATCAAGACACGATCCCCTTACGGATTTGTGGGGGAGAAGAAATAATGGCAACAAACAAAGGTTCTCATGTGTCTCTGGTTTCTACACCGTGAGTCTAGATTAACTTCTCTGTCTCTCCTGTGGAACCCTCATCAGTGACCTTCAGACGATGGTGCCTTTGCCCCCTTTTTGGGGTCATCTCTAGGAAGTGATAACCTCATCCAGCAGGTTTGTCATTCTCACCGAATACTTTACTCCGCGCTATTGTCACTTTTAGCCCAGGGACACTCTACTCGAAACCAAGAGATCATCCAAATTCCCGGATGTATGTGAATGTTTATGTGAAAACAGGCAGGTTGTTAATAAAGGTAATTTATTCGTAAGATCCAACATCTGAGTATAGGGTATCTATCAAGAAATAATCAATGAATTCAGAAAGTTCCATTCCCAACAGTAACTATTTGTAAAACAAAAAGATAAACACATAAAATTATCCATGGAAGTATTATTAATATAATTTTATATACTTAAAGGGGAAGTGATTTTCATATACTTTAAACAAAAGTAGAGACAACAATTTAAGCAAAATATCCTTAGTACAATAACTATTTAAAACTCCTATCTATAAAATTGAATCCATTTTTGCCATCTTCCAGTTAATGAAAAGTAAGGTAATTTGAGCTGGTATCTTGAGCAGACAAAAGATATGTGTGTATATATATATTAATGACAGTCAAATTAAATTTCTCATTTTTCCAATGATATGTAGATATGCATATAGCAAATGGAATTAAGGGAACTCTGAAATGAGGGAATAACACATCCTTTGAAGATCAAAGGAGAGAACCACTTAAGATCATAGCTGTGCTCACCGGACATAAGAAAAGGGGAACAAACTCAGAGAATATGAGAAGAACGGGGTGCCATCTGCCTGGCTAGCCCGGGCACCCCTACCCTCTCTGCTTTACTGACTTAATTATCAGGGCTACCCTCTACTCTAAGGCAGACCCTGGTTTGATCATGATTTAATTTTCTGAGAACAATTTATCTAGAAATGCAACTTCTCCTTTGTGCCAGAATTGCTCTCATCTTTAACAAATGGCTAAACATCCTTTGTAAGTGAACATTGTGATACTCTTTCTCTTGGGGTCAGCTATGCAATAAAAATGACATGAGACATGCAGACAATTTTCAGATGAGAAGTATTTTCCAAATGCCAAACAGCTTTATCACAATCCCAGAGAACTCTTAGCTCCCAGTCACACACACACTTATTTCCGCCTAAACGAGCCGTTCTTCCAGAGCTAGCACCAAAAACAACTCCTTTTCTTGGTAGCCCTATGACATGCTCCAGTCACATTCTTTGCAATGATACTTGCTTCTAACTTGCTCCACCCTAACCCTAAAAGTTTTGGCTTAATCCTCAAAGACAAGCAACTCTGGGGTTTTGGGGGAGGGTCCGAGAGAACCCCAACAGGACTCCAAAGTGTGTTAAGCCTCAAGAACACAAGGTCTGGCTTTCTCTGTTTCCAAGAGGCCTTGAGTTCAGTGTAAAGAAACTTATTTTGGTATCCCAGAGATCACTCAAAACCATTTCCTATATTCTGCAAAATCTTGTGAACATAACTTTAAAACAAATGATTAAAATGAAAATTTTCAACGTTGGTACAAACAATTCATATCCAGGTCAAGTGTTGCAAACTTCATCCTCGCCAAGAATTAGTCACCAATCAGACTCAGTGGATAAAAATAGCGACTCCAGTAAGTGAAGTATGTGGATACATCGTCCTTGAGTGTCCACTGCTAGCGTAATATAGTCATTTACTTGTCCTGTTATTATTTTCCCCAGACTAAATCACTGGTTCCCAAATTATGCACTTTCAGAACATCTGGGATCTGGGCTGAGGCTTTCCCACTGAACGTTTTCAATGGCAGGGCTCTGCGGCACACTGGGGAGAAAAATGGTTACATAGGAGCATTTCCATTTATGTTTCCTTCAGAATAGTCCATAGGAGTGTTTCCATTTACGCTTCCTTCAAAATAGTCCATAGGAGCATTTCCATTTACGTTTCCTTCAAAATCATTTCTTGAAACCCCTGAGGCCTGTTTCTACCTGACGGAAACAAAACACATTAATTAAAAGAAACAAGGAGATATTTGAGAAAACTCAGAAATAGCTGACAACTTGCTTGATGACTTCTTATGGTCATAGGGAGACCGGAATATGCTACAAATGACTATGTTGACTCCTTGGTAACATTAAGCGAATACACCAACATTATGCTAAGCAGTGCGTAGACAGGATTACCAGGTATTCTGTCACATAACTAACAAGATAGAGGTGAACATACTGATGCATGCCTGTAATAGTTACAGATACCTATAAATATATAAGCATGTCTACTGTCTATATGTGCGTACCTGTCCATGTAGTTAGATTTACCAATGAATCTATGCATGCAAGGATTTATGTTATAATAATCTACATGTGGACATTACCTATATTATGCTTCATACCAAAATAGGTATAAAATCTATGCATCTGCTAAGACAGAGAAGTGGAAATGTTCACTATGTGGTAAAATAGCCTAGTAATTTTATTTCTTGCCTCACCTAAGTGACAGTAATGTAAGACAATTTCAGGGAAAACTATGCCTGAGAGATGATACAGGCCTCAAGTGAATGCCTGGAATGGGGCCAACGCCAGTTATCTGACATCACCTGTTCCCCAAGCATCACAGGGTCATCTCTGGAGGGCCAGGAGCACTGCTAGGGAGGCAGGACACTCTGTTGTACCACAGGACTTGAGCCCTTGCACTGAGCCAGAGCAAGTTATCTGAAAATTGCAGGACTGGATCCTGGCCTCTGATGCACTGCTCGGAGTCCACCTCTTCCCTGGCTCCCAAAAAAGAGAGAGGGAAAAGCAGGTCTATTTGATGCCATTAAAATGGCTCCTAACAGGCCCGAGAGCTAGTTCAGCAGGCAGGGCATTTGCCTTGCATGCAGCTGACCCAGATTTGATTCCCGATATCCCAAGCACTACCAGGAGTAATTGCTGAGTCCAAATCTAGAAGTGAACCCTGAGAATCTTTAGGTCTAATACCCCCAAATGGCACCCAGAGATGTGAGAACAGGCTGCATCTACATGTGCTATGTCAAACAGAAAAGAAATATAAAGGAAGACTGATGCCCCGTTTCCACGGAAATGTGCAAATCATCCATACGGACCCGCCCTTCCATTAGTGGAATTACAACCTCTTCCATTAGTGGAATTACTCCTCCTCGCAGTAGTGAACTGCGTGATCTCAACCAAAGGAGCAGAATTACAATCTCTACAATATTCCCGCGCAGGAGTACTGCATGATCTCAACTAAAGGTCTTCAGAGAACTTCACGTGGTCAGCATCTCGGCTGCTCACGGAAACCAGGCCCACCGTGCCTGGGAGCGGCACGTGCAGAAACAGCTCCCAGGCGGAGCTTCCTGAATTAGCGACAGTCACATCCCTCATCAGTGCTTTTAAGCAAGCACTGCTGTTATCAGGGAGAGGCCTCAAGTGGCAGAGCAAAGACTAATCCTGCGCAAGGCCCAGAGTTCAAGCCTTGGTACCACCTGGCACCCAAGTACCATTTCAGAGAATGAGCGTTAAAAACGCAATTAATTAAAATTAGCCATTGGGAGACACTGTGTAGATGTACTTGCCACTTCTGCAAGGGAATTACAACAGAACAGAGGGAAAACGTCACTTTCGGGTAGAATACTACAGAAATCCCCACGGCTGCACACTCGTGCATATGCTGAACCATGTCAAGGCTTCAGTTTTGTTTCTGTAATCGTATTTACCTATTTGCCATCAAACCACGAATGGTCAGTAAGCCTAGTTCCAAGTTGCTGACTACCCTCAGTACAGTAAGGTCTTAAATTTTCACCTTAAAATAATTATTTATCTAACCACAAAATGGCAGAGCCTGGCAAGCTACCCATGTCGTATTTGATATGCCAAAAACCAGTAATAATTATAGATCTCATTCCCATGACCTGAGCGAATGGTTTGAGGCTCTTCGTGGGCGAGCAGATGCCCTTGGGCTACACTAGCATGTGACAGGACATATGGAGATGTTACTGGTGCCCGCTCGAGCAAATGGATGAACAATGGGAAGACAAGTGAACCACAAAACCGCAGGTGAGTGTGGATGGGGCACAAAGGTATTGAATAGATGAAGTACCATCTTATCTCCGAGCAGAAACCTACAATCCCATGCATGAAATATTTCCAACCACATGTGATTTATATGTGCATACATAGGTGTGTGTGCATGTGTGTGCATGTGCACACATGTGTGTGTCTGTGTGTGCATGTGATTGCGCATGTGTGTGCGTGTGCGTGTGTGCATGTGTGTCTGTGCTTGTATCTATGTGTGTATGCTAAACAATTTAGGGGGAAATTTTTAAAAGGTACCTTTTTTAATGTGGGTATGTTTAAAAGTGCAATTAGTCTCGTAAGGCTATTTAGTAACAAGAATTCCCATCCAGTCACCCTTTACATCTGTGATAAATGAAAACAGACACTGAATAAAACCTACTCTCAGTAAACAGTTGTGAAAAATTATCTGTTATGTCTACTAAATTAATATTTAAAGTCTCAAATATTACCTAGATTTGGGGACTTTAAAAGAATGAAATATTTAGAGAGCACCTATTATTAAATGCCATAAATATTTGAGGAGCATATTATGTCTGACGAACCGTATCCTTTGGGGCTCTCCGACTATCTTTTAAATTCCTCTTTATCTAGGTCACATTGCTCTCCTTTTTTAAAAATAGCGTTTTTAGGCTGATTTGATTTCTTTGCTCATTGTTAAAACTAAAAAGATAAGGGAAAAAACAAAGAAGAGAAAGCCGCTCCCCGAGAGCCCCACGGGCTGCTCCTTTTGCCACCCACATTCTTCCTTCACCTAAAAGGAGGGTGCCGTGACCCCAGCGGGGCTGGGGCTGGTGCCGTGACCCCAGCGGGGCTGGGGCTGGCAGGCGGCCTGCATGCCGTGTCGCCTCATTAGGCCAGGGGGCTGGGCACAACAGCCCCCAGCACCCCGAGTCAAGCTCGTCAGGGCAGCCAGTGTGCAGGGGGCAAATGTGCATCCTCCCTAGTGCCCATGGAGATCACACAGACACTCCCACATCAAGCAGCAAGCTGCAGCCAGCGGTGGCTGGGGACACGTGTGAGAAAATGACGGCTTGCAGAACATTGAGCTGAGGCTGGCCACGTGCTCACCCAGAGCTTCCTGTTAACTGAGTGAAAATAAAGACAAAAATAAGAAAAAAAAAACAGTATTCTATTCAGTCACTAAAATTAATTTTCTTTTCAGAAATTTGACTATAAAATTGCTAAGAATGCAGACATGCTAACCATGAAGATAGAAACGCATGCAGTAACTCTGGCATATCTGCCAGTTCTGGACCTCAGACCAATCAACCCCAGGTTGATAATACAGTCTACGTAGGTTAATGAAGTCTGTGTTTTTCTTTACTGAACAAAGACAGATTTTTCTAACATTAGTCCCTACAATATATTGTCTAACCTTTTATTTATAACATTAGATATTCTAAGTGAACTGTAGATCATCTAACTATGGGGAGAACGTACAGTTTATAAAGATACAAAGGCCACATCCCTATACCAGAGACTTAAATACCCATAGATCTGAGTATCCACCGGGTTCTTAGAACTAATTCACCTGCAAATACCCAGGGAGGGCTATTCTGAATTCTAATTAATATATTGCTCTATATGCTGAGTAGATTTATAAGCAAAATCGGTATAGATTTAAGTGAATGTCTTGAGTGTCAAACGTGATACTTTAGATGAGGGATTTATCTGTAAATGTCTGGATAAAACAAGAAAGAGCACCTCATCCTACAAACATATGGTTACCTTCATGTTAAAAATTAAGTACTGGTTCAACTCAAAGTAGAATATGAAACATATTTTACTAAACTTTCAGCATGCTCTCTATACCTTTATTTATATCTGTGTCACTCTAGCGCACGCCATTCAAGCAGCTCAGGGCACGTGACAGCATATAGAATTCTTCTCTTTGTTTTAATGGCATCAGATCCATAGAGAAAATCAACTAAGAGTGACAGCAGTGAAAAATTAATTTTCATATTATAGAAAAAGCCAAAAGTCACTCAGGGTTTGCATTCATATGCAAAAATAATTTATAATACATAATTTGCTTTTTATAGTACAACTGAAAGCATACAATGATACAGGAAAAATTTATCAAAGTTTAAGAACCAAAGGGGAAAAAATAGCTGAAGAGGAAGAAAATAAAGATAACAGGGATTCGTGCTCATGTGCAGAAAAGATGAAGTAAGATCCCTGAGTACGTGTCTCTGACACACAAGAAAATGAACACGACGTAAGTGCAAAGGGAAGGATGGAAATCCACACAATCCACACAACGCACCTGTGAGTGTAGTTTTCCTAAAGTTCACGTCTCTGGAGCTTTGTGAGACGCAACATGACTGACTTCACACCACTGTACCTTGGCTGGTGACTCCAGCTCCTGCATGGCGCCCGTGAATGTGAATGTCTCTGGGCACAGGGTCAGATTATACTCCACACTGGAGCCCTATGATAATAACTGGTCATTTTAAAATAATCTTTATTTAATTAAAGACCATGATTTACAAAGTTATCGATAATCAAGCTTTAGGTGTCTGATATTTCAACACCAATCCCACCGCCAGTGCCAACTTCCCTCCACCAGTGTTCCCATACTCCCAGCCCCCATTTACCACCCCCTCCTGTCACCTTGACAGGCACATGGCAAAGTTCTAATGGTTGCGCTTAGACCTCATGTTTTCAGGATGACTGTGCCCGTGTTACATCACTCACCCATAGCAACAGCACCACTGAAGCCCTAGCCCTGGTCACCCATTATTACCCTTTCTCTTCATCTCCCACCCCCTTGGTTTCTTTTCTTCTCTATCCTCTTCTCTAAACTCAAGGGCTAACGCGATATATTTTCTAGTTAGTGTTCATGTAGAGATCACCCTGAGTTTGTCTTTCTCCTGGTCACTTCACTCAATAAGAAGTGACCAGCTCCAGCAGGCTGCAGAGCACAGTGCATGATAATGGGACACTAAGGCCAACCCCAGTGTGCTCTGCTGACGGAAAGGCCCTCTAAGAGCTCACAAAGCTTTACTTAGCTTTGCAGTCCACTTCAGAACAGTCTATATGTAACAGGGAACAACAGCATCTCTTTAAAGAAGTAACTTAGAATTGCTCTAAAACGTTAACATTATAGTGATAGTACAGCGGGAGGCTCTTTTTCTTGCACATGGCCGACCCAGGGTCCATCACCAGCATCCCAGATGGTCCCCCAAGTACTATCAGGAGTAATTCTTGGGTGCTGAGCCGGAAGTAACTAATCAGCATGGCTGGGTGTGGCAAAAAACAAAACAAAGATAACAAATTAACATTATAGATCATGCCAACATTCGATTAGATATTTTTCACTCAATAATATAAGCATTATATGGGATCTCCCTGAAGGTCATAAATTAAATCACACATATGTTTAGCTTAGAAATTCAGCAGCTGTTCAAAGACAGACATATTTGGAATCAAAGAATTATAATTTGAGATGTACAGTCCAAATAAAAAGCTAAAATACGTCAAAAATGGATTGAAATTTGTTTTTTATGAAAGAAAGAAGGAAGCTCTGTTAAGTGGTTAAAATATCCAATAATAACCAGGGTTCTCTAAGAATTGTTTAGAATTGGGTCTGTTGTAAAATACTATATGTATATATATTATATATAAATGTATATAAATATATAAATATAAGCTACCCGTGTCGTATTTGACATGCCAAATACCAGTAACAATTATAGACCTCATTCCCATGACCTGATGGAATGGTTTGAGGCTCTTTATGTTCCTGGAGCAAGCAGGTGCCCTTTGGGATCTACTTGCATGAGACAGGACATATGGAGATGTTACTGATGCCTGCTCGAGCAAATCGATGATGAATGGGAAGACAGTGATACAGTGATATATATATATATATATATATATATATATATATATATTGCTGTTAGAGATAAAATTTGGGCATGGCTGTGTTAGTACAAATACATTATTCTGGATTCCAAGTAATGATGAAGGATACAAGTCACCAGTTCAACATCATGTGTCATACATGATGTCATACACTTTTGTATATCTAAAGTTTTTAATGTGACAGAGATATTTAATTATTTATGAGAAGTAAATTCATTGGACACAAATTAGCAACTCAATCCCATCATCCCCAAACAAGCTCTCCTCTATCTTCAGTAAAAACATTCCCCCCTCACCCCTGCCGTAAGGAGCAATAGCTAGGCCCTAAATTCTGAAACAGCTTTCAAGTTTTCCAATAAAATATTACTGACTCATTCATCTAGTGATGTTTGAATCATTTTCAAGATATTACCCCATGACACTTCTCCAAAGTTCAGGGTTTACCAATGGCCAGGAGTGGAGCTCCAGGTAATTAGACACAGATGCTAATGGCTGGGGTGTGCATTTCCTGAAACCTTCATAAAAGTTCTTTTAATGACCTTCTTCTTTCTAACTTTCACTAGTCAATTTAACATTTAATGACTTAGACATTCATTTTTCCTTTTTAAAGAATTCACTACATTTTTTCCCATTCTCTTTTGCTTCAGGCAATTCTAAAGCTGAACTCCTGGTTTCAGCCCTAATTTTTTGACCTTAAATTGTCCTTTAAATAATTTGCCTTCTTCCTTGTTAATGATAAGGGAGTTTTTATTTATTGCATATTTAAGAGAAAAAAGGTAACGAACATAGCCCTCTTCATCTGTGAACTCCACCAAGTTCTGTGCCTCTTTACTTGGATTTTCTCGAGCCTTCAGGAGTTCTTCAAATTCCACTGACATTGGCACACGGATCTCATTTGGGTGCTTCCTGTGGAATTCCTTTATTTGCTTGAGTCTGTTGTAGAATTCAGCAAAATCACTAGGTCCTGAAATGGCATTGAGCTCCTCCTTTTGTAACCCATCCTTATCGTCATACAAACAAAAAAAGGGAGACAGACATGGGGCAGAGCTGCTACTGGCTCTCCCTGTGCCCAGTCGCTCATGAGGCACCCGGGAGGGATGGCAGGTTCTATTCCTGGCCCGCCACCACAGCAGAGCCTCACAACAAGCCAGACGACCCCCCACTCCATGAGGACCTCCATTTTCCACATCCGGACTTCCCCCTTGTCAGAACTCCCCCAGCAGACCAGCCTATCACAGCCTGGCTCATGCGGCCACACGGTTCATCGATAAATGCTGAATTTTGAGATGACTACAAGAGTATGCTACCCGCGGCAGAGCCTGGCAAGCTAGCCGTGTCGTATTTGATATGCCAGATACCAGTAACAATTATAGACCTCATTCCCATCACCCGATGGAATGATTTGAGGCTCTTTATGTTCCTGGAGCAAGCAGGTTCCCTTGGGCTTTACTTGCATGAGACAAGTCATATGGAGATGTTACTGGTGCCTGCTCGAGCAAATCGAAGATGAACGGGAAGACAGTGACACAGTGAAAAGAAAAAAATCATTTGATATATATTTTTCAAGATCACAAAAAATTTTCACTCTAAAAAGTACTTATAGGGGCTAGAGCAATAGTCCAGTGGGTAGGGTGTTTGCCTCACACGCAGCTGACCCGGTTTGATCCCCAGAATTCCATATGGTCCCCAAGCACCACCAGGAGTAATTCCTGAGTGCAGAGCCAGGAGTAACCCCTGAGTGTCGCCGGGTGTGACCCAAAAAGCAAAAAAAATAAATAAAAATAAAAAGTACTTAAAATGCATGTAATATGGCGTCGCATTGTTAGTCATTAAATGCAAAATAAAAAGAAAAAATTTTATACAACTTTAATTCCTGAATGTTTGCAAATCTGTACTTTCTAGATTTGCATAAAATTATTTTTAGAGTTTTTGTTAGCATGTAAGTGCTTAGATTTTAATTTTTAAACTGGTTTGCAATTCAATACATAAGTTGGCTTTGGAAGTCCTATAAGTATGATCATAATTAAAATATTTCATGATTATCAAGTAGTAGTTATTATGTATACACATATGAATGTGAAATATAGACTACAATAGCAATTTTAGGGAATATAGCTGCATATAATTTTATTCATATATATTTAATCACCTCAGCAGTACTATCCTCACTAGACGCTCATTGGACAGTAGCACAACCCCAAGAAAAGGATGGTAAGAAATTTCTTACCAAGAAAATTTCTTACCAAGAAATTTCTTACTTGCCAAGAAAATGTCTTACCAAGAAAACTCGACCCCTTGAGGTGTTTCAGGTGTGGCTGCGGTGCCCAGCAGCGTTGGCAGGTGGCAGACAGGAGATAGGCTTGTCTACACCCTGGGCTCTAACCGTGGGTCCTGGATGGTTGATGGTCTGACATAGACAAGACTGGGTCCCCTGGGATGAACCCAGAGTCATGGCAGAGCCTGGCAAGCTACCTGTGGTGTATTCAATATGCCAAAAGCAGTAACAATAATAGGATCTCATTCTCATGAATGGAGACATTACTGGCGCCCACTTGAGCAAATCAATGAACAACGGGAAGACAAGTGATGCAAGTGATACAAGTGATATTTAATCACACTAATTGTTTATGCTAATTTTCCTCTATTAATAGTAAATAAAGCACATATTCTATATATATTATATAGAGACAGAATAATTGGTGAATATAATTAGTAAATACAGAAGAATATTGATACAGATTGACCACTTGACTAATCCAGTTTAGAATTCTGGATAAGTTCCATTCTTATATGAAAAATCCTGTCCTAATGCAAATAATATGTGTCGCATTCCTATTTTCTAAGACAGAGTCTGCCTGAAACATGAATTTAGAAAGAACTTTGAGAAGTAATATAAATGTTATGTGGAGTAAAAAAATTCTTATAACGTAGAAAATGGATCAGTAAGGGATGAATTAATTATTCCGAAATCTGTAACATCATTTACAGCCATTTCCTAAAATATACTCAATGCAAAAAGATCTTCTGTGATGAGCCACATTGGAGACACAGCAATGTTCTCGCTTCTGTGGCAAATCCACGATGGAGACATGCAAACGCTCTACCTTCTGTGGCGGAGTCCACGACAGTGGCACAGCAATGCTCTTGCTTCTGTGGTGAGTCCAGGCAGGAGCTACAGCAAAGCTCTCATTTCTGTGGTGAGTCCAGGCAGTAGCTACAGCAAAGCTCTCATTTCTGTGGTGAGTCCACGGTGGAGATACAGCAAAGCTCTCATTTCTGTGGTGAGTCCATACTAGAGAACCAGCAGTGTCCTCGCTTCTGTGTTCATTCCATGATGGAGACAGCAATGCTTGCTCTGTGGGTCCTGACCTTGTACATAGTCTATCTGCAGTCTCTGATTGTGCAGGGAAATGCCTGTCTGTAATCACTGAAAGCAACCATCTATGAACACCATAGAGAGGCTACTTTTAAATTTTTTTAAATTAATTTCTTTATTTGGGGACTACCCCAGCAGTACTCAGGGCTGACTTTTGGTTCTGTGCTCAGGGATCACTCCTGGTGAGGTTCAGAGCATCATCTATGGTTCCAGGGGAATTAACTTAACTTGGTTATGTGCATGGCAAGCACCTTACACACCGAACTACCTCCCTGACCCAGTAAATAGGATTTTTTAAAGCATATGCATAACTCTGCCACGTGCAATTGTTCTTGTTAAAGTGAATGGTCACACACAAGTGGTGGGGAGGGAGTTAGGTAGGGAAGGGAACACTACGACAATGACAGCTGGAAACCGTCAGTCTGGATAAGAGCTGAGTGCTAGAAGTAGGCAAAGGGATAAACATCATAACCATTCAGTACCTGTGTTGCAAATCATAATGCCCTAAGGGAAAGAGAGAAAGAAAAGAGAGAGGGATAGAGAGAGAAGAAAAGTGCCTGCCATAGAGGCAGAATGGTGTGGGGAGTGGCTGGGAGGAAACTGGGACCTTGGTGGTGGAAAATGCACACTGGTGAAGGGCCAGGCGCTGGAATATTGTATGACTGAAACCCAGTCATGAACAAGCATGTAACTGTATATTTCATTAAATGGAAATGGTGATTCCATTTAAAAATACAAACATTTATGTGTGTATGTGTGTATATGTATGATATAAAGAGAATGGTGTAATTTGAAGGAGGGGAAATTTCAAGAAAATGCTTTATTATGCATTGCACTAAAAATTTTTACAACTTAACTTGCTTTATTGAATCCACTTTAAATGACTTTCCAGAACATATGTTGCTAAACACAGCTAATATACTCTGAGAAGCCATGGTTGTTCCTTCTAAGTAGCTCCATTCTACCAGGAGGTCAAACACATGCTCTAAATCTAAACTGTGGTAAGTAGTGTGTGGCCATGTATTTTCAGAAGTTATTAGGCTTATGATAGAGATTTTATTCATGGATTCTGGAATATGACCTAACTTCATCATATTCCACAATGATGGATTATTTTCAGTTTTCTCATTAGTAATATCAACATAAAAATGAAAGCACTAGAAAATTTGAAAATATTTTGATGTGTGTGATAAATCATAGTTCAGGATTATATCACGCACACAAAATAAACTAGTTTAAAAGAGTGCTGAGATAAGTGAGCTTTCATATGATCCAATAATTCCTCTCGTTGGCATCTACCCAAAGAACCCAAAACTTTATTCAGAAGAGCGATCTGCACCCCTGTGTTTCCTGCCGCACTGTTCACAATAGCTCAACTCTGGAAATGTCCAAGAGCAGATGAGGGCATAAAGAAGCTATGTGACATATGTGCTGACATACACATATACTACCTGACTATTTAAAAAAGATGAAAGTGCGGAACTCCCTGGCACATGGTCGGATCTGGAGAGTATTAATTTCGCTGAGAGAAGTGATGGAGGAGAGCCACAGACACCATAATTTCTCACATCTGTGGGATATGAAGAAACGGAGTAGAGGAATAACCAAATGGCAGGCAGGATGCTGTCCCCACCGCTGGTCCAGGCTCAATCTCCGGCATCACGGTTCCCCCAACACCACCAGGAGAGACCCCTGAGCAGAGTTCGGAGTAAGCCTGAGCACTGCCTCATGTGTCCCCTTCTGCCCCCAAGAAACTCCTGGTCTCAAAGTATATGTCTAATCTATAAGAATATAGATAGATCATCTGGGGATTATTTTTACCATGGAATGAACAAGTAACACATTTTGTGGAATAAATCTGGAGAAATGATTGTGTTTTTCCTAAGCCTTCCATAAAAATATTTTTAATATTTTATGAAACAATTGCCCTATCAAAAATATCTGTGATAATATCTGTGATATTTTATATCACAAAGATCCAAGTATGTCCCTGTCTTTTGTTCTTATTGTGTTTCTGCCACACTAGGTGTAAAGGTCATTTTATGTCTTCAACACTGAAAAACAGCTGTCCCCCTTTTGGGGATCGATTTCCAGTGTGTAAATAGATCATTATGAAGCAAGTCATCTGCGTTGCTCCTATCCACCAGCCATGAGCCGTCTACTCTGCTAAGATATCCAGCAAGAACATCTCGCCTGACTGTAAGGACAAATGTCACTTGCTTTGATCATTCTCTTCACATTTCCGATGAATTTAAAAGACTCACTACAGCAGCAGTAACTCTAACTCTAGTTAAGTGTGTTTCAATTTCTGTGCTTACATGTTACAAAGCTCAATTCTGCTGACTAGCCTCCAATTGTTGGTGACAGATCTTGTATACGTTAGGAATTCTCTAGAGACCTGAAATTGTTTAGGAAAGTACAGTTCACATGCTGTCCCTGTAGATTCAAGAAGCAACTCGAATATTTGACTTTACTGTTGTATTTCTTTCCGAGTTCAGAGAAACCCCCAAACAAATGACCACCATAGCTCTCATAGACACAAACTGCTTTCCCAAATAGAAGACTTATTGTTTAGTAGATACCAAAAGTATATAAAACTCTGCTAAGCAGTGCGGCTGGACTGCTGGGAAATAGCTCAGTCACTGTTAAAATGAAGTTCACGGACCGACACTGCTAGAAAATGAACCCTGTGCTGAAGAAACCAGGAATTCATAAACATGGTGCCAGAGACAATACGAGGCTCAAGACCATTCTCTCGCACGCAGTCAATGCAGTATCAATGCCTGGCTCCACACACAGTCCTCCTGAACACTGCCAGGACTGATGCCTGGGCACAGAGACTGGAGCAAGCCCGACTACTCCCAGGGGAGCCCGACTACATCCCCCATCCACAGGACAAAAGAGGTAACAACTCCCCACAGGATAAAAGCAAAAAAAATTAAAGGAAAAAGCAATTCTCAAGCACCACACCCAGCAATGCCAATTCTTACAAAGCTTCTTCACCCGAATCAGGATCTTTCCTCACCGTGACTATCTCTTATATCTGCATCTGCTACAACCCATCCCAGAGACTCCATCAATAGCCTTCGTTATCCAACTCTCTCTCCGCCAATAGACTAACGATTGCATTTGGCGTCTGAGCGAAGCACAAAGCTATAAGCTAGACAGTATTTTAGGTCCCTCTCATGTTTGGGTGTTCTTGTGTTTTTCACAACTCTGCAGTGCTAACTGGTTAAGGCTCGCATCTGCCATTTCAGAGATCAAAGAGCCCAGACTGGAAGAGAGAGTTGCTGCATAATGTCTCTGAGGCAGGGCCAGACTGTCCGAGCAGGCAGGCTGCTGAGCACCTGGCCAGAACAGCTCGATGATGAAATCTTGGTGCTGAGGAGCACCGGGGAAACTGCAACAGGCACATAGAACATTGTCCTAAACAGACAAACACCGTGTTTTTCAACATGTCAACTCAAGGGTTCACTGTCCGAGCAGAGAGCAAAGGCTTACTGGCTCGGGCCAGCAGCTGCACTCCTGAACATGTCAGGAGAAACAAAAGCACAAATTGGTGAATATTGACACCATCTTTTTCTCTTAGGAAAACCAGTATTGTCACTCAAACATGAAACTGGAGCAACTCCAGAGGGTGAGGGACTACAGCAAGCCCTGACCACGGACACCCACGATTCTAACAACCGCCACTTGGCATTCTCGAACGGCACGAACATTCTGGTTTTCTCCAGGCATCCAACAGCCTCATCTGAATAATGAGCAACTCGCTAAATCTAACTCGCAGAACTGGAGCCAAGAAATAGCACAGCGGGAAGGGCGGTGCCTTGCACGCGGCTGACCTGTGCCACACGGGTCACCACACAAGCCGACTCATGACAACTCAGACTGCATCAGAGACTCATTTATTAAGCCACTCTGTACATTACACGAGCAGTTGCTGAGTGTCCTCGGTGAGTCACAACCTTGATAGATTTCTGCGAATACAGGACACAACTCCCTGCCCGCCTTCTCGCTCTCGCTCTCTTTCTGTGTTGTTCACTTGCTTGTCATTGATTCACATCAACAGAATAGGCAGAGTCATAAGATACATAACTCATTGCTGTAGGACACAGGGCTGCCGCCCTGCACCCACAACCGAAGGGCCAATACCCGTCCTCCACACGCCCCTTGCCCACTTCGGCCCAACCTCGCCCTTCGTGACCTCAGCTCTGGGGGTGGAGTGTCAGGTTTGCATCCAGTGGACATTGTTCATATCCCCATTTTGTTTCTTAACATGCCACCTACAATTGAGGCAACGTGGCACCTGTCTTCCCCCTTTTGAATTATTTTGCCTAGCATGTGCCTTCCAGTTGTACATCATGTTACACCCACATTGTAGCCAAGGGATGATTTCCTCATTGTAGGCCGGAGCAGCATTCTACTTCAAGAGAAGAACATTTGGATGGAAACACACACCAAAAAGTAAATAAATAAACCCAAATAATCAAAGAAATCCTGAGGGAAAAAAGAAGAAAAATATCACATTGCCCAACTTTCTACTGCGAAGCAATGCTAATCCCAGCAGGTGGTAACAGAATGAAAGTAGATGTGCAGACCAGTAGGACAGAAACGTTATCCTGGAAACAAACAATTCTTTCGTAGACTTGGAAAATTATTTTTAAAGCAACCAAAAGCAAAAAAATAAAGTTAGGAAAGGATTGTTAAATAAGCAAAGCTGGATAGCCCCATTCAAAAGAAAACAGGTTTAGCACATGACAGATTTTAAAATAAACAAAAACGTGAACGCATCCCTGAAATATGCTTGAAATGGTTTATTATATGGACCTGGAAAGTACTAAAATGTTTTTAAAACTCCAGGATCAGGGGCAGGAGAGATAGTACAGTACGTAGGTGCTTGCCTTGCACGACGGCCAACCCTGGTTTCTCCTAGGGTTCCCACATAGTCCCCGAGTTCCACCAGGAGTGATTCCTGAGTACAGAGCAGGACTAAGTCCTGAGTACTGTTGGGAATGGCACAAAAACAAACAAACAGAAAGAAAGAAATCCAGGCTTATTAGTGTACACAGTTGTTAACTACTGGTATCTTTCTATGTGTGGTCATTTATTCAGCATCTCACCTAAGGTATTTTGTATGATTGTCATCACATCCTTACATGAGAGATTTTTACTGTTCCATTTTACAGGTAAGGAAATAAGGCAAAGAGACCCTTTTAAATCCTCCATAGACACACAGCTGGTGAGTGGGGAAACCACCTCCCATGAGAAATACTGCGAAGAAAGGGTTACTCACTCACCAATCTGCCAAGAACAGAAATCTCATTTTATGTAAATTACAGGGAAGGAAGCCAAATCATACGAAACCAGGGTTAAATATCTCTAAAATCCGCTAAACACATTATAGAGATTTTACGTCAGATATACATTAAGGCTTGACACCCCTGTTTCAGTGACCCCAGACACGCTCTTCTCTTCGTTCTGAAGCACGACTCTGTACTTACATTCAATATTCACATTTACTGTTGACTTCCTGTCCGGTGAGCCAAAAACAGATTTCAATGACAGAATTCAATTGAATATTTGAGCTTTTAAAAAATGGATCCAAATTCCAAGCCAAAGGATACTTGGGATAAATTAGAGGGCAAGATCGAGCGATTGAGAGAGAACCAGAGAGAATCAGAGCTATGGAGGTGACTCCAGGTTTGGAAGGAAGCAGGGAGAAGGAATGTCGGCCTTCTGCAAACTTAGGCTGCAGACACAGAAACGACGGCTCCGAGGAAACATCAGTCTCCTCCTTCCCCTTGGTGTGGATACATCTGAAGCATCATGTTTAAATCTCGGCCTCACTAAGTAGGGACTTAATTAACATTTGCCCAAAGGAAGAAAAATCAAGCAAGCGGAAAGCTGAAGTGAGAGCTCCCACGTGAGAGCAATTAGCAGGACAGGGAACATGGTTTCTGCTGGACTAAATCCCGGAAGAGGAAAAGGATGCTCAATCCACCTTTGAAGATCTCGTTAGATGAGAGGCCTTGGAACTTCCGCTCCTGGCTGCAGTCCAGAACCAATGGATGTCCATGGCAGCAGAGTCTAGGCCGTGGCTAAGACAGAATTAGGATGTGTCCATGGAGCAACAAGCGCCCTCTTTGTACAGGACCAGGTCTGGAAAGAACGAGGCCATCAGCACTGGCTCATCGTGCTCACCGAGTGTGAGCCCTTCTTGCCTTTTCTCCAAGATTGTGAGTGATCTGACCACAGCCCAGCTCTCAGGGATTTTCCTTAAACAGCAACAGTCTCAGCAACTTCAGCCTGCATCATCCATCTACAACATTGTTTAAATAAGAATTCAGAAATTTTTATTATTTCATATTATAACTCCATTAATTTTTTCCACACCAAGTTTTACCTCACATTTTTAATTATTTGTGAAAACTAACATAAGAATTTTTTCATTGAATCACCATGAGATAGACCATTACAAAGCCATTCATGATTGGGTTTCAGTCATTCAGTGTTCCAGCATCCGTCCCTCCACCAGTGCCCATTTCTCAGCACCAATGTCCCCAGTTTCCCTCCGTTACTCTACTCCAATCAACAATCTGCCTCTATCCAGGCACTTTTCTTCTCTGTCTCTCTGTCTCTGTCTCTCTCTGCCTCTCTATCTCTGTCTATCTCTGTCTCTCTCCCTCTCTCCCTCCCTCTCTCTCTCTCTCTTCCTCTCTCTCCTTTGTGTATTATCAGTCACAACTTCTTAACTTATGATCCCAGACACAAAATCTCTTATTTCATCTTCTACTAGTCTAGAGCTAATATGTCACCAAGCACGGCTTCCTTCTAATTTAGGCCAATAAGATTTACTTTCATTTCTTATTTCCTATTTGGAATCTCTTTCCATGGAACCAGTGGCAGGTCCACACCGTGACTGTTTGTTTTCTATTTCTCTCAGTTTCCCATATCCTCTCTCTGATCCTTCATTTCTGCTTGCTGGTCGGTCTCTCATCTCACATTGGTCAAAATAACTGAGCATCACACATGCATGAAAATTCTCTATCATGATTCTTGAATTATCATGGTCATAATTTTCTTTGGATTATTTCAAACTTGCCAGTGTTTTCTTATGTTTTCTTAGAAGAATTTTTTTAATTTTTTTTTCTTTTTTTTTTTTTTTTAATTTTTTTTTATTTTTACAATTACAAAGATATACAATTAAAAAGTTCATATTTGGGTTTTGGTCATACAGTGTAGCAGCACCCATCCCGCCACCAGTGCCCATCTCCCCACCACCAACGCCCCCGGTTCCCTCCCCCCTCCCCCAGCCCTCCTCCATGGCAGGTTCTTTATTTCTTTCCATTTCTCTATCTTTCTCTTTTCCTTCCTCTCCAGACTATGGATTACAGAACATACAGAATTAGTGATCTCGAAGAAGAAGAATTTTTTTTGATATAAGAAATCAGCATGGAGAAGCAGCACTGGGATTTCTTGGCCAAAGCTGCTGAGAAGGACTTCTGATAGAGAATCAGAACCATCTGTGACTGCTGGCCAGAAACAGAGTTCAGTCAAGATGAAGAGAGAGAAATGGGGGTGCCATGGAGGAGGGAACCCTCTCTTCAATAAACAGCTCCCCAAATTCCACACCAGCTTAATCCCTAGACATAGAATTGGATCACATCTATCACGGGTCTTCCGTCTGGACTTCACTGAGGAGCTCCACCATAAGGTTATATACCCTTATAACCTCTGATTCACACCTATTGACATTGTTCCCAAATCAGATCTAGAAGTTTCTGGCTAGAAGTACCTTCCCATATGACTTTCTGTGAAGCCTGAAATGCCCTTCTGCTAGCATCTCCACTCAGAGTTGGCAAACAACACTCTAACAAGCAGAAGGCTGGAGCTTCACTCTTCTGCCTTCGAACTCAGTTTGACACGGGCACATCCTATATGCCACTATTTCTCCATATTTGAGACAAGGTAATAAATATTTTCAAAACTGTTCTATTTCTTCCCTTTCTCTATTTTCTCCAAAATTTTGGAAACTTCCTTTTGAGCAAATATTAACAATTCAAAACTTACCTTTGACATAAAATTCAAACCATGAGTTATGATCACAGCCCTTTGCAAAACAAACCTGCACTTAGAAAACACAGAAGTATTTTTATTTTCATTTAAAATGTACAAATATAGCTTTGCAGACATAGCAGACTCGCAGACATGGGGCAGAGCTGCTACTGGCTCTCCCTGTGACCAGCTGCTCACGAGGAGCCCGGGAGGGATGGTGGGTTCTAGCCCTGGCCCACCACCCCAGCAGAGCCTCGCCAACAAGCCAGACGACCCCCACTCCATGAGGGCCTCCATTTTCCACATCCGGACTTCTCTCGTCAGACCTCCACCCAGCAGACCAGCCTATCAGCGCCGGCTCGTGCGGCTGCAGTGGCCACGCGGTTCTCCAATAAATGCTGGACTTAGAGATGCTTACAAGAGTATGCTACCTGCACGGCAGAGCCTGGCAAGCTACCCGTGTTGTATTTCATATATATGCCAAATACCAGTAACAATTATAGACCTCATTCCAGAATGGATTGAGGCTCTTTATGTTCCTGGAGCAAGCAGATGCCTTGGGCTCTACTAGCATGAGACAGGATATATGGAGATGTTACTGGGGCCCGCTCGAGCAAATCGATGATGAACTTCCGGGAAGACAGTGAAATATAGCTTTGTGTTCTATCTCAGTCATGGTTCCTCTATATCTATAACATTCACTTTGAGTCACATTTGCCCCGGATGATCCCCTGTACAATTTAAATTTAAAAACTCTTGACTCATAGTCTACCTCCAGTTTGCTTCTTATATTGCTAACTCCTTTTAACTATTTGTTATCTACTTCCTTTTTATGTATCTTTACATCTCCTGTTCTCCACCCCTCAAGATTTAATTTTATACAGTTTTCTATTTGCACAAAAACATGGGGAAGAGGAGTGTCACGTGCACCACAGCCGAAGAGCTCGGGCTGGTTCCTGGCTCTTTGCTTAGGCTGCTTCCTGGCTGTGTTGGGGAACAGATCATGTGTGGCACCAGGTATTAATTTCAATAGGCCACGTGCAAGTGCCTTAACCCCTATACCATCTCTCCAATGGATGTATGCAGTTTTGCTTATATCTAATTCTTGCATATCACACATTTTTCACTGTCTTCAAAAAAATTCCTGACTCCATTCAATTTCCACTTGATGATCTACAGTATGGTATTGATCAAGTGGTGATAGCTATTTCTCGGAGGTATTGGAAGAATCAAATGAGTCCATGTATTTGGAGATGCCTTTCATTTCCACAAAACGCTACACAATAATGGTTATTACAATGGGACCATTTTGCCTACGCCCTAAACGGACACTAAAACCAAATGCTGACCACAAAAATAATGAGCTATTTCCTCACACCTGCTGAGGTGAGCATCTTAAGGAGATAGTAGAGGACACAGGGTGCCAATGTCTTTGCCAGTACAAATGGGAGGCAATGGAGTCACTACCGAAATGCGTATGCTGGAAGATTCTCCAGGACCACAGCAGAACAAGAAAACCCAGCAGACATAATCGACTTTGTCTGAAGAAACTGAAATCGCAATGAAATTCTCCTAAGATAGAGATTGTGGTGTCTGGGAGGAAACTGGAGGGTGCTGTGTTGTGATCAACACAATTGTCAACATTGTGGTATCCGGGAGGAAACTGGAGGGTGCTGTGTTGTGATCAACACAATTGTCAACATTGTGGTATCCGGGAGGAAACTGGAGGGTGCTGTGTTGTGATCAACACAATTGTCAACATTGTGGTGTCTGGGAGGAAACTGGAGGGTGCTGTGTTGTGATCAACACAATTGTCAACATTGTGGTATCTGGGAGGAAACTGGAGGGTGCTGTGTTGTGATCAACACAATTGTCAACATTGTGGTATCTGGGAGGAAACTGGAGGGTGCTGTGTTGTGATCAACACAATTGTCAACATTGTGGTATCTGGGAGGAAACTGGAGGGGTGCTGTGTTGTGATCAACACAATTGTCAACATTGTGGTATCTGGGAGGAAACTGGAGGGTGCTGTGTTGTGATCAACACAATTGTCAACATCGTGGTATCTGGGAGGAAACTGGAGGGTGCTGTGTTGTGATCAACACAATTGTCAACATCGTGGTGTCTGGGAGGAAACTGGAGGGTGCTGTGTTGTGATCAACACAATTGTCAACATTGTGGTGTCTGGGGAGAAAACTGGAGGGTGCTGTGTTGTGATCTGTGGCATTAGGCGGAGAGAGAGAGAAGGGAAATGTTGTAGAATCGCACTCGCTCTGGAGCAGCTGAACTGGAAACGAGATGAGAGTGTCGGGGTGTTGGAAAAGGACACCACCTCGGGTCTGCAGTGAGCGGGATAGCGGCGCACAGAAGACTGCGTTAAGGACACGGTATCGTGGGCTTGAAAGATCTTCGATATTCCTCTCATAACAGCACAACCAAAAATGATAAGTGTGGGAAAGCATATGGCGGCAAGTCACTTCTACACTAGATATCAAATATTAGGATCAAAGGGAGAACAGCGCTGAAAATACCCTGAGCAGGCAAACCAGGTTAGGCAAAGTGTAATTTACCTTATTTTTGCTCTTATTTTTTGAGTTGCTCTCAGATTTATTATTTTACAGAGATTAAAGTTTCCCTTTTTTATTGAGGCACCATGATGACCAAGTCACTCACTGTTGGTCTCAGTCATGCCGTGTCCCTGTACCGAGCCCACCACAGTGTCCACTTCCTCCAGGTTCCTGGGTCCCTCCCCCACCCCTCCGTCCATCAACACTCAGCCTTCCCTCTTGACAGCACCTTTGCAAGCTTAGTTGTTATAGTTGGGTCTAGGATTTCAGTGCTGTTGAGTCAGTGGTTTGGATATTTCGCTCTATCCTTCCTGAACAGCACCTTGTACCTGACCCCTTCAGCCCTGTCCGTTGTCCCTTTTCACCTGCCCCTTCTCCCAGGTCCTCCACTTGATTTCTTTGCTTCTCTTCGCTGTACTCCGGGGTTGGGGTTATCTAGCAGCCTCCCTTTCACGCCATTGCATTCCCTCATCCAGTTACTTTAAATATCACATATAAGGGATGCCATCCTGTGTTTACCTTCTTCCGGCTTACCTCATTTTACATGATGTCTTTCAATTCCGTCAACATTTCTGCAAATTGCAAGATTCCGTCATTCCTTATGCTTTGGAGTATCCCATGGTGTCCATACCCCACATCTTCCTGACCTACTCATTTGTCATTGGACATCTAGGTGGATTCTAGGCGTTACAGCACTGTGTGCTACAGCGAATCACTGTGTGGATACGTCCTTCTGAAGGAATGTGCTTCTGTTCTGGAGGTAGATGCCCAAAAGCATAATTGCTGGGCTGTATGGCAGCTCAGTTCTAAGTGTACTGTGAGCTCTCCATATAGTTTTACATAGGTTTTGGAAAGCTGCTGGGGTCCCCCAACAATACCAAGAAGCAAGTTCCCTTCTACCTCCGAAGTCGGGGGAATAGATGAAAACTCAGAAATCCGGCACAGTTTTAAAACGCTTTACTATCACAGGTTCTGATATACAATCCAAGAACAGGAAAAATCCTGGACTTTGGGTTCCCAGCTGGCCCCATCCATGTATAGGCCAAGATGGCTGCCACCACATATGAAGCCCAACAGAGAGGAGAGGCAGAAAGCCAAGGGAAGTCAAAATGGGAAAAAAGGACTTTCTCCTTTTTCCCAGCTTATTTTATAGATAGAAATCCACCAACACTCCCCAGCCCAGCCCACCGTGGGCTGGGCTATCTAGAGGTGAAGGCAGGTAAGCAACTCTATTGAAATGCAGCACTTCAGGTGGGTCTTTGGCTTCACAAATGCCAGCGCAAGTCTCCCTAGCTGCAGTTGGAGGGGCTGCAAGCTAAGTGCAGCTGGAGCTTAAAGCAGGTGTGTCACCCAACATACAGGAATTGAACCAGGTGACATTCCCACCTGTTGTGGCTGAGAGCTCCTCTTTACCACTCCCTGCGGCGCTGACTGTGCCCCGTCATTTTGATATGTGCATTTTGACCCTGTGAGATGATATTTCAGAGCTGCCTTGTTAAAAAGTAAATACATCACAAGGTCAACAACCACAAAAATCTAAAGAACAGAGAGTTCTCTGAGGAGACCAACAGTTGGCTACCAGAACATGAAAAGATGCTCCTGAGGGGCCGGAGTGCAGAGCCAGGAGTAAGCCCTAAGCATTGCCAGGTGTGACCCAAAATACCTTATTTTCAAGACTAACTTGACCTGGGTGATTTGTTCTTTCTTTTGGAAATCAGAAGCAAGTTTATACTGTTTCCCCAATCAATATGAGGTAAGGGATTGCTGACTCCTTATCATTTAAAATTCTGATTTTACAATCCACTATTGAGTATAAATCCATTGCTTTTTCACTACACTGCCTCATAACAATCCTCCTCATCTCCTTCCATGTTTGGTGTGAATGGTTGTCAAGCCACAAACTGTCTCGTGTGTGTACACAATAGATTTTGACTAATTACTACTTTGGTGGTTCGCTGGTTTTTACCTCTGTTATTTCTGAATTTTTTAACAAAAATCATCCTTTGTGCACTGTGTACATGCATGGTATTAGGTGCCGCTTATGTTTCTCGAGATTTGGGTCAGATGCTTTACAATGCTTCCAAGATCAAATTAGCTTTCTTAAAGGAAAAACATCAGATTCTTATTCATCTTTATATCCCCAGCATTTAGAATATTGCCTGCTACATTTTAGATGCTCATTCATTAACTTAATCAAAGCCTATTAAGTGTTTTATCAGTTGCATGAATTAAAGCATAGAAAAATGTCAAACATTCATCAAATGGATGACAGATTTGCAGCTCACTTTAGTGATAAATGCTGCAAATTTCATCTTAAGGAGAAAAGCAAGCAACCTGTCTGTGAATGCATTATTATTTCAAAGATCTTATTTCATTTCTATATGTTTGGAACTAAACATGTTTCTAAAGAAAAAGAAAATTCCTTCATAATTCAATGAATTCCAGGCAAACCCTGCCTCATCAAAGTTCTATCTGAAAGATGTTCTATCACACACAACTTAGATTTCAAAGCCAACCTCAGTTGGCGAAAACAACTCAAGTGATTTATTCAGGTCCCGGAATTCCCTCCACAGCTAGTCCAGTGCACTAGCACATCCGCACACAAACCCTGCTTTGCTCCGAGACCAGCAGTGGATGAGGCCCTCAGCATGCAACGCTGCACTCAACCGGTCACCTCTCGGCTTTCCCACCCTGAGTTTTGTTTTGAGAGTGTGAGACTCGGCCTCACCACTGAGGTGATCGACTGTCTCACAGTTGGCAAAGCTGCACCTGGTCCTGATGCCGGGACTTTCACCCACGGGAACCCACGTTTCAGTTCTTCCTACCAGCAGTTAATGTGAAAATCTGCTTTCGAGTTTGGTGTCTCTCCTATGTCTCTCAAAGCTCTGTTCTTTGATTCTAGCTTCCTTTCTCCCTTGGCTAAATGTTCCCCACCTTTACAGGGATTATTGAGAGGAGAATAACGGTACATTTTCTACTCATGATAGTGCCTTTTGCACTTCTTTCAGGAGAGTTAGTGAAGGTGAATAAACCAAGACATTGACTTGCCAGTCACTCTCTTACAATTATTCCTTACAATCATCTCTGGTTCTTTTTCTGCACAAAACCAGCTTATTCTTAACACTAGGCTCCATTTACTGGATGTAATAGCATATGATAAACATGAAAGAGAACATGTTGCCTCTCCTATCCATGAACTGATTTCATATGAAAAATCATAGGAGAACCCTTGACAGTTAGAGGTGAGCTGTCTCCTGTAGAGCTAAGCTCCCAGGAGGCTCCTGAAGTGGCCATCCCCCCAGAGTCCTGCACATGTGGCAGCTGAATGCAGAAGATGCAGAGCTCGTAGGATATCGGGGAAATGTGGGCATGTTAAAATCTACATACATTTGTCCTCGTTTGAAGGCTAACAAGTAGCGGCCATGAGCACTGGAAGGGGAGATGGGTTCAGGATCTGCACAGTCCTGCTCAGGAACTCAGAGGGCGGCTTCAGAACTGCTGCACTCCCCGACAACTTTCCCTTGGGAATTACTGACACCTTCTCCTCTCTCTTTTCTCAAGAAAGAACATTTGAAATCTTTAAAATGTAAAATCTGGACCCCCAGCTGCACTGCTCGGCAGTGGAGTGGTCCATGGAGTTTCGGAGGATGGTAAATGGAGTCCAACACAGCTCCTAAGGTATGCACACACATGCGGGGTTCATGCTGGCCAGACTTGGAGTGGGCATTTGGTCTCCTCCCATTCCTCCACCACCATGTCGGGCAGGGGTGGCTGCGAGCTCCCAGCCTCCACTGCCAGCAACACCAGAAGAGAGACACTCCAGACCCACAGCTGCGCGGTACATGGCGGCTCTGTGGCCGAGTGTCAGACTCACACAATAATGGAAGTTAGAACCAGGTCCTTCCCAGGATCTTTCACATTCATACGCTGTACTGTTCATTCTAGTTGCAACAAACTGGGGAGGTTGATGGGAAATGGGGAATTATAATGTCACACTAGAACTCACTATTGAATATACACATAAAGACATCATAACCCATTAATACCTGTAGGAAAGCCACAAAATGTAAGATAAGAGAGAAAGAAATACAGAGACAAGAGAGAGAAAGAAAAAGAAAAGGTGCCTGCTAGAGGAGCAGGCTGGGGTTGGGGTGGGAGGGAGTGTTAGGACATTGGTGGTGGGAATGGGGCAATGGTGGAGGGCTGGATGCTGGAACACTGTATGACAGAGACCCAATTATGAACACCCTTGTAATTATATATCTCACGGTGGTATAATAAAAATTAAGGGGAAAATGTAAAATCTTTAAAATTCTCAATTATCTAAACACATCTCAAACACAACAATACAAGTTCTGCTGTGATCAAAACTTCCCATGCGATTGATAATAAGTGCTCTAACAACTGTTCCTCTGAGCAGACTTGGTTAATGTTTAGGCCCTGATCATAACAGGTGCACAAAACCTGTGGAAAGAAAATATAAGTTTCTTTTCCCAGAGAAAGGTATAGAGACCACTTCATCAAAGAGGGCCTGACTGGAAATAGATGAACTCAATTCTGGATGATGCGGGGAGGCACCATTTACAAAGGCGGCAATGTGCAAGGCGTGAGAATGATTTTAAAGCAAGCGAGAAGATAAGAGTTTCATCTGCAACCAACTCGCATAAATCAGGGAGGAAAGGAGAACACAAGAATGAGACAAAGTTCCAGAGAGAATATTTTTTTTAAAATCTGTCTGAGACCTGGCCAGGACAAAACTGTGAAACAGGAAGAGCCAAAAATTAAGTATCCTCCAGTTGGTTTCCTCGTTGCTGGCAAACACTCACCTGACGCTTTGGATAAAGACTTCCTCAGACAGGTTAGATGGCGTGTTTTAGGTCTACCACCGGGCAAGTAATGGCGGACTAGGTTACATGCATGGTTTCCTCTCTCTTCATTTTCAAGATAAGAGAACTGGACCTCAGAGAGGTGAGCAAATAGTAATAAAGAGATAGCCTGGAACCATACAGCGTTTCACACAGGATTCCATCTCCTATCCCGTGCTTACTACTTAGTGATGACATCTGCTAGACCTTAAACCATTATGTCGTCTATTTTTAGTATTTTATTATTCTTACCCTGTGATCACCCTTCATTGATCACTTGATCCCTTGAACAAGGGCATGGATGCAGCAGTTATGTGTACCTAGGTCGAGAAATCAACGTGATGAGCGACCTAAAACCTGAGCTGCGCCAGGAGGAAGAGAAGCGGCATGGAATGCCTTCAAAGGCATCGAAGAAATAGCTAAAAGGACAAAGAACCTCCGGCTCCGGGCACATCTCTTCGACTCCACCATTCTCCCTGCATTAACATACACCACAGAGACCTGGGCCCTCACGAAGCAGGATGAGAATGCTATTCAGGTCTCCCAGAGAGCATCGAAAGAGCTATGCTTGGAATATCACGTCTCACTCAAGTGAGTGAAGGAATCGGAGTTCTGACCTCTGTCGCTATTCCAGAATCAGGGCGCTGTCTCGTTTGCCAAGGCATCGAAAATCAGATGGGCTGGACATGTAATGCGATTTGGAGACAACCGCTGGACTACAGCCATTACCGACTGGATCCCACGGGGATGTCAAAAGATCACGTGGCCGCCCACCTACAAGATGGTCAGACTTCCTTGTTAAGACCCTGAAGGAACGGTTTGAGGCTCTTCATATTCCTGAATCAACCAGATGCCATTGGGCTACATTGGCGCGTGATAGGGTCCAATGGAAATGTTACTGGCGCCGCTCGAGCAAATCGATGAATAACAGGATTCAAGTGATCAAGTGATCAAGTGGTCAGAAATTGAGAAGGTAGTAGTTGAGACATAACATGAGACACAGACACCTGTTCCAGCACTCAAGGCTCCTGTTCCAGAATTCGAGATACTTGTTCAAGTGTTCCTGAGACCGATCCAGTGTTCCTGACAATTCAATGAGTTCCTGATCGCTGCTCTCCAGAGACTCATACTCATATGATCACCGCTATTGCTGTTCCAAGTAGCCCCACAGACTTTGTTCCAGACACCCGACTTTACATAAAATATAGCAAATTGACTCTCACAAATTATGGACAGTGCAAACTATAGTCCGTTATAATCAGACAGCTAGAAACACTGTGTCTTGAACTTTGCTTTGGGTCCAAAAACAAGTTAGGATCCTAAAGTAACATGTATTATCATTTTGTAATTGAATTGTTTTTTCTTATCTTAATTTTCTGTACATTACTAAATATTTCTTACCTTTTCAATTTTTGTTAGTAAACTAATCAGGGGAGTTGTTGCAGGACTCCTTTAAGGGCCGCTGCATTTGGCTCAAAACATTAGCATACTAAAGGGCCTAGGTGAGGTGCAGGGAGGGAATACCTAAGGACATTTGACCCTCCCTGCTTTCCATAACAGTGGGAGGAAGGTCTGAGTTGCAGGGGTATAAACTAGCCAGTTTTCACTCTCGTGCGCTTCTTTGTGGGCGCTCTCTTTGTGGTTCGCACCCTTCTTGGAAGTCTTGTCTTCTACCCCTTTACAAAGCCTTTTACACGTGGTGGCGCCATCTTGGCCTACACGTGGCTGGGGTTCTAGCCTGGAATCCTAAGCACCGGGCTTTTCCTTTTGCTGATTTGTATGCCTGAACCTGTGATAAGTAAAGCCTTTTAAAACTGAAAAAAAAATAAGTGTTTTCTAAAGTCCTTTAAAATTTTGTTGGCAGTGCTGGGAATCAAAGTTATTTCTTTAGGAAAAATATTACTGCAAGTATGAACCTTCTTCAAAACTATTACCTACAATGCTTATGAAATAAAAGAATAAAGAAATAAAAGCACTCTTCACTTACTTAGATTACTAATCTATATCTGCTAATAAAATCCTCCTAGGAGAAAGATTTAATTTTTTGACCCTGAAATTTTGATCCAACACTATGATTCATACTACTTTAGCTATATTTACCTCCTAATCTCCAGATTAGCTGTCATCTGCAAACCAGTCATTTCCACTAATTATTTCATGGCTGTCGTGCTCAGCCTGTGCAGGGAAACCTCCGAGGAAGCACTTGAGTCTCTCAACTTTGGAGTTGCACCCTTGGCATTTGCATTTCCTCCAATCTTGGCCTTCCAGTTCTGTCAACTCAACCTTCTTCTTTTTCTCCATTATGCCACCCCCATTACATCGTCACAGTCTCAGTGGATTCTCATCACTTCTCAACTAATTGCAGTTATCTACAAGTCATGATGCTGCCTATGAATTTTTGGCCTTGCCTAAAAGCCCCCCCACCCCCGTTGGAGTCTGCCTGCTGGTTCTGCGATGCCAGGGTGATGGTGACCTATCTCAGCCCTTAGGGCTCTCAGAATCTGCTCGGTCGCAGTCTTTCCTTCCCTGCTGACTATTCCATGAGCTGTAGGAAAGAATGAGCTTCCTTAGATGGGCTCTAATTGACACCGCACTCCCTGAAATGGCTGCCTCCTCTTTCTCCTAGGAAAACTCCTGAAACCTCTGTGTCCATTCTAATCACTCCTCAGCTGGAAACCCTCCCTCAGGGCCAATGTGTCTCCTTGGTGCTGTCACGTGATTCCCTGGTGCTTAGTTACAGTTCCCAAAGTCACCCCCACACAGTCCATCCAGCCTACTGCCAGTCAAGCCCCAGAGCACAGGATTCCTCAGAAATGCAGAGTACCTAATTCAGTGAGCGGAAGAGACAGGACAGTTGTGAGTGCAGCTGCCTACAGGCGCTGTGGAGTGTTCCGAAGGGAGGACTTTGTCAAGTGGTTGAAGGAAAAACTAAGCCTATGAATAAAAGTTCAGGACAGAGTATGCAGGACAAAGGTTGATTCTTAAAAACAAATCTGTTTGGCTTAAGGAAATGTACTTTAATTGGATGGATGAGAAACTCAAGCGTCTATTATAGTGTAATCTGGCTGGTGTGGGGAAGTCACCAGGTGTGACAAAGGGGAAGGGACTCACCACACCTGAACTGGTCAACAACAGAAATAGGAGTTAGGAAACAGAGCTAAATTATAGGAAACTCTTGTGTGTGTGTGTGTGTGTGTGTGCATAATACCAATGGGAAGCGTAGGTAGTCCACACTAGACCTACACAAACTGCTCTTACAAGTTGGAGTGTGAATTTAGGATTATTCAACAATCTTCCCTTGTATTTATCAAACAAAATGACTCTATATGATATCATGCAAAATGCTAACCAAAATGCTTTACTGAATCTATTTTTATAATTTTTCCCACATTACACTAATTGACATTGAGTACAGAGCAAGTAATACCTGATTCTGCTGCTATTTGGAAGGTTTATATCAAAATTTTAATGTAGTCTTTTTTTAAAGAATCTCATCTTTCAAGTTTCTGCCATTAGAGTCTTGAGCCAGACTTAGTTCTCTAAATCAATTCTACTGCAATTTTTGGTGATAAAGTCTCTCCCACCTACAGAGCCTATTATAAATTCTGGAATCAGACACAAATAAACCCACTTAGCAACTTCTTTCTATAGTCTCAAAATTGACAGTGAGTCATTACAGTATTTTTTAATTTCAGTCTTTAAAAAGTTACTTCAAACAGTCTGAATAAAAGATGGAATATAAATCTAACATTCTCACCCTATCAATCTTTATGTGGTAACTAAACCTTTCTAAACACATGAGACTCTTCACTGTTCTAAGATTTTTCCAAGAAAATGCAGCTATGTGTCTTCAAAGTACATTAGTTCCGCCAGCGATCACAATGAACACAACCCCTACGCACTCCACGGACTCGGGAACTCCCCTGCTGGACATGACCTCCCTGGACATGACCTCCCTGGACGGAACCTCCTTATTCGATGTGAGCTTCTAGGTAGGGGGTGCCTTTGGCTTTGGCTACAAACCAAAATAGGGACGTTTCCTTGTGACATCCTCGTCTCCTCTCCTTCCCAACTCTTGACTCTTGAACTGGGTTTGGACACACAGGCCATAATAAAGTTGATTCGATTCTGAAGGGATATATCCCTTTTCTTTTGTTGAAAGAAATATTCTTTTTTCTTGCAGTGTTGGAAACTGAACAGAAAATATGCCAATGCACTGTAAAACCATTTTTGCCCAAACTCCCCAGGTCTGCAAAAAGAAACCCCTACTAAGATCTGTGCTCTGGTCCCAACTTCCACAAAGATTCTGGCAATCTATCTGTTGGAATTAAAAAATTCTCCTTCCCCTTACTTTCATACATGAACATTGGAACGCTGGGATGATCCCAGGGTATTAGGAAAGAATTCACTGTCGCGCAGGGTAGCTTCTGTTGTAAAGACTCAAATTATCATTGTCACGTATGCTGCCAAGTTACATGTGACCGTGTACCATATACTCATGCCTAAAGCCGTGTGCAAACACATCCAAATAATTAGTTTAAATTCTTAATAGGAAAGAGTTTGCCCAAGCATGTCCTTTTTAACACGGCTGTGACAAGACAACGCAAGGCACATGTCTCTAGACAGTTTCTGGACTGAGCACAATAAAAAGAAGAAATCAAGAGTTAAAGTAAACATTTGCATTAATTTCACGAAGTATTTATTTACATACACAAATAATTGCCCCCAGAGAGTCCATACCAAGCAAAGTAAAAATCAACCAAGGCTATGTTGGAGTCGTGCATTTGCAAATGTTTTGCAGAACTCGGGGGTAATTACAAACCGTGTGAGCGCTTCTGGACAAAATAAACTACAGTTGAGCAGTATTTAGGTCAATCTAATTTCCTCATTCTCAGGGGGAAAAAAAGAAAAGCATCCTGTGGAAAGAGAAGGGGAAAGCTACTGGACTGGTACAGGAGAGCAAAGTGCTGAGAAGGCTGCGTTGACCCGCAGGCGGCCTTCCGCAAAGCCCAGGTCGCAAAGGAGGGAGGCAGAAGCCCACAGACCACACTCCACCAGCTGACTCCGTGTTCCTTCTCCAGTCACAGTTTCTTTGCCTTGGAAGCTGAAGATCGAATGGTGCATTTTTCCATATTTAGTTGCTCTCGACCCAAGTCAGAAGGTAGAAGCCACCTGCTCACCACTGCCTCAGAGCACTGAGCACTTCCTGCTACCTGCTACCAGTCTGCTTAGTTATCGTCAGTGAGTGAAGGCTGAACAGACATTTTCAGCATGTCACTGAGACCCTGTCCCTGGATCAAAGGGACTTGCCATGTCTCTCATCCCAGGGCACTGCAGTGCCAGCACATGGCAGAGAGAATTCTCTAAGCGCTGTTATCAAGTCCATGATTTTTCCCTTTTTTATCCTCCTCTCCTTTTCCCCCACCTTACCTAGCCGATGGACGGACATTTCTAAAACTCTAGTTGCCAAGTGTAGGCCCTGGTGGGAACAGCATGAGCCTCCTTCTCTTCCTCCCTCTGAGGGTGGGCGTCTTCCCTTGTTTCCCTCTCCTGGAGCATGGTCTCCCTTCTCTTCCTCCCCTCTGGGGGTGGGCGTCTTCCCTTGTTTCCCTCTCCTGGGCATGAGTCTCCTTCTCTTCCTCCCTCTGAGGGTGGGCGTCTTCCTTGTTTCCCTCTCCTGGAGCATGAGTCTCCTTCTCTTCATTCCCTCTGAGGGGTGAGCATTTTCCCTTGTTTCCCTCTCCTGGAGCATGAGTCTCCTTCTCTTCCTCCCTCTGAGGGTGGGCGTCTTCCCTTGTTTCCCTGTCCTGGAGCATGAGTCTCCTTCTCTTCCCTCCCTCTGAGGGTGAGCGTTTCCCTTGTTTCCCTCTCCTGGAGCATGAGTCTCCTTCTCTTCCCTTCCCTCTGAGGGTGGGCGTCTTCCCTTGTTTCCCTCTCCTGGAGCATGAGTCCTCCTCCTCTTCCTCCCTCTGAGGGTGGGCGTCTTCCCTTGTTTCTCTCTCCTGGAGCTGGCTCACAGAGCCTGGTCTGTGAGGACATGACAAGGACCTAAGACAGGCTTCTGCACAAGGGGGTGGGGTGTGAGTGTATATGTGTGTGCATATGTGTATGTGTACATGTGTGTGCATGTGTGAAAGGATGTGTGTGCATGTGTCTGTGCACGTATGTGACATGCATGTGCATGTGTGTGAAGGGATGTGTGCCATGAAGGTATGTGTGTTCATGTGTGTTTGTTCATGTGTGTACATGTGTGCATAAAGAGGCTGTGTGTATGTGCAGTGGGTGTGTGTGTGAGTCTACATGGAAGAATAGTATGTGTATCCATCTGTGTGAAGGATGTATGTGCGTGAATGTGTGTGTGCATGTGTGAAGCTAGTGTGTGTGCATGTGTGTATGCATGCACTTGTGTGCATGTGTGAAGGGAAGTGTGTGTATGTGTGAAGGTGTTGGGCTCTGAGCTGCTAGCCTTAGGGCCCAGCATTTTCCCACAAGACCCTAAGGGAAGGTCCCAGAAAGGGACCCTGCCCATAAGGTTACACCAAAACATCTGTGCTTATCTGAGCTAAGGTGAGGCAGAATGCCTGGTCTTCTAACCTCAGATCACAGGGATATGTAAATCAATGATTGTTACCTTGATAATATTACCTTGCAAATGCTAAATCTGTGATTGTCATTTGTTCTGCTATTCCAATGGCCCAGGAGCTTACAAATGCCCTGTGATGTGTGATTGTACCCCCCCTGCACCAAAATATTGTATAAAAAGGCTTAAACTGTGTCCAGTAAATTGGCGCTGCTATCCAGAGCTCCCACTGCCATCCGTGTTGTTCTTTCTTTCTTCTTCCTTCCTTCCTTCATTCCTTCCTCCCTTCCTTCCTCCCTCCTTTCCTCCCTCCCTCCCTTTCTTCCTTTTCTTCCTTTCTCAGCAGTAGCAGCATCAAGGCAAGAGTTTCTCCCAAGTCCATCCCTCTCCTTTTTCCACAGGGATGGAGTCTGGCAAGATCTAGGTCTTCCTCATTTGTGCGGGGCTGCTGGCCCAGGGCCCCCAACATGAAGGAGTGTGTGTGTGCATATGTGAGTGTGTATGAAAGGGTGTGTGTGTGTGTGTGTGTGTGTGCTGGGTCTGGCGTGCAGGCCACGTTGATACTCCTTTCCCAGCATCCCTAGTCTTTCCTCCCCAGAGCACCAACTTGGGAACAACGGCTGCCACGAGCGGAGTTTGGGGCTCGCTGGCTTCATTACACCTCCCCACTTGCCATCATGATTAAAGATTAGAAGTTGGGCTCATCATTCTCTTTCACTAACTCAGACAACTAACAGGTCTTGATTGGCTTCTAATAATAAACCTTAGGGCAGAAGACCCTACGGATTCTCAGGGGTGTTCACAAACATAATTGGCATTTAGCTGTTTGCTGGAGAGATAGCACCAAAGCTAGGAGGCTCACCTTGCCAGCAGCTGACCTTGCTTTGACCCGGCCATGCTCATATCTCCCAAGAACCACCAGGAGTGTTCTCTGAGCACAGAGACCCAAGTAAGGGCTGAGCACTGTTGTGTGTAGCTCAACAGAAGCTCCCACTCATGTAATGCCTTCCAGAAAGAACATTAAAAGCATGCCAAAAATTAAAAACTTTTTATGGTTTGGTCAGTGAATAAAAGCAAAAATATTCAGACTGAGGGATTCCAATGAAACTCAGATTTTTTTTTTTTAACAGGGGGGAAAATAAAAGTAACAGAAGCAGGCAAATGACTGCTGGGATTCTGCTGAGAGTTATATTTGAGGACCAAGTACTAAGAGAAACAACTGTGTATCGAAGGCAGAGAAAAGCAGTTTAGGTGGAGAGGAAAGAAAAGGGGGTAAAAGAAAAAGAAAGAACAAGTGAGAGGAAAGGAAGAAGAAGAGAGGGAAGGAAAAAAGAAATGGAAAGGAAGGATAGAGAAGAATTTAGTGAATGTTTTGAAAAACTAAGGTCTGCCCACAACTAACGTGAAAACAACATGCCTTTAATATGGAAGTATGAAACTGAGAGATGCAGGCAAGGTCATTTAGGCACGCTTCAGAGTGAAAAGATACTGCCTAAATCCTATGGACCAGAAAATGAATGCTCAGGTGAAAAGAAAGCTCAAAGTAACTGACAAAACAGACATTTGATAGAAAATCTTCCTGAAGGTGTTTATTGAGTTGTTATTATTATCCTTGATATATATTTTCAGAAGAGAAGTCCAGCATGGTTTTATTCATGCAGTTTTTGAAAAAGTGGATTAAAAATAGTCAAAGTCATTTATAAATAGAAAATGACACGTATCCCAGTCACAGCACTAGCTGCACTGACCAAAACTGGAAGCTCTTTTCAGACAATAACTGCTACTGGGACAAGACATCCACGGCAGCTTTAGCATTACCTCACTTCAGTAAGAGGACAGCAGCAATATTAACCAACTGTCCTCCATGAATCATCAAAGATGAAGGAAACGGCCACGCGTTATTTCTCTCACGGCATATAGCGCGATACAATCCTGTCAGTCACACCACCTGAATGCCCTTAAGCAACACTTGCTCTCATTGGTCCGGGATCGAGTCCGGCAGACGTTTCTCCACACTGACACAGAAGTGAAGGTATACTACATGGCATAATATGAAGATATTTTTAGGGAAGCATTTAAAACTATAATAGTGTCATTTGCTGTCCACGGAACTCTAGATTCAGATGATTGAATCTAATTATTTCATTAAAATATTCTACACTGCCTCATAGCTAATTTTCTTTCCTAGGTACCCATGCATACAAAGCAGCGCAATAAGAAATTCCTCAGATATTTCAGAAGAGTAGATTAAGTGGTGTACTAGGATGATGTCAATTTGTTTTAAAATATTTGCAAGAGCGGTTTTGAATAGATGAGCAATTGCTAGGGAGGGGTGCAGTAGAGCGCAGTCACAGGCGAGGCTGAGGTGCTGTTCTCTACCTACAAGGAATCCCAAGGAAAATCCAGTCCAAAGGAGCCTAACAACAAGATGGACAGCTTAGACAGGACCTTGGCAGCCTTCAGCAGAAAGCAGATAGACCAGTGCGTCCCTTCCCTGACGAGGTGCGTCTTGAAACTGGCTGTGGAAAATTAAAACCCTGCTAAAGGGGCCAGCGAACTCCATGCCCTATATTGCTGGCATCACATTCATTAGGATGCGAACAGATTTTCATTTCATGTTCTTTTTAACTGTGACACGGAGCACTTTCGAACTGTTTTAGCTGGGTGGATCCAGGTGAGCTGATGAGCGTCAGGAGCTGCTGGTGACTCTGGCTGCCCCAGTCTCTGTCACCCCGTCACTGCAGGGAGGAGGGGAAGCAGGAGATTCCTCTCTGCCTCCTGCTCTTCCTGCTGGCTGCTTCCTACTCCGATCTGTCCACTGGTGGCTTCTGAGAAGCCAGGATTTGTTTTGTTTTAGGGGAAATACATTTCAGGTATTTCAAAATGTGGAACTGTGCATGGAGTGTGTCTTATGCTAATTCCTGACCAGGAACCCAGCTCAGGTACCAAGGAATAAGGAGCTACACAGCTCCCTTCAGGGATAACACAAACTGCGTTTGCATCCAAGTTCAGCAAGATTGCCAGACACAGGCTTCGTCTTCTACATCTTTCCTTTCAATTTGTCGCACTCTACCCCTTATTTTTCTACCTGAGAAATTTCTTATTCATTTGGAATATTATAAGTATCCTGCATAGATATCTTCATGATCAGAAACAGAAATGACAAAATAAGTCTTCCCAAAATGTCTTTGAGGCAATTTCAGGTATTTTAGAGGCTGCCTCCTAATGTGTCTGTATACACTGAAAATCATTAAAAACTTTTAGAGAAAATGAAAAAATAAATAAAAACTTTCAGGAACAGAGTGTTTGTAAAACCTTCCCTCATACACATCTCGTATTCAGATTCTCTACCCACTAATCACGAGTAATTGTGTTTCAGAATGAGTAAAATGGAGGCTGAGCAGTTGTTTCCCCTCTTCTCTTCTGGTTTTCCTTTCTCTACACTATCTACAATTTACTGAAGCATTGTTATAAACACACGCATTTCCCAGGATGGCATAAAGACACACAGAGCACTTTGGGGTTGCCTTGGGGAGAGGAGCACACCAACATGGTCTCCCTGGTCATCGCCGAGAGAAGGCACAGACTTCCACACCCACAGGGTGGAGGTGGAGGGGAGGAGCAAACACGACAAATAACTCAGACAACAGGAACATGAAAAAGCCACTTTCACAGCATTCTCACATCTAGAACATGGATGGGCTCAAATGTCTTGCTTAAGGACTGCATAGAGAAAAATAAAGGAAAATTTAAAAAACCACCATTGTGGAACTCTGGATTCACTTGAGCAAATACACCCAACAGGCAATAAGCTCCTTGGCACTGTGAGCTCAAACCTCCGTCAACACACTTCATGTAGAGATTTAAAGTTATCTATGTGGAGTATTTGACAAGCCAAAAACCAGTAGCAGTTATAGGGCTCCTCCCTGCGACCTGAAGGATTGGTTTGAGGCTCTTCCTGTTCCTGGAGTGAGCAGATGCCCTGGGTCTGCACTAGCATGGGGCAGGACGTATGGACATGTGATGTGGAGTTTGAGCAGCAAACATCTGGGAACTCTCCTACTGGCTGTCTTTCTCGCACACGCTATTTGCTTAGCCCTTTGCAAGCACAGATGCAGCGCTTTAGAGCGGGGTTAACTTTCACACATGAGAGAAATGCCTCTTTCGCAAGGCTGGATGGAATTAGATTGTCCTTATGTATTCACAATGAACAAACCAACAGCCCAGAAAATCAGGTGACTAGGTTTAATTTGCAAATTAGGTTGGTACGATGTCAAGGATACATAATAAGTTAATGACAGCAAATTTATAAATTTAATGCTTCTAAAATTAATATAATTTGGCCAGTATTTCTCACAAATTCAAGACAGCTTCAGGAAATATTCATGCCTGCTCATCATTCACGAACAGCCCATAGGTAACAAGTTTAGGAAGTCAAATTATTCTCTTACGGCCGTATCTGGTTTAATGTCATCTTTAAATTTTGTTCATGGTTTAGAGCTGGCTCCTTGCCCAGGATCCCTCTCTGGTGTCAGACAGATGTGGGGTTGGCCATGAACCAGGCAAACATCTAAGTCACTCCCTATGTCTCTGGCCCCCTTTGATTTGGGTTAAGAACTTTCAAAAGTAACTTCATGCTATTCGGATAAACACCATTCAGAAATAAGCAAATACTGACACAACAGAAATGAAGGGCATGTCTTCACTTACCACAGGGGAGGGGAGGAGGGCAGTGGACACTGGGCCAGGGGTGTAGGAGCAGGGGTGGGATGGTGGGATGTTTTATGCATGAAAACCTGACATTTTCAACACTGTGAACAGCACAGGGCTTAAAAGGGGTTAACTATTGAAGGAGGGCCAAAAGGTACCAGTAACGTGCTTTCTCTGCAAGTGATTGGCCTGGGTTGAATCCCAGAGCCACAAATGGTTCCTAAGCAAAGCCAGAAATTAGTGTGGGGCATATCCAGGGGCAGTCCCCTCATAAAACAGAAGAAAAAGAAAGAAGAAAGGAAGGAAGGAAGGAAGGAAGGAAGGAGGGAGGGAGGGAAGGAGAAAGGAGGGAGGAAGGAGGGGGAGGGGGAGGGGGAGGGAGGGAGGGAGGAAGGAAGGAAGGAAGGAGGAAGGAAGGAGGAAGGAAGGAAGGAAGGGAAGGAAGAAGAAGGGGAAGGAGAGAA
The DNA here is from genome assembly GCA_021461705.1 of Cryptotis parvus. Classification (NCBI taxonomy): domain Eukaryota; kingdom Metazoa; phylum Chordata; class Mammalia; order Eulipotyphla; family Soricidae; genus Cryptotis; species Cryptotis parvus. Next base: position 379,029 of record JAJIBD010000484.1, read on the forward strand.
GAAAAGAAAGAAAGAAAAGAAAGAAAGAAAGAAAGAAAGAAAGAAAGAAAGAAAGAAAGAAAGAAAGAAAGAAAGAAAAAGAAAGAAAGAAAGAAAGAAAGAAAGAAAAGAAAGAAAAAGAAAGAAAGAGAGAGAGAGATGTGGAGGAGGGAGGGAGATGGGAAGGAGGAAACAAGGAAGGAAGGAAGGAAGGAAGGGAGGAAGGAAGGAAGGAAGAGGAGGGAGGGAGGGAGGGAGGAAGGAGGGAGGGGAGGGAAGGAGGAGGGAGGGAGGGGGAGGGAGGGAGGGAGGAAGGAAGGAAGGAAGGAGGAGGAAGGAAGGAAGGAGGAAGGAAAGAAGGAAGGAAGGAAGGAAGGAAGCAAAGGAAGGAAGGAAGGAAGAAGGGAAGGAAGAAGAAAGAAAGAGAGAGAGAGAAAGAAAGAAAGAAAGAAAGAAAAGAAAGAAAGAAAGAAAGAAAGAAAGAAAGAAAAGAAAGAAAGAAAGAAAGAAAGAAAGAAAGAAAGAAAGAAAGAAAGAAAGAAGAGAAAGAAAGAAAGAAAGAAAGAAAGAAAGAAAGAGATGTGGAGGAGAGAGGAGATGGGAGGAGGAGCAAGGAAGGAAGGAAGGAAGGAAGGGAAGGAAGGAAGGAAGGAAGGAAGGAAGGAAGGAAGGAAGGAAGGAAGGGAAGGGAGGGAGGGGAGGAGGGAGGAGGGAGGGAGGGAGGGAGGGAGGAAGGGGAGGGAGGAAGGGAGGAATGAAGGAGGGAGGAGGAAGGGAAGGAGGGAGGGAGGGAGGGAGGGACGGAGGGAGGAAGGTAGATGTGATGAAAACTTTGCATTAACCAAGTAACTATTTTTAAAACACTGCATTTGTACTTGGCGAAGTATTTTCCTGTACATAGTTTTATTAATATTTCTAGCATAGAGTGACCTTCTCCAGACAAGAGCTGAGTTCTTGGAACAAAAATTTCCTTTTTTGAATGTTATCTGAAAAATATGGAGCTTATGTTTATGGTTCTGCTTTGATAAATCATAGAAATCGCAAGACAATACATTTAGCAAGCTCTGAGTACTCAGTATCTCAGACCAGGAGCTTCCTTCCACATCCTTAACTAATAATGCAGTGTTTTTTTGCATTGGTTCCTTTAATTAATAATGCAGTGGTTAGGGTAGAGCCGCGCAAAGAGAGGTCTTCAGGTGAGTCCGCCACAAACTGCTTCTGATTCAGTTCAACTCCTGATTTCCATGGGGCATAAAACCAAACTCTTAAATCAAAGTATAAAGTGTTCACTACAGATCCCTGTGCACTGGCCATTACAGAGGTTTCTAGAATTTTATGATCTGGGTCATAAAAGTGGAGTTTTCTCAAGGATTGGTGAGTAATGGGTGTTTGGGGATTTCTTATCTGTCCTCTAAAGCCACAAATGTTTTGAGGAAAATGTAGGCACAGCCTTCTGAATGTTAGAGTTGTATGCTACATGGGCAAAGAGCATGAGACCCAAGCAAAGACGGTCAGAACACAGAGGGGGTGAGCCTGGACGGCTCAAGGCAGGGAGAAGAGGAGGGAAATTCCACATGGTGACATCTGAGCAAAGAAAGAAATCTTTCTTTCTTTCTTTCTGTCCGCTCTTTGCTGAGCGGACAGACATAGAGGCAGAGCTGCTACTTGCTCTCCCTGTGCCCAGCCCCTCACAAGAGGCCCAGGAGAGATGGCGGGTTCTAGCCCTGGCCCGCCAGCCCAGCAGAGCCTTGCAACAAGCCAGGCGACCTCCCACTCCATGAGGGCCTCCATTTTCCACATCGGACTTCTCTCTCGTCAGAACTCCACCCAGCAGACCAGCCTATTACAGCCACGCGGTTCATCATTAAATGCTGGACTTAGAGATGACTGCAAGAGTATGGTACCTGCAGCAGAGCCTGGCAAGCTACCCGTGTTGTATTTGATATGCCAAATACCAGTAACAATTATAGACCTCATTCCGGAATGGATTGTGGCTCTTTATGTTCCTGGAGCAAGCAGATGCCCTTGGGCTCTACTAGCATGAGACAGGACATATGGAGATGTTACTGGGGCCCGCTCGAGCAAATCGATGAACAAGGGAAGACAGACATCTGAGCAGCTGTGAGAGAAACACTCAGCTCTGCATTGGCTGGAGGCAGAAATTCATCAGAGAAAAATGTCTCAAATGCATCTTGGCCTTATCCTGTACCCAGTGCCTCAAGGGCGGGAGGAAAGGGCAGGAATCATCTAGAAGCTTATGGCAAACACTCTCAGGTTTGGGCAGGTCACTATGGGGGTAGTTCAGCTTTCCCAGACCTAGAAATGCACCAAACTCACTGGATTTTGTTTCCCAAGCTATGGCCCTTTGCTCTGAAGGCCATGAAGAGACTTTCATGAACAGGACTCTCCAGGTATACTGAGGAATTCAGACCTCACAAAAACACCAAGGGTCTTCCAGAAGCGCTGAGGACAGGCGGGTGAGTGCCCTGGACCAAGGGACAGTATCCACTGTTGTGTTTCCACACAAACTTTTCTGTACAGCACAGTTACACCCCCTCCACACAACCAGTGAACACTTACAGTTACTGCCCAAGGGCCTGGAGGCGTGGGACTCCCCAGAGAACAAAGCTAACAACTGCACCCCTCAAAACTGCACCATCAGGAGACACCAAGCAGAGAGCATGAAACTTCAGACTCTTGCTTCACTCCCGAAAGGGAGGAAAGGACAATCATATAATAAATATCATCATTTCAAATGTCTAATTTACAATGAAATATTAGCGTGAATAAACTGTGCCACTGTCAAACGCTTTTCATCACCAGAAGTGGATGTTCATGGAGGTAAAGCGGGGGCTTTGGTGGCGGTGAAATGTGGGGACATACACAAAAGAAGCACGAAATCGTGATTGATGCCTGCAATTCAGATTAGCAAATCCAGGCACAGAAAGGGTCAATTTCCTTAAATAGAAAAGAAGAAAATAAGACTTTCTGGGCAACACAGTCAAATAAACAGATCGTGCCTTTAGATGTAGTCATCAACGGTTTATTTTAAATAACATTCTTAAAAAAACACCTTAAAAACTTACATAGACCATCATGGAAGAGATGACTCTTACCCGAATCTCTGCCCCCTACAGACAGCACAAGCAAAATCACTGGACACATCCCAACTGGGCTGGAGGCCAAGACCACTGGACAAGTCTTGTCACTTCTAAACCAGGCAGCTCTAAACAGTAGCGAAGATGCTTAGACAAGAACAGTCACTGGGACCTCCCTGTGCTACATCTGAGAGGGCAGTAATACACCGACTAGACGCAAATATTTGGGTCATTGCAGCATCTTGAGGGACTTCTCAGAACCGACTCTGATGCCTGTAGTCCTCCGGCTGTACCGCTGTCACTAGTTCTCCGGTTGTACCGGGTCACCATCTATCTCCTCTGCACTGATTCTCTCTGCTTTGGGGCCACCCACTAGTGGTCAGGAGCGACTCCTGGCTCTGAGCTCATGGATCACTTCTGGCAGAGTCCAGGGAGACACCTGAGCTGCTGGGGTTTGAACAGGGACAAGCCACAGCGCAAGGAGGCGGCTTAATAACTGGAATATGTCTCAGGCCCCCTGGAAGTCTCTTAGTCCCGACCTACAGGCTTCTCTTTTGCACTCCGTCGCCGTTGCTCTCTGGCCCCGATAAGCGATATTTTTTTGCATTGCCTCCAGGTTATACTTACTCTGACCAGCTGAAAGGAGCACCTTTATTCTCCACTTTTGGGGGAGCTCCGTCATCCTTTCAGAGGGAGGACAGGGTCAGATTCTAGAACAGACCACACAGGGGCCAACATTCTCTGGCTACTTTCATGCAGGAAATAAAAATGCGTGGTTTTGAAGTTTTGAATGTTTTAAAAATTGTGCTTGGGGCCAGAGCAATGGTCCAGCAGGTAGGGCATTTGCCTTGCATGCGGCTGGCCCATGCCAGCCAGGGTTCGATCCCCAGCATCCCATATTCCCCACCCCCAACCCCAGCACAGCCAGAAATAATTCCTGAGGGCAGAGCCAGGAGAAAGCCCTGAGCATCACCGGGTATGACCCCCAAAATGCAAAAAATAAATAGACAGATAGATAGAGAGAGAGAGAGAGAGAGAGAGATGGATGGATGGATGGATGGATGGATGGATGGATGGATGGATGGATGGATGGATGGATGGATGGATGGATGGATGGATGGATGGATGGATGGATGGATGGATGGATGGATGGATGGATGGATGGATGGATGGATGGATGGATGGATAGACAGACAGACAGACAGATAGATAAAAGTGTGCTCTATGAGTGAATCCGTTAGTTGAGAGATGCTACCTGTATTAAGTCGGGCGTGAGCCCAGCATCAAGAACAGCATCAAGAGGATGCTCAAGGAGGATCTCGACAGATTCAAGTACTCCCTGAGAGTCTGGTAGATCATGGAGGAACGTTTGGCAAACGTCTTTTCATGAGTTGACAACAATTCCATTTCCAGTCCACGCACACTTCTGGGGTAAGACTGTGCTTCCTCTGGCAAAGGGTCTGCTGGCTGCAGAGTCACAGGACACAACTGATGCCCCCAATTACAAAAGGTCAGCCCAAACGTCTGTTGGTTTACAAAACCAAAATGGAACAAACAGGCTGCTTCAAATACATCTTGGCTGTCAAAGTCCTGAGTAGACTTTGTAGCGTGAACATAAAAGAAAGCCGGAGAGAGAAAGCGCTGGTTTTGTAAGAGTTTCTGCAAATATTTTTACCGAGCATTTAAGCCTCAAAGTGACCTAGCAAGGAAAGGAAGAGCCTGCATTTGTACGGGGTGACCTAGTTTCCAGAACTAAATATTCTGCTGCACTCCAGGTTCTGTGCCTGATGGCTTTCAAAGTCTCCAAGCCTTGAGGCATTTCCTTAGTCTTGCGAGGATTGGGTTCTGTGGGGCTCTTTGCAATTTGGGAGAAGAAAACTGTGTTTCAACACAAATGGAAAAAATGTTAAGACACTCCAATGTTAAAGCAGTCTATATCAAATGAATTATCTCAGAAGAAAAGCATAAAAAATGGACTCTTGATGTACATCAATTTTAAGTCAATTATGTATCATAACGTGATTTCATAAAATGCTCAGATGGTAAAAATATATCATTGTATGTGTTTTACCAAACAATGGCTCATTCACTTGTAGTTGAATGCTATCAAAATGGGGCATCTTGTCAAGAAATAATAAATGGATTTTTGTGGGGTTGATATTATAAACCACATTTCAAAATTCACTTTGAATTATACATTGTGTCATTTCTGAGCCTCTGTCCCCATTAAGGGCTCCCCCGGAGACTGAAATGTTTCCTCTGCTCCGTGTCTCTGATCATCTCCAAGTTATCGTAAACAAAAACACTTTAATGATCCATTTTTATCCCAGAGCTTAAATGAAAAAAAATCAATAACACACACTTAAAAGCTCCTGAATCCTAGATGCAATGCTTCATTTCTTTCAAATTTACTCTTATAAATTGTTATTTCACAAATGGACATGCCATAGTTCTTCTCCTGGGTTATGACAACTTTTGCAAGAGAAGAAACCTAACTTTCTTGTTTAGATAAAATCTGGTATGTGTGTAAAACTATGAATACCAGGCCAAGCCATACGGTGTAATTATATTTTTAAGAAACAAATTACACCAAACACGGACATATACTTCCAAAAGAGCTTGACAGCATATTTAGCTTCTTTAGCTATTAATACTTCAGTGGCTATTTTTTTGGCAAAACCCAGTTACCAAATATTCAATTAAATGGATCATTAATTGATACAAATTTATTCACCATTAATTATGGTAAGTAGCATTTTAACATTTGCTGTATTTATGAGCTAGATACACACTAACAATATATCAATCTGCAATAAGTTATTGAGTGTTAACAGCACACCTGAAGTAGTCTGCAGAGTTCACAAAATAAGGGATGCCGAAACAAAGGTTTTACTCTTTGAACAAATGATCCATTGATCTAAAATGCCACACAAGTTATGAAAAGGTTCAAAACTGATGAACACTCATTTTCACTGACGAACTTTCTGGAACCCGGCTCTCCTTTATCCTCCACCCGCTATTTCCGTTCCATCCTGCTCAGGGCCTCCATCCGGTGCTTCTCTCCTGGATCCTTCCTCCTCTCTCCTCAGCACCTCTCTTCTTTCTTCCACCTCTGAGGCATGTGCCATGTTAGATTCCAACTCTTTCCATGGACCAAGCTTCCCACAAACTCATCTGTTTGACGCCCTCCATGCCTCACCGTTTCTTTCTTCCTAATTTAGAGCAAACTCATTTCTTCTCTAGTCCCTCATTTCTGCAGAAACCAGGACCTTCAAGGTCAACACTCCCTTGGCAATAGCAAATCATTGCCCAGGTGTGGAAGGCCAGAGCTTGAATCTCACATGTGAGCAGCTACGGGCACCCACGCTCAACCCAACGCCAGCCTCACTGTGTGACTCAGTCAGCCACATGCCACTCGGGCGCTCCGGTGCTTCTTCTACCCTCAGCCACATTACGGGCAGCTCCCAAATTCCTGAGATCCACCTCTCTCCTCTGGCTTTACATTTCTACTTGATTCATCACGTCCGTGATGATCATCCATCAATATCTATCTTGTCTGATCTTCTTACAGATTTCTGTATACATTTTCCAATTCATGCTGGATCGATGAAACAGCTCAAAGTACAAATGGGCTTAAACAAATGTCTTGTTAAAAAAATAATGAAAATAGTATCTTTTTTCATTGTTTTCTTGGCCATCGACTTGCTCATTCTTTTTCTGATTTCAGTTAAGCGGTTACCGTGTCCAGAAAGAGCTTTTTTCTCAATGTTTGTGGTGTTCAGTCTACAACTTGCCAGCTGTGAGTTTAAAATCTATCTATGTTTTAATATAAGATCTATACAATTTGTGCATGCATGTATGTATGTGTGTAACGCAACACACAAAATCAACATGCAAAAATACACAGGGGTGCATACATACACACCTCTACTTCCCAGGAGTATTTGCCCATAACACAATCCAAAATCATCCTTATGAAATACAGGCTTTCGTCAGGTCAGATTTTCAGACTGTTCATTTCCTTAAATCAACACCTCTCCCCCAGGGAGTCCTCCGTGAGCTGCGGGCCTACTTGAAGATTAATTGCTACTGAAATACAGCATGCATTTCTTACTTGCTCTCACTTGCTATTTTCTCAGGAGGAACGCTATTTTCCTTTTGTCCTCTTAAGAAAGTCTACAACCACTCCAGCCTCACCTTAAATGTCATGGTCTGTAAAGGTCCCTGATTCCCGTATTAAAACAATTGCTTCTTTGACACTATATACCTTTTAGACTGTCTGCTTCATTTCTTATATTTTATATTGATTGACTTTATATCCCTAGTACACATATATTGTAACTCCCAGTATGAAACAGGAGCTCACGGAGGAGAGGAAATGCATCTTGCTAATCATCAGAACCCTCTATGGTCTAAACTAGGTGTTGCTTAGGAAATACTTCAATGCCTTACTATTTCTGCAGATTTATGCCTTAAATTTTTAACTGACCAACTAGGAAAATCAAAGCATATTAGATGAAAATTTTCTCTATGCACTATTTTCATAAAGTCTGAGAAAGAGCATCAAAAAGTAGAAAATATTATGTCAGATACTATGTTATTGTTTAGAAATGTTACTGGCGCCCACTCGAGCAATTTTTAAACAATATTATTAATGGTAGAATTTTAAAACTGATAAAATCTTAAGTTAAGAATAAAACTTCTCTCATTTCAGCTAGAATTATGCTAAAACAATGAAAGTGTACATGATACCAATGTTATAATCGCACTATAAAGTCAGTTTTATTTTCATTAAGATTAAGAACTAGAACTGCCAACTAAATTTTACCAACATAAACACTGTTGACCTGTTTTAATGAAGTAAGAGTTTTTGTTATAAATTCGTTGATTATTCAACTGAACACCAGTAGGAGAGCAGAGATTGTTGCCTGGGACCAGTGAGAATCAAACCCTGAGATGAGCTCCTAGGATGAACGCACAGGTGATGAGGACAGTCACCTCCACCCCCGGTCTGCAGAGCAACGTGCTCTTGCGAGCAGGGAAGCACTTCTGTGGTTAACACCTTTGCTCTCTGCACTGATAGGTTCGTCATTCCTGGCTTAGCCTAAGCTTGATACCATTGTTTGATATTTAGCGTATGAAGTCGCCTCCTGAACACAAGCTGTTAGCATTTGCCTTCTTTCATTCCAAGTCAATGCCATTGTTTTCAAGAAGTATAACTTTAGAAAATTTCTAAATAATCCTGCATTATTTCTATGCCGGATATTGTGAGTTTTTTTCAGAAAGGTTATTTAGCGTTGGCCTCACTGAAATAATATTAGCAACTCTCAATAAGAGTCATTGTGGCACAAAGTCAATTTATCAAAAATTGTGAATAATGGATCTTGGATAAATATGCGTATTTGTATCTTTCATTTTCCCACAGAAAATAATCACAATGGTCAAAGAAACAAAGCTATAATTAAGTTGCTAAAAATGACTATTATATTCTGCTACAAGGTGACAGGTATGAAAAGTGTCTAATTTAGCAACAAACGCCCACTACATCCAAGAGCAGCCTACAGCCTAACTCACTCACCTCACAAAATCAATACATTTGTATCTTGGTTAACCTCTGACAAACAATTCCATTTTGGGAGGTCTCATAAGGTAACATTTTTGAAATTCAAGCTTGCTTTAATATTTGTGTGATTTTACAAGTTCTGAGTACGGTTGGCTCTAGAGTAGGTGCTGTTCATCCCGAGCAAGACAGATTATATGCACAATAAATACAGTCTGCCAGCTGGAGAAAAGAGACAGAAATGAACTGTGTGCTTGAGTCTCGTGGCTGAAAAGTAGGAGCATCTTGGGAATGAGCTCAGTGTGCTAAGCGTATCCCCTGAAGCCCTCAGGAGGAGGTATTTCTGCTGCAAGTTACCTGCGCCTGGCACGGCCATTCTCCAATCAAAGTGGGCAGCGATGCTCATGACCATATTCCAAAGCGTCTCCCTCAATAAGTAAAGCTGAGTTTGATGTTCTGATATTAGACCACCAAAAAAGCTTCGACACCAAAAATGTTGCTAAAAAGACAAAGAAGCATAAATAATGGCTAAAGGGTCAATGATCACGGAGACAGAGAACTATTAAAAAAATAAATGTTCAAGTACAGAATTTCAGAATGCACGATGCAAAAACTGGCATAACTGAAGGAAGAAAGAGATTCAACAAGAGCTGGGCACCAACATACATGCCAACTATTGATAGAATAGTCTCAGTTACTGACTGAACAACTGATAGATCATTATCACAAGATAGAAGCCGACCAACTCCATAAGCCAGCCCGACACAGACCAGCACCAGCGCTGCAAGTTCCTCTCGGTGCCCTTGTACTGCTTCCGGGATAGTAGGCTGTGAACACGATTCACTTAATATGAAATTTCTAAAATAATACAAATGGTAACTATGATCAAAGACAAAAGCAAATCTAGATCCCAGACTGTGGTGACGAGAGCGAACACTTTGAATCTTTGGCAAGAACACAGCAGAACTCTCATGACGTGTTGGGCAGTAAGTCTGCTGATGGACAGCAAAAGCAGAAGCAAGAGTCCAGCGGGGTTTGGTCAAAAACTTTACACCTCCGTGCTGTGAAGGCCACCATCAAGAAGATAAAAGGGATGGACAGAGAAGATGGGAAATTTGCAAATCAGACATTCTAAAATGGATTGCATGTACAAAACTTAAAGATGGAACTCTCAATTACAGAAATAATAGTCTCCATCCGAAAAGTAAGCAAGTAATCTGAACAGGCATTCCTTTAAAGAGGACCACGTGAACAGGATCATGAATCCCGGCGACTAAATGAAACTCCATGGGCTCCTCCTCCAGCTCACATTCTTCCTTCCATGCATGTCTCCACGACTGTCTGCCTACTTCCACTCACGAGGAACCTGTTTCTCTCTTGAACACACATGTCTCTCTCCCCTCACATATCTGTAAGTGTTTCAATAAAACGACCTTCCTTCACTGAAAAAATAAAATCTTTTTTATTAGAGAGAATATCCAATACATACATGAAGATTTCAACATATTTAGCCTTATGTGAAATGAAACCAAAATTCAGCACGAGATGCTACCTTGTAGTTACTAATGGGTAAAATTAGCCAAAAGATCATGCCGGGTGCCAGGAAGCTAAGGAGAAATCAGAAATCAGAAATCTTAGAAGATAAATTGGCTGTTGCTCAAATGGCCAAACAGTGGTTCAGGTATAAGGGACATTTTAGTCTCATTTTATTCCTCTTACTATGTAGTAAGTATATACATGTTTGAGATATATGTTTTAAATATATATATATATATAATATATATTTTTCCTGTTAGAATTTAATACAAATATTTTGCAATGCTTAAATTTCTTCAGAACTCAACTTTCCCTCTCTCTCTCAGCTCTCTTGAAGGACAAAGAGACCTTCACATGAAATATAAAATGCTAGTAACAAAATGGAAAGATAGCAGCTGAATACAAGTAAATGTGTGAAGAAAGGGATCTACAATAAATATCTCACAACTAAAAGCATAGAATGTTATCGTTTAGTATCCTGTCATGAATACAAAGAACCTGAAATGGTAATTTATGCAAATGACATCGGATGGAAACCATCCTATGAATGTTTTTGAATAATACTAGAGTATCTCAAGCACTTTGCAGACTTACCACCTAACTCTGCAATAGTTGAGGTACAAAAGAGGTTAACACTCCTGTGCTCTTCCTCCCAAGCATTACCCAGCATCCCATGAGCTCTCTACCATGCCACACCGAATATTTACCACCAAGACAAACTCACTCAGTAGGTTTCATGAATAATGCACTATGCGCTATTTTACCAAGGTAAGAATGAACTGTTCTTCAAAGAAGTTTTTAGTCAAGGGAACTCATGAGGAACTTTCTCATTTCATGAGTAGGATGATTCTGATGACCTGCATGTGTTTTTTAGAAATTGATGGCACGCACCGATCTGACGCCTCCCCTGAACGGATTATTCCACAGTCTTCGTGGGCATCTCACAAGCACATTCAATTTGCCTTTGGCTTTGCTACAGGTGCCGCCTTACCTGTCAAGGTGCCAAACACACACACTCATTATTTCAAAACCTGCCAGGCAGAAACTGGCGGTATTCAGGAAGTCCAAAGGCCCAAAGGACAATTTGCAGATGTTATGTTGAGGAACTTACTGTATTTCTCCTTAGCTACAAAAGAAATGTTATGCTTTGTGTTAAAGGCTGTACATTTTAATAGCAAATATGTTTTCCAGGTCTCAGGACATTGGTGTTTCTGCCTTCTGTTTATAAAGATCTTCTACTTTCAGTCTGTAGCTTAATTCTCAGGGGAGCACTGAGTTTGTAAAAGAAGATATTAGTTCATGATGTAGCCCATATCCAATGTGGGGAGAGCTGGCAGCAACATGTCCCGACATATATTTACTCCAGACTGGTTGAAATCATTTGCTAGCGACTCTCTTTATTACTTCAGAAATATCTTTCATCCTCTTAACCTTCACCTCTGCTGAAAAGTCGGACCATCGCCTGAATTTCACACATGACAGACTCGGGTACACTGTCCATGTTCTACTCGGAAAATGTTTCTTGACATAAAAGTAAGTGTGTAAAGACTAAAACCATTTTATGCTTAATAAAACTTCCTTCATTGCTTATTTATAGTTCTGTAAACAGATTTATGAAATTTGAATTTATTATTACAGTATTTATAAGAAAGAAAATCCTCACCTGATTTGCAGATGGCATATGTCCTGATATTCTTCAATTAAATTGTCAATTTTCTCAACTGTTTACTATTATGTGCTTTTATTGCAACCTAGCAACAGCTATTATTCTTCTAGTTAAATAAAAACAAGTATGCATTTTAAAGTAGATTATGATATGACATTATTAATATATCACACAATATGACGTGATGAAGGCATTTCTTCTCTGCAGTATTCTTTCCAAAAGCTTGATCAGGCTCAAACAAATATTGAGAATAAAACAAATACAGAAAAATCGAGTTTGGAGATAATCTGCAAAGATGCCTTTGCCAGTGTACTTCAAACTATTGTGATCATGAAAAGGAGAGAAACCAAGAAACTGCCGCAGACCAGAGGGAACTAGAATATGACAACTTAAGGTATGCTGTTCACTGGCACTGGGTGTGAACCTGAAAAAGAAAGAGCAGCGGTGGGGTCTGGTGACGCTAAATGATGTCGGATCTTTGGCCATATTGATAGAAAAGGGGAAAAGACTTTCCCATTTGCTTTTTGGTTTTGGCTCTGCTCACCTTGTGGAGGTGCTCAGGGAACCGTGCACAGGGCCAGGGATGGACCACCTAACCCTTACTATCATCTCAGTCCTAAACATATGACTTTAAACCTATCCTGGACTTCATTTGTGAAAACATCGTGTCATTCTTCCTCTCTCTCCTTAAACCTGCTGCAGCCCTCATTCCTCATTCCCTCTTTGCATTTGTGGATTTTTTAAACTGCAGGAACCAGTGGCGATGGCACAATGTAATAATCACAGTAGTAAATAAAAAAGAAAAAATTCATCTCTTTTTTTCTCTGAAATACATAAATTACTGACGGGCAAACATGTCTATTCAGAAACCATTCTGAGGGAAGTACACGGTCCTGGAAGGCTGGGCTGCCGGCAACGCTGCCTGCTAGTAAGTCGGCCCCTCCCTGGCCACCCTGGGTCTAGACAACCGGGTTTTCCTTCTGCTGAGCAACATGTTAGGGCCTGTACTCCAGGGTGTGGTGTTGGAGTGTGTACACAGGGTGTGGTGCTGGAGTGTGTACACAGGGTGTGGTGCTGGAGCGTGTACATAGGGTGTGGTGAAGTGTGTACACACAGGGTGTGGTGCTGGAGTGTGTGCACAGGGTGTGGTGCTGGAGTGTGTACACAGGGTGTGGTGGAGCGTGTACATAGGGTGTGGTGAAGTGTGTACACAGGGTGTGGTGCTGGGGGTGTACACAGGGTGTGGTGATGGAGTGTGTACTCAGGGTGTGGTGCTGTAGTGTGTATGCAGGGTGTGGTGCTGGAGTGTACACACAGGGTGTGGTGCTGGAGTGTGTACGCAGGGTGTGATTTTGGAGCAAGTATACAGGGTGTGGTGTTGGGTGTGTACTCAGGGTGTGGTGCTGGAGTGTGTACACAGGATGTTGAATGTGTACACAGGGTGTGGTGCTGGAGCGTGTACACAGGGTGTGATGCTGGAGTATGTACGCAGGGTGTGGTGCTGGAGCATGTACACAGGGTGTGGTGCTGGAGTGTGTACACAGGGTGTGGTGCTGGAGCATGTACATAGGGTGTGGTGCTGGAGCGTGTACATAGGGTGTGGTGCTGGAGCGTGTACGCAGGGTGTGGTGCTGGAGCATGTACATAGGGTGTGGTGCTGGAGGTGTATGTAGGGTGTGGTGCTGGAGTGTGCACACAGGGTGTGGTGCTGGAGCCGTGACGCAGGGTGTGGTGCTGGAGCATGTACATAGGGTATGATGTTGGAGCTTGTATTCAGGGTGTGGTGCTGGACTGTGTACACAAGGTGTGGTGCTGGAGCATGTACATAGGGTGTGGTGCTGGAGCGTGTACATAGGGTGTGGTGCTGGAGCCGTGTACATAGGGTGTGGTGCTGGAGCGTGTACGCAGGGTGTGGTGCTGGACATGTACATAGGGTGTGGTGCTGGAGTGTGTACACAGGGTGTGGTGCTGGAGTGTGTACGCAGGGTGTGGTGCTGGAGCGTGTACATAGGGTGTGATGTTGGAGCTTGTATTCAGGGTGTGGTGCTGGACCGTGTACACAGGGTGTGGTGCTGGAGCGTGTACATAGGGTGTGGTGCTGGAGTGTATGCGCAGGGTGTGGTGCTGGAGCGTGCACACAGGGTGTGGTGCTGAAGTGTGTACGCAGGGTGTGGTGCTGGAGTGTGTACACAGGGTGTGGTGTGGGAGTGTACACAGGATGTGGTGCTGGAGCGTGTACATAGGGTGTGGTGCTGGAGTGTGTACGCAGGATGTGGTGTGGGAGTGTACACAGGGTGTGGTGCTGGAGCGTGTACACAGGGTGTGGTGCTGGAGTGTGTACACAGGGTGTGGTGCTGAAGTATACACACAGGGTGTGGTGCTGAAGTGTGTACGCAGGGGTGTGGTGTGGGAGTGTACACAGGGTGTGGTGCTGGAGCGTGTACACAGGGTGCGGTGCTGGAGGTGTACGCAGGGTGCGGTGCTGGAGTGTGCGCAGGGTGTGGTGCTGGAGTGTACGCAGGGTGTTGTGCTGGAGCGTGTACATAGGGTGGGTGCTGGAGTGTGTACGTAGGGTGTGGTGCTGGAGTGTGCACACAGGGTGTGGTGCTGGAGTGTGTGCGCAGGGTGTGGTGCTGGAGCATGTACATAGGGTGTGATGTTGGAGCTTGTATTCAGGGTGTGGTGCTGCAGTGTACACGCTGGGAGTGGTGCTGGAGTGTGTACGTAGGGTGTGGTGCTGGAGTGTGCACACAGGGTGTGGTGCTGGAGTGTATGCACAGGGTGTGGTGCTGGAGCATGTACATAGGGTGTGATGTTGGAGCTTGTATTCAGGGTGTGGTGCTGCAGTGTACACGCTGGGAGTGGTGCTGGAGTGTGTACGCAGGGTGTGGTGTTGGCGCATGTACACAGGGAGACCAGCCGTTACCACCACTGTAAACCACTGCAGTAACTCAGGTCAAATTGGGAGGAAAATGGCGTCAGAACCTGCGCTTCCCAAGGCCCAGCTTTACCCTGGGAGTAGCAACAACAGGGGAGCTGCCTGGAAATCATAGGAAATCTTACTGGATCCGAAACATCCAAGAGGCAGCTTTGTCTACGTGTTGCCTAGTCCTGCAGCAAATCTGCCAACTGCAATCCACAACCCACTAAGCAATGAAAGGCAAGGAGCCTTTGAGCCTAAATGTAGTCAACCATACAAGACAGTTATTGCAGGTGACAAACTATCGACTACTGATTGCAATTCGCCTCAATATTTTTCTTATTTTTTTTTTAACACCAGGGAGATTGAAAATGTTCCACTCGGGAACATAATTGCAGAAGGCGAGACTGCATTCACTTTCTGGGAAGACAATGAGACTCGGAGAAAAGGTGTAGCACCGAGAGAATGGTGAATAATTCTGGCGTACAGAACGAGCCCAATATTGAAACAGTGACGTCCAGATATACGGCAGGTAGATTTCAGTGCATCTCCCTGAGCAGCTCTGCCCTCTTCCAATGGGGTTTTAATAAAGTGTTGCCAGTGGCCAGAACAGATCATCAGATGTTACTACAGTCAGCTGAGAATGAGTCTCTAACTGTGCTCAGACCCAGCTGAACAGGGGAACGCTGTGGTCAGGGATATTTGTCAGGTTTTACTGTGACAGTTCAATTACCCAAGAGCCTGCTCTCTGCGTCACATCTCTTGTCTCTACTTAGAACAGCCAGTCACCTGCTAGCCATTCCTGCAAATTCCCTTCAGCTTCTGGACAACTAGTACTTCTCTTGCTTGCCTCCAAGGACACTATGATACAATTACAAACTAATTCTGAGTTTAGCCAACATTCAACCACGTCAGGCTCCGTGAGTCACTCAAGCAACCGTCATGTCTCCATGGTGAGGCGCCGCCCCAGCGAGTTCACATGGCAAGAGACCCTTGCTTGCTTCTCAAATGAGGTTTACTCTGCACACATCCTGAGTAGTTAGCACAGAAGCCTTCCTGAGCCCTCCAGAGATCGACTGTCTCTTCCTTCCGTGCAATTTCACGTAAGTGTATGAAATAAGACCCTGGATATTGGAGTCAGAAAACTTGAGTTTGACGACTGATGTGTTACAGACCAAGCCATTTGACTCTAGCCAATAATAATCTCTTTTGCCCAGTTCAATCATCCAGACCATAGAATCATGGAAGTGCATCTTAAGGCTGTGGTGGGAAGCAGTGAATTAGGAACAGGATGTTTCTTGCCTGCAAGTATCGAGAAAGCAAGCAATGCTTGATGATCACTGCTGACTCCCATCAGATTCCAGAACCCTTAAAGACAACGGTGATTTCTCTTTTCCCAGCAGGCCGTCGTGTTAATGGTACATGGCTGGCTTTCAACGAATATCCAGAGAATGAGCAAATGGATGGTTCTGTTATTATATTTAGCACACATTAAAATAATTACTCTAAGTATATAGTCTATTTATCCACCTGATTGACTGCTATTACTCAGAACTATACCAAAGTCAGCTGCTTTGACATCAGTACTGATGTCAAATTTACACAGTCAGGTGTAAATCTTACCAGGTCAAATACCAATCTGACATAAAAATATGTAAATGGGCTGTATTAAAGCTGTTTTCCTCTAGACTTTTCTTAATAATGTGTCTTTTGAGGCCACGCCACTAAATTGAAAAAGCTGTGAAGAGATTTGTTCTCCATTCATATAAAACCAGGGGGGAAAGTCCTCATAATATAGGATATACTAAGATAAGGGAAGGCAAGAAGCCCTGAGACGGGCATCCCATAGCAAACACGGGCTGACCTAATCCCTAGAAGCCCTGAGGCGGGCATCCCATAGCAAACACAGGCATCCACAACCCCTATAAGTCCTGAGACAGGCATCCCATACAGGAAACACAGGCTGTCCCTGATCCCCAGAAAGGAGTTGAACCACTAATTCACAAGCCAGGGGTGTAGCCCAGGGCTAGATGACTTGCCTTGCACATGTGAGGTCCTGAGCTTGCTCCACAACACCAGAATTCATTAATTAAATCTGGGGTATAAAAGGTACATTCCGAGTGTGGACTGTCAACCATTCTGGTCAATGTTACTAAGCGGCTTTGTAGTTCTGTATTAGGGGCCTAGAAACTGCCTGCTAAGATGACTGGTCTAATGTGAAGGACAGTATTCTACTCTGGGCGGCAGCCAACAATTAAAGGCTTCGTCTTTTCAGCTCTAGAGACACAAGATCTTGTGCCCACCTTAACTGAGAAAAAATGGTACTAATTGGAGGAACTGCTACTTCGTCTTTTAAATAAGTGATACAGAGAGACTTGACTCAATCCGCCCTGAGCTGGGCTCTTCCACCAGGTGTCTCCTTGGTGTGGGAAAAGTCCTCTCAGATCTGGCTATTACTCAATTATAACTTACGTAATGTAAGTTACGTAAACAGTAACTATTTCAGTGCAGTGAAGTAAATACTGAGAGCTCTTCTGGGAACAGCAATCCCAGAGGCTAGGAAGGTTCTCTTGGTCTTACCTCAGCATCTCACCCGCCCCCTCTTTCTATTATAAACAGAGAAGCAACGGCAGCACCAAGAATTTGTTTGACTTAGAAGGATGGAGTTGGAGGCAATCATGGATCGTGGCCATGTCGTTTCCAACTGAGATGCTGCTCCGTTCACTCAGGAGACAAAGGAGACACCCCCTCCCCCTCCTTACCAGGCGAAGTCTCTCCTCTCTCCTGATCCCTACAGTCCTGGTTCGGGATATATCCCTTGGCCTGTCCATCTTACTCTACGCTGACAGCCAACTCAACCATGCATGTGTATGCTACTGCAATAGCCACAGTGTCTGTCCGCATTGGTTGGTTGTTCAGCCTCAGCAGAAAAAACCCAACACATTAGATGACTTAGCTCAGCAGAATACCTTGCCTGGCCTGATGCTCCACAGGGAACCCCTCACTGATGAGGTCAACCCCCTATTCAACCTTTGGCTGGTTCTGAGCAAATATCAGAATTTAGACCCCAGTGACATGGCGGACAAAAATGACAAATCCTTCAATGTTCCTGATCTGAGCCGTATTTGATGCCACTTGGTTCATTTTAGAGATATACTAAGACCTATCTGGAAAGTCTTTCCTCAGAAGTTAGGGTCAGTTTCCTTGACAAAGGAAGGAATGTTTCTTCACAGTCTGGCTTGACTGGCTTTGCATCTGGGGATCAGAGCATCTCCCAACCAGTGTGCGGGGGCCTAGCGGCCCACCAGAAACTCTCCGCCATTCAGCTGGTGGTTAGGGGCAACACCCGAGAAATGCCAGCTCGGCTGACACCCTGCCCCCTGGGCGGTGACATCCCGGCTGTCTTGCCTTTCAGCGAGTCTGAGCGTTAGGAACACAAGTATTCCTTGTTAATGATGTGGTTTTGGGGTCCGCCTTGGAGGACTTCTGACACCACAACTCCTCACTGATGACGTCTGTCTGTTTGGTCACAGTCCCCCCAGGCTCCCTGGCTTACAGGCTGAAGCATCTCTGAGAACAGAGCCGGCCCTCAGAGCTACACCCAGCGGCTTCCCCAGGATCTGTGGTTTGAAGCAAGCGTTAGGTTCTGCCTCAAGTCCCAATTCAGAACGGTCCCTGCACCCTCCCTGCCTCCCCGTTGGCTGCTGTGCCCCCTCTCCTGCCCAGCGTGTTGCTTCCACACCGATGGACTCCCTGCCCCAGGTCACTATCCCCTAGGGACTGTGGAAACAAGCTCCCAGACACGGGGCAAGGGAGCTGGAAAGTGATGAAAACAATGCTCTCAGAGTTCTGGAGCCGGAGACCCAGATCTAGCAAGAGGCGTGCGGAGTGTGGCAGCTGGGGAGCAGAGGGCTGCAGGCTGCTGGACTCCTGCCTTGCCCAGTTTCCCTGTGACCATGAGGGGTGGCACCCTGGACCTGCACCTCGGTCCCCACCACCTCAGCTCTCACCTCAAGGCCTCTCCTCCTTGCACCCAGCACCTTCATGCTGTTGGTTTCACCTAGGCCCCTGGACCTTGAAACATGCTGTCAATTCAATAGTCTAAACCTAACGAAGAGACCTACTGATTAGACTCAGATCTGGCTGCAAGGGATAAACCATACGGCCATCAGTGTAGCAGTCCTAAGGGACGGGGGTAAGCAATACTATAATCACGGGCTACAACGATTTAAAAATGTGAATATGTTAATTTTGGAAAGGGCAATCAAAAATCTTCTTAGCACTAACAGAATCCTGTCTCCTGACACTAGCTTATATATTTGCTGGGACAAAACTGCAGCCGGCAGTGGGCAGCCAGGGGAGCTTCAGTCCCCTGTCCAGGTCTCCTTCCTGCCAGCCAGCTGGCCTGGCGAGCGCTCAGCAAGCCACAGGGACTGTAGCGTGGACCCGCAGACCCAACGGACCTGAGAATTAGATTTCACATTACTTCTCATTTGGGCAATGCTTAGCTGAGTCTTAAATGGTTGATAGCCCTTTTATTAAATGACACAATCTTATCTTTCCCTTCGAAAACTTTGTTTTGTGAGTAACTGGAATGAAGGCTCTCCTTAGTGGGCCATGCACTCCACACAGGACGGCTGGTAGACAGCCGGAACACGCGACATGGTCACTGCCAGCAGAAGCTGACCTCATGATGGCCTGGACAGTGCCGGGTGTGCCGAACAGACCTGAGAATTCTGTTGCTTTAATTGCATTAAATCAAAGCATTCGGAAGGAAGAGATTTTCTGAGAGCTGAACCCAGGGAGATTTATTTTTTCCCCCAAAGAGAATAATGCTATGAGGAAATTCAGAACATGGAGAGAAGTATTTTAAACGAATATGGGGCAGAGCAGAAACCAGCTTTCCCCGTTGAACCCCCTGCACTCCATGGACCACGAGAGCAACTTTGGACCTGAGTCCACCATCCCGATGGAGCCTCGGAGGAGGCCAGAGAAACTCCCACACCTTGCTGGCAGCGATCTGTGTCACAATCCACACTCTGCAGCTGGTAAGATCTCCCCCCAGCATATTAATCCACTCTCCAGCCCACAGATTAATCCAGTCTCCAGCCCAGCTTGTCAGAAACCCAGCCTACAAGGACCCGCCCTGCAGAGACCCGCCCTTCAGAGGAGAGTATTTCAAACCCAGGAATGCTTGAGCCTCAGACACAGGTACACCCGGCAGAGCAGAAACCAGCTTTCCCCGTTGAACCCCCTGCACTCCATGGACCACGAGAGCAACTCCGGACCTGAGTCCACCATCCCGATGGAGCCTCGGAGGAGGCCAGAGAAACCCCACACCTTGCTGGCAGCGATCTGTGTCACAATCCACACTCTGCAGCTGGTAAGATCTCCCCCAGCATATTAATCCACTCTCCAGCCCACAGATTAATCCAGTCTCCAGCCCAGCTTGTCAGAAACCCAGCCTACAAGGACCCGCCCTGCAGAGACCCGCCCTTCAGAGGAGAGTATTTCAAACCCAGGAATGCTTGAGCCTCAGACACAGGTACACCCGGCAGAGCAGAAACCAAGCGGCCTCGCGATTTACCTCCAAACTACCACAAATATTCTACCCACCCCTCTGAGAGAGCCCCACAAAGCAATGAGAATATAGTGCCCGCATGGCAGAGCCTGGCAAGCTGTCCGATGCGTGTTCGATATGCCAAACCCAGTAACAAAAATGTTTATTTTCCTGACCCGAAAGAGCCCTTAATACGGCAGCAGTAAGAAAGGCAAACAAGCAGTGCCTGATAAAATTTCACGGCTGTCCTAGGCTGCCAAAGCGAAGAAGGACTAAAATGACTGTCTGTACTTTCAATGCACGTACACTGGCAACGGAAGCATATATTGAGGATCTGATGCTGCAAGCAAGAAAGATCAAGTACGACATCATTGGTCTGACTGAGACAAGGAGGCGTCAGTCGCATCATGCTGTATTTGACACCGGAGAAGAATTGTTCCTTGGAACATGTGATGAAAGAGGCGTCGGTGGCATTGGTGTCCTTGTCAACACGAACATGGCTGTCAACATTGATTCATTTGAATGCCTAACAAACCGAATAGGACGATTACACTTGAGGAGATGTGGCCCACTGCCAGCAATTTCTATCTTCATTGTCTATGCACCAACATCCACATACAAAGAAGATGAAATTGAGAAATTCTACATGGAATTGGAGGAGTTCTATAAAAAGATCACACCTTCTACAAGATCATAGTCGGTGATTTTAATGCCAAGATAGGACCGAGAAGATCGGCTGAAGAACTCCACATCGGGACCCATGGCCTAGAATGGAACGAACAGGGTGAGAGACTATCTGAGTTCATCATGTCCACCAAGACTATTCATGGGAACTCACAGTTTCAGAAGGCTGAAGCGAAACGTTGGACATGGGAATCTCCTGGTGGACAGTTCCACAATGAAATCGACCACATCATCTTCAATCGACGGTTTTGTCTGACCGATGTTGCTGTCGTCCCCAAATTCCAGACAGGATCGGACCACCGTCTCCTTCGTGCAAAATTCTACTTCCCGCACGGGGAGAAAAGGCTGCAAAGTTTAAGAAGAGAACTCCCAGAACGACCACCAACTGGGAACTCTTTAGCACCATTGCGGCAACATGGGAAGATACCATCATTGATGACATCGATGAAGAATACAACCGACTGGTTCAGCACCTCCATGATTGTGCGAAGAATGCCGAGAGAGAGAAAACACAAAAGGACGCTTGTCTTCAGAAACTCTCGAGCTCATTCGCCAACGTGGCAAGGCGCGAGCCTCAGGAGACCAAATGCTAACGTCCAAGCTTGCTAAACAGTGCAGAGAAGCGATAAAAGCAGACCTCAAAGACAGAAGAGCAGAAATACTGGAAGATGCAGCAGAAGCCGGGAAAAGTATTCGCACTGCCCGCCTGTCCTTCGCCAACTCTAAGACCAAGATGACTGCCCTCCGACGCCCTGATGGATCTATCACATCTTCCAGAAAGGCAATGGAGAAGATTATCCAGGACTTCTACTCAAATCTTTTTGATAGCCACATCCACCTGCCCACATACCAAATTCCACAGGATGGATACGTCATTCCCAACGTTCTCCCTTCTGAAATAAGACATGCCATCTCATCGGTAAAGAAGGGAACAGCACCAGGCCCAGACAAAGTCAGACCCGAACATCTGAAGAATCTGCCATCGGTGCTCATCAATACACTAGCTCGGCTCTTCACACGCTACCTGTCCGAATGCAAGGTGCCCTCCCAATGGAAAACCAGCAGGACAGTTCTACTGTTCAAGAAGGGAGACATTCATGACATCGGCAACTATCGCCCCATCTGCCTGTTGTCTGTCATCTACAAGCTGTTTACACGAGTCATCCTGAACAGGATTAGCAGAACACTAGATGAAGGTCAACCATGCGAGCAAGCAGGTTTCCGGAAAGGATTCAGCACAATCGACCATATCCACACAGTAACCAAGCTCATTGAGGTTTGTAGGGAGTACAAGATGCCGCTCTGTCTCACGTTCATTGATTTACAGAAAGCCTTTGATTCTGTGGAAACTGAAGCAGTCATCGAAGCCCTAGTCAAACAGGGTGTTCAAACCCAATACATCAAGATCCTTCGTGACCTGTATTATGGATTCACCACCAGGATCTCACCATTCTACAAAGAAGTGATCATTGATGTCAAAAGAGGGGTTCGACAGGGTGATACCATCTCACCAAAACTCTTCAGTGCCACCCTCGAGAACATCATGAGACAATTAGAATGGGAAGGAATGGGAGTGAAGATAGATGGTCGGCAACTACACCACCTCCGCTTCGCTGATGACATCGTTCTAATAACACCAAACATTAGCCAAGCGGCACAAATGCTAGCTGACTTTGACCGAGAATGTGGAAAGGTAGGTCTACAGCTGAATCTGAAGAAAACTATGTTCATGAGAAATGAACTAGTTCCAGAGGCCCCATTCTCTCTCAATGGAACAAACATCTCTGAATGCAGCAGTTATGTGTACCTAGGTCGAGAAGTCAACATGATGAATGACCTAAAACCTGAGCTGCGCAGGAGGAAGAGAGCGGCATGGAATGCCTTCAAAGGCATCGAAGAAATAGCTAAAAGGACAAAGAACCTCCGGCTCCGGGCACATCTCTTTGACTCCACCGTTCTCCCTGCATTAACATACGCCTCAGAGACCTGGGCCCTACGAAAGCAGGATGAGAATGCTATTCGGGTCTCCCAGAGAGGCATCGAAAGAGCTATGCTTGGAATATCACGTCTCACTCAAGTAGAGAGAAGGAATCCGGAGTTCTGACCTCCGTCGCTATTCCAGAATCAGGGACGCTGTCTCGTTTGCCAAGGCATCGAAAATCAGATGGGCTGGACATGTAATGCGATTTGGAGACAACCGCTGGACTAGAGCCGTTACCGACTGGATCCCACGGGATGTCAAAAGATCACGTGGCCGCCCACCTACAAGATGGTCAGACTTCCTTGTTAAGACCCTGAAGGAACGGTTTGAGGCTCTTCATATTCCTGAATCAACCAGATGCCATTGGGCTACATTGGCACGTGATAGGGTCCAATGGAAATGTTACTGGCGCCCGCTCGAGCAAATCGATGAGTAACGGGATTCAAGTGATCAAGTGATGGGGCAGGAGAAGATTCCAAGGTGAGGGCACATGTCTGGATGCCGCCAGCCCAGGGTGAAGCTGGATTTGGGCCAAGAGGTTCCCTGAGCACCACTGGGTGCTGCCTGGCTGGCCCTGACACTGCAGAGATGACCAGACCCGCCAACACAGCAGAGATGACCATTCCCCCGCACTACAGAGATGACCATTCCCCCGGCACTGCAGAGATGACCATTCCCCGGCACTGCAGAGATGACCATTACCCCCGGCACTGCAGAGATGACCATTTTCCCTGGCAATGCAGAGATGACCATTCCCCCGGCACTGCAGAGATGACCATTCCCCGGCACTGCAGAGATGACCATTCCCCGGCACTGCAGAGATGACCATTCCCCGGCACTGCAGAGATGACCAGTCCCCCCCAACACTGCAGGGATGACCAGTCCCCCAACACTGCAGGTCATCTACACTGGGTCACCTACGTTGGGTCACCTACGCTGGGTCATCTACTCTGGGTCATCTACTCTGGGTCACCTATGCTAGTCACCTACGCTGGGTCACCTACGCTGGGTCATCTATGCTGGAGTCATCTATGCTGGGACACCTATGCTGGGTAACCCATGCTGGGTCACCTATGCTGGGTCACCTATGCTGGGTCACCTGACCAGTCCCCCCCAACACTAAAGGGATGACCAATCCCCCAACACTGCAGAGATGACCAGACCCCCGACACCGCAGAGGTGACCAGTCCCCCAACACTCACGAATAGCTCCCAGTGAGCTATGGGAATCATATGGGATGCTGGGAACCAAACGCAGGCTCTCTGCATGCAAGGAAAGTGTCCTACTCTCTGCACTAATTCTCAATCCTCATCTTTTTTGCATTGTTATTATAAAATTAGAATAAAGTTGGCATAGCTGCATTAATTGTGGGCCCAAGCATTACTAGCCATCAGAATAAATTGTGAATAAATGGCTGATGAGCTTACACATGTCTGAACATTTTGTTTTTCTTCATAAGTATGCTTTTATTTGAAATCACTTTTTTTAGTATATTCGATAAGTCTGGTTTTATAGATAATTGGCTACACACATGAATAACTTCTCTTCATGAAGTTGTTATCTGGAACAGAAATGATGGTGCATTTTCAATAATGTCATGGTACTGAGACAGACACTGAAGCCAGAGAAAGGCTTCAAATAGATGACCCAGCATAAGTGACCAGGCGTAGATGACCCAGAGTAGATGACCCAGAGTAGATGACCCAGCGTAGGTGACCCAGTGTAGGTGACCCAGCATAGATGACCCAGCATAGATAATCCAGTGTAGATGACCCAGCATAGGTGACCCAGTGTAGGTGACCCAGCATAGGTGACCCAGAGTAGATGACCCAGCGTAGGTGACCCAAGTGTAGATGACCCAGCGTAGGTGACCCAGTGTAGATAACCCAGCATAGGTGACCCAGCATAGGTGACCCAGTGTAGGTGACCCAGCGTAGGTGACCCAAAGATGACCCAGTGTAGATGACTCCAGTGTAGGTGACACAGCGTAGGTGACCAAGCATAGATGGCCCAGCGTAGATGACCCAGCATAGATGACCCAGCGTGGGTGACCCAGCATAGGTGACCCAGCGTGGGTGACCCAGTGTAGAGGACCCAGCGTAGATGACCCAGCATAGGTGACCCAGCGTAGGTGACCCAGTGTAGGTGACCCAGCGTAGATGAACCAGCGTGGATGACCCAGTGTAGATGACCCAGTGTAGATGACCCAGTGTAGGTGACCCAGCGTAGGTGACCAAGCATAGATGGCCCAGCGTAGATGACCCAGCATAGATGACCCAGCGTGGTGACCCAGCATAGGTGACCCAGCGTAGGTGACCCAGCATAGGTAACCCAGCGTAAATGACTCAGTATAGATGACCCAGTGTAGGTGACCCAGCGTAGGTGACCCAGTGTAGGTGACCCAGCGTAGATGACCGAGAGTAGAAGACCCAACGTAGGTGACCCAGTGTAGGTGACCCAGCATAGATGACCCGGCATAGGGGACCCAGTGTAGGTGACCCAGTGTGGGTGACTCAGCATGGGTAACTGAGCATAGGTGACCCAGCATAGATGACTCAGCATAGATGACCCAGCATAAATGACACAGTGCAGATGACCCAGCATAGGTGACCCAGCTTAGGTGACCCAGCATAGATGACCCAGCATAGGTGACCCAGCATAGGTGACCCAGCATAGGTGACCCAGCATGGGTTACCCAGCATAGGTGTCCCAGCATAGATGACTCAGCATAGATGACCCAGCGTAGGTGACCCAGAGTAGATGACCCAGAGTAGATGACCCAGCGTAGGTGACCCAGCGTAGGTGACCCAGCGTAGGTGACCCAGTGTAGGTGACCCAGTGTAGATGACCCAGAGTAGATGACCCAGCGTAGGTGACCCAGTGTAGATGACCCAGCATAGATGACTCAGCATAGATGACCCAGAGTAGATGACTCAGCGTAGATGACCCAGCATAGGTGACCCAGTGTAGGTGACCCAGTATAGGTGACCCAGCGTAGATGACCGAGAGTAGAGGACCCAGCATAGGTATCCCAGCGTAGGTGACCCAGCATAGATGACCCAGCGTAGGTGACCCAGCATAGGTGACCCAGTGTGGGTGACCCAGCGTGGGTAACAGAGTAGGTGACCCAGTGTAGATGACCCAGCATAGATTACCCAGCATATATGACTCAGCATAGATGACCCAGCATAGGTGACCCAGCATAGGTGACCCAGCATAGGTCACCCAGCGTAGATGACCCAGCGTAGATGACCCAGCATGGGTTACCCAGCATAGGTGTCCCAGCATAGATGACTCAGCATAGATGACCCAGTGTAGGTGACCCAGCGTAGATGACCCAGCGTAGATGGCCCAGCATAGGTGACCCAGCGTAGGTGACCCAGCATAGGTGACCCAGCATGGGTTACCCAACATAAGTCCCAGCATAGATGACTCAGCATAGATGACCCAGTGTAGGTGACCCAGCGTAGGTGACCCAGCATAGGTCACCCAGCGTAGATGACCCAGCATAGATGACCCAGCATAGGTGACCCAGCATAGGTGACCCAGCATGGGTTACCCAGCATAGGTGTCCCAGCATAGATGACTCAGCATAGATGACCCAGTGTAGGTGACCCAGCGTAGATGACCCAGCGTAGATGGCCCAGCATAGGTGACCCAGCGTAGGTGACCCAGCATAGGTGACCCAGCATGGGTTACCCAGCATAGGTGTCCCAGCATAGATGACTCAGCATAGATGACCCAGTGTAGGTGACCCAGCGTAGGTGACCCAGCATAGGTCACCCAGCGTAGATGACCCAGCATAGATGACCCAGCATAGGTGACCCAGCATAGGTGACCCAGCATGGGTTAGCCAGCATAGGTGTCCCAGCATAGATGACTCAGCATAGATGACCCAGTGTAGGTGACCCAGTGTAGGTGACCCAGCGTAGGTGACCCAGCATAGGTGACCCAGTGTAGGTGACCCAGCATAGATGACCCAGAGTAGAGGACCCAGCATAGGTGAGTGACCCAGCATAGGTGACCCAGCATAGATGACCCAGCATAGGTGACCCAGCCGTAGGTGACCCAGCGTAGGTGACCCAGCATAGATGACTCAGCATAGATGATCCAGTGTAGGTGACCCAGCGTAGGTGACCCAGCATAGATGACCCAGTGTAGGTGACCCAGCGTAGGTGACCCAGCATAGGTGACCCAGCGTAGGTGATCCAGCGTAGGTGACCCAGCATAGATGACCCAGCGTAGGTGACCCAGTGTAGGTGACCCAGCGTAGGTGACTCATCGTAGATGAGCCAGCGTAGGTGACCCAGCGTAGATGACCAACTTTTTGGTTCAGAGAATGCCCCGTCCCCTATAAGTCCCAAACAAGCAACTCACAAAGACACCACATGTGCCCACCTGTCTACACCCCACTGGCTTCTCACCTCTGAGTATTATCTACAGTGTGACCTACAAGTAGGTAGGAGGACCCTTCACACTGTGCCAGGCAAAGCTCCTCCTGACCCACGGAAATCCTGACTCCCTTACCACAAAAAGGCTTGTTGGTCCCGCCCTGCACTTCCTGGAAGCAAAATCCTACTTGAAAACTCTAATGGGTGTGCTCTGTTGGGTACCACTGAAACATTTTCAACAGGTTCAAACTAAACTCTTAGTTCAATTCTGGGTATTTGGTGAACGAGAACCAGCTTCTCTTTGCCATTTCTCCCTCTATAGAATTTTTTTTTTGTCAAAACCATTCGTTTGTTACTCTGATTACTCCTACTAAAAATTCCATTTTCTACATTCCAATCTCCCATTTACAAATTACAAAATTGATTTAGCTCTTACACAGGCCACATTTCATTTCATATTCCATCATTTTAGTAGTCACAACTCACCCTCACAATCCTGTTATGAATAAGATAATCTACTTAGACGTCTCCTTGGCCTACACCTGCCTAGAGATTCCTTTAGGGAGCATTTCCACAGTTTGGAGAAACAGCTCCACTCATCTATGCTTGGGGAATACATTCTTCCTTTTTCTCTATTCTGGATAAGCCTGTATTCTCTCTTAAACATAATCTCTTTTTCTCTCCACTCTAATTTCTGTAAGTGAATTTCTTTTGAATAAAACTGTTTTATTTCCCCCAAAAAAATTCAAAAGAGAGATGCCCTGGAAGACCCAAATAAATAATGATTCAATAACCAGGGCCTGGCAATCACCTGGTACTGAGTCCATTCCTGCAGAATTACCATTGGAGGTCCCAGTGTCATCGAAGAAATGTGTGTGACCCCAGTTACTGCAACTACAACAATGGAAGATAAAAAGGGGATTCAGGGGGACATTTCTCAGCCAGGTAGTCATAGTGTTGAAAGGAAAGTCAGGATTTCTTGAATTGAACTATTGATAAGGTCTGTATGAAGAACCGGGATTGATAACAACGAAGGAATGTGACTCAGCTTTAAAGGAGAAGACAGTTCTGCCAATGTGACTTGGCGAGTGAGTCTTGAGGAAGCTCTGCTGAATGACATAATGTCCACCGGGCTGCCTTCCCCTTCTGCCCTGTGCCACAGCTGCCACTGGGCACTTATCAGGTCAGAAGGCACAGAAAGTGAGGAATGGCTGTTTCACAAATACAGACTCATAACAGAAGAAAGTTCTGGAACTGTGCTGCCCCTGGCTGTGCCCGCAGTGAAGGTCGCAGCATCCTGCAGGCGCACCTGTTCAGAGATTCCTGTCATGGAATATGTTCTTCCTACAGTGTAAACAATCAGAGAAAGGAGGAGCACCTCGATCCCATCTTAGCAACCAAGGCTGCCATCTTGTTCCCCCAAAGGCGAAGGGACCCAGGACACTTTCTTTACTCCTTGAAGATTTACGTTCAGGAATTTTGTGTTGTTAGTTCCCTTTTATTCTTTTTTTTTAATTCAGTGCCATCAACTTAGTATTAACTGTGGCAACTCACTTAGTACCAACCACTAACATGGCATTAACTCTGGCAACTCATTCAGTGCCATCCACTAACATGGTATGAACTTTGGCAATTTGTTCTGTGCTGTCCACTAACAGTATTCACTACAGCGACTCGAATGAAGACATTTCAAACCCAACACAGAAGAAGTTCATTTTTGCTTGATATTTGAGTCAAGGCACAGAGGAACTTTTTGTTCTGTGTTTTCCATATTTCCAATAACAGCAAAGCTCTGGCCACTGAGGTCAAGAGGGTAAGCAGTAAATCCTCTCCCCTTCCCAGCCACACTGGGAGGCGGCGGTCAAACAGCAGGACGCGCCAAACAAGGACCCCGTATCTTAAAGGCTTGGAATGCGCCCATGTGAATGCTGCTCCAGATGGTTGGATCATGGACCTGGGGAAAAGCTGCACTTGCTAATTTTCGATAAAATCAGTGATTTCATTTCTCCTATTTCCTACTTGTACAATCCAGAACACTCTCTCAGGATCATATACATTAAGAGATTTGAGCTCTGCTAAGGTATGGTATGCAATTTAATTCTGAAAATTCTGTCAAAACATTATTCACGTGGAACATTACTTTCCTGACTGTGGGATGATAATTTCCTATACAGCAAATCAGTCAGAAAGAGAATAAGGAAACAAGACAAGAACACCAAACGAATACCAGTTTAATATGACAGCCAACACCGCCGAGGAAGAAACAGAAGAGAATATTCTGGCGACATGGAACAATGATAGTCTTTACACACCAATATTGAGGCCACACAACACACGTGCCGTGTCAGCTGCAATCCTGAGTCTGTCTCTTTCTCATGAAAAACGTCTGACTCAACTGCCTATCCTGGGGTTAATGCCTAGTGCACGCCTTATTGCTTTTCCCTTTGGCTGCTCGACATTTATTTACAAGGTGGCAAACCGATGTATGGCATGAGCAGGTGAAAACCCCAGGTCATCCAGAAGAGTCCTAATACAGGTAAGATGGCGCCCAGAAACCCGCTGAGCATGGAGACAAGCACTGCGCCTTGCAGCTCCCTGTGCAGAGAGTCACTTTCTTCTCGAGGGAACGGCAGGAAAATAAATGGACCTTCCCTGCCCCCTGCGCCTCCCGTGCTGTGAAATGCCACCAGGGATGGAGACGGAGCTGAATTAATAAGAAGTGGAACTCTCCCACTCATCCTGTGGCGAGCCAGAGGGTAAATTCTAACCAGAGCACAAAGACCCTTCCCTCAGCGGACGCTGCCCTGAGAATTACGGGTGGGCAGGTGGGCAGGCATTTTGTCACAGAGGGGTTTGGAGTAAGGGTGAGCACTGGGGCCCTGCAAGTTTTTTTCCTCTCCCTGTGTAGACAAAGTGAGCCAAGTCCCGTAAGCAAAAAAGAGGCTGTGGAAGACACATCCTAAAACCGCAGGGGCAACCCTGGGAAGGCTGAGAACTCACAGCTGCAGCCACGCTGGAACCCCCGAGGGGTGGTGCGTGGGGACCTGGACCCTGGATGTTCCACATGCTTCCAGAAGCCAACATGACACTTCACTAGAATAACTCCTTCCCCCAACACACACAAACACACACACACACACACACACACACACACACACACATACACACCATGCCCAGAAAGACATTTGATAAGGGCAATAAATGGAAACAACGCTTCACAGTCCTTCCTGCAGCTAAATGAGCCTCCTTTTTTTTTCTTTTGGGTCACAGCCAGTGATGCTCAGGGGTTATTCCTGGCTCTGCACTCAGGAATTACTCCTGGCGGTGCTCGTGGGACCATTTGGGATGCCAGGGATTGAACCCAGGCCGGCATGGGCTGGCACGCGCAAGGCAAATGCCCTACCCCACTGGGCTATAGCTCCAGCCCCTAAATGAACCTTCTTCATGGGGGTTCTTCATGGAGCTCCTCTGGAAAGAGCCGCGGACCGCCAGCATCCCATTACCCAGGGACTTTCTTAGACCCCCCAGAAGCTCAGGCTTACCCCATAATGCATCAGAAAAGGGCTGAGGCTTGAGCTTTACATTCTCTGCTTGGGGAGTGAGGAGCAATGGGGCCTTTGTCTCAGATGGAATTTCCCAACTCTGGCAGCCCAGGACGTTGTGTGAGCATCAGCACCCCAGCCTACGCCAGGAGCAAAGACGGCATCGTGTGAAAAGACGGACTTGAGTCAAGCCGTCACTGAGATTCACGCATAGTATGAACTTCCATGGGCAAGTGCACTACAAGGCTTGCTTACCGCATGATACCAGCCCATCTCCGCTCCAGGGCTCCTGCCTTACTTGTGATTTCACTTGGCTTAAAAAACCAAAAGCCTTCAGGCTTTTCAAGGCTCCCATTTTCCCTGAGCAGGTGGGAGGGGCGGCCCCGATCACTCATCTGCAGACTTTGGGGAGGTTTTGAGTCCGGAAGTGATTATGTAGAAAAAATTCTCTTCAATTACATTTTATTGGTGAGTTGTGCTGTGTCGTCAGAGGTGAGGGATTAACCATGCAGCCTGACAGGAAGGAAACGTGGAGATGCTTCCACACCCCGAACTGTGGGGGCCCAAGCGGGACCTGCAAGCTTTCGGCTTCCGTTCCGTGTTGATGTGTGCTCTGCCCGGCCAAGGAACTGAGAATGCCTGCCCACTGGCTTAATGCTGAGAACAATTCTCATGCCAGGCGGATGCTAGGAGCCTTATGCTCTACACTGCCTCATTTAATGGTTTCGCTGTTGTCCGAACGGCTTATAATACCTCTTCTCTATCCTTGTTTCAATTCACCTTCCAAACTCTTTGACCTACCTAAAATCTAACATGCTCTTGCTTTCAATTTAAATCCTCTACTCTTCCATCAAGCAGAAGGTCTAAATGTTAGAACTTAGTGGCCATCTCTCTACCATGAGGCCTGCTTACCGTGTCATGCTGTTCTGCAGGGGGAGTACTGAATACCGATGTCTAAGTAGGAACACAGTCCTCTCTCTGAAAACATTTTGATTAGCTGCCAATTTGCTCAAGGTTGGATTCTAAAGCTCTGGGTTTATTGTAAAAAAATATATGCATGTTAAGAACAAAAAATTTCTAAACATTACTTATGTTTTAGATACAAGATATTTGTGATCCACAAAAAATTTGAAAGACAAAGAATAAGTGAAAAATAGTAAAAGCTATTCATTTTAAATGTCCTGTAACTTTGAGTATGTTGAACACATAATTTAAAGTGGCATAACATAGTTTTCTGCTGGGCACACCCTGCACTTTAATACACAAAGACATAAACCCACTCTCAAACTCATATATTACAAACTTCTTTTGTTTATATATATATATAATATATTATATATATAATATATATACTATATATATATATATGATCGGCAAGTTGGCCCTGTAATTTTCCTAGGCTTCAAGGATATAACAGAAATACAGGAAGTTGAAACAAATACAGTTAATAAAGCTTTTTAACATTGCCATGGATTCTAAGTTCTGGGTTCTTAGTAAACACGCACACCTACTGTTTCAGTCACATAAACTACATGTACAGTAAAATCCCTAGTAACCGATTTGTAGCAGGAGGCTTGTTTCTCATGTTCAGAATGGAAGAGACCTGGTACTGGGTCCCAGCTGGCTTAACAGTACTAACCAGAGGACAGTCAAGGTTCACGGTATCAGTGGAGCTGACTCAAGCCGTTCTCTTGCATCCCAAGCAGCAAAAGAGAAAGCAACGGAAAAGCTATTCGCTGTCCTTTAAGGGAACTCTCTGTTAGACTGCCCTGAGTTTCTTCATTCCTTCTGTACAACAGCGCTTGACCAAACCGTCCCCAACAACGGCAACTGAGTGTCCAGTGTTCAGGCTCTGCTGCAGAACAGAAAAGAGAGAACGAGGACCCCTCTGGTTTGGAGGTGGGGCTCCTCCTCCGGCTCCAGGGAACAACCACATCTTCAACAAAATCTTTGCGATTCTGAACTTGACCTTTACAAGAACTACGATTCACAGTATCCCAAGTGGAAACATAAAGAGTTTTATTCAAACCCATATCTGCAATTCAGCGATGCACTACTGGGGGACGAGGGCAAGTGTGCGCTCACCCCCTCAGTCCCTCCACCACAGAAATGCTGAACAGACTTCCCTCCCTGAACTCTGCAGAGACAAAAGGCGTCCAATGGGTATATGGGATTCTACAATTATACTCACAGGTTCCAGGCAATACAACTGTAACAGCAAGTGAGGCATTACTAGCCTGTGAGGAGTTGACGCCATCGAGAAACGGAAATATCTAAGCTTCCATCTGTCATTTTGACAAACCTACTGCCCCAGGAGCTTGCTCTGTTGTGTGTGTGTGTGTGTGCGCGCATGCACGCTCATGCACACACATATGCAACTATCTATGCCTTTGGGATGACGAGTGAAAGTCTCAGAAATGATCAAACCAGATGATACAATTGATAATAATGTGATAGAGTAATGCCAGGAATATCTTCCATTTCAATAGAAATAAAATAACAGTATGAACTTACATGTGGGTTATAAACCAGGGGCAGTCCCTAGCATTGAAATTATCCAGTCATAATAATAAATGACCTATATTTAAGAACAAAGATGCTATCTAAATAGTTCTTGACTTCTTAAAAATATGACATAGGACTTTTATGATAAAGACAGAAGAAAAATGAAAAATATATCTGGAATATATATCTGAAAGACAAGTGATACAAGTGATATCTGGAATCACGATCACGATCACGATCACGATCTTCCTGTTGATCATCTATTTGCTAGAGCGGGCACCAGTAATATCTCCATATGTCCTGTCTCATGCCAGTAGAGCCAGGGGCATCAGCTTGCTACAGGAACATAAAGAGCCTCAAACCATTATACTCGATATCTGGAATATCTGTTAAAATCCCAAATGTGAAAAAACAAAAATATTTTAGAATTTTGTTTCACTCTGTTTTGCTCTGTTTTGCTTTTTGCACGGCACATTTTGCAAAGACTGTTTTCACACTGCCATATTGTTTGAAAGCATATTGTTTGGATGAGTTTGGGAAAGAAGCCGACCGCATGCCTGCTTTGCTGTTTCTATTTCCTGCATGCTAGAAGGGCCACCGAAAGCTCAAAGACTTTGCCAAAGAATGCCTTCTACAAACTGCAAGTAGAAATGTGCATCTCGGCCTACATAGCTGTCATTTTTAGGGATACAACATGTAGGAAAAATACTAATGAATCATTTTATGTAGAGAGTGAAAACGCTCTTCTTTTTGCTTCTAGTCATGAAATTTAAGCTTAAATTACATTCATTTTTATAAATGATATATTTTAACTATTTTGATTTCATTTTGAAATATTGAAGCCAATTTTACTGTTTTGTAAGGTAGAACAAAAGATTACTATTTTTATTTTTGGTGTGTTTGACTTGGAATCGCACCTAATGGTCCTCAGAAGATCCACCTGGCTCTGTCCTCAGGGGTCATTCTCAGCTGTATTTAGGAGAACAAATGCGGTGCCAGGGATCAAACCAGGGTAGGCCCAAAGCCAAGGCAAGAGCCTCTCTGTATTTTATCTCCAACTCCCATGTATTTTTCTTTCAAACAGCTAATATATTATTAAATACCAGCAGGACTCAAAAGTACCTACTCACAAATATCAGAGTTAAATAAAATGTCATTTAGTTTACCTTTACAGTGCAGTTGACTAAGGTAAAAAAAATCAAAACTGAAAAAGATCAAATAACCTGTGCACAGTCACAAGGAAAAATACACCTACTGAAGTTATTGTGCACACTAAATTTTAAAACTTAAATGGTTGCAATTAGAATGAGATAATTTTTTTCAAAAGAGATTACTGTTTTACTTTTAACTAGTGAATTATAGTGCGTAATTTTCCCACAATGTCTTTTTTTAAAATTTTTCTTAGTGAAATGAGTTTGGAGATTCACAAAGCACAGTAATATAGGAAAATCTGAGAGCACCTGCCAGAAAGAACTGTGATATTCCTTTTGCAGAGCTAGAAACTTCCAGGCATGCTTAAGCACAAACGCTTTATCTCTCAACATCTCTTAACCTCCTAAGTAATTAGTCATTCCCCAGCACACTCTTTCGGAAAATTTGACATGGATTTAATCCAAGCTTGGCGAGCATCTGGGAAAAAGCCATCTGCCAGTATGTGTGCTTGTGTCCAGCTTTTAATTTAACTATTACTAGGATATTCTCCCAGCACCCCAATCAGCATTTGTATGATCACTTCAATACAAACATAATGCAAATTTTCGTGGTAAAAAACAAGAATGTGCTCAAATTCCTTAGAGCATATGGGATGGGCTCATGGGTACTTCCCTGGGTAGGAGAATTAAGTTAGCGTTTAATTACAAAATTCAGCACCCCCCAACAGCGACTGATGGATATTTTACTGGCCAAGCATATTTTATCTAATAAATAGTTCTCTGGCACTAACTGGTCTCTAAGTACTGTAGTATCTGGATGTATTTCATCTTTTGAGAAACCTCTGAAGTTAGGTGATATTATCATCCCTCCCTTAGCAAAAGGGAAAACTGGAATGAACATTGTCAAACAGTGGCCTGCCATGCCCTTTGCAATGGTCAGGTAAGATCAAATGTGAACAACTTGATGCTAGAAGATTCACCTCAGGAGAAACATCCCTAAGCATTAAACTCTGCCAAAGGAGTCCAGGCTATCGGGCAGGACGTCCTCAAAGATGATGAAGTCTTCCCAGTCACGATGCCCAGCACCTCACACAACAGGGAGCTTACAACATGGATGGTCTCTGTACCGCAGCCAACTAACTTGTGGTCCTAGAACTAGGATGCAGGGAAGGCCCTTGCTTCCCAGGCTTAACCCTTGGCATCGCACATCCTCGGACCCCTGGAGTTCAGCCAGGAGTGATCCCTGATAGGGGCAAGGAATAAAGCCTCAGCACTTTTGGCACTAGTCCCAAAACCTAAGTAAGTAGATATCACAGTCAACTTGTGGTTCCATCAAAGAATTCACTATCGCCTCAGAGCTTCTTATTGAAATTATATATTCTGTTTTTTCTGGTGGGTATAAATTACTTTGCCAGTAACAGCTCACAGTGAATTTTAATGATATCTTGCCTCATTAATCATGAACTACGTAGAATGTCCATACACAATCCTCTGGCACTGCCAAGAGCATAGAGGGAAGTCTTTTAATCAATAGGCTTTTGTGTGGTCATGACTGTCCTCTAGAACTTTGTTGTCCAATATGATACCCAACAACCCCATAGAAATATTTTAATTGCATTTTAAGCTATTTTAATTTACACAAAACTTAAATTCATTTTTATTTTACCAGTCACATTTTAAGTGCTTAATACCCACCTGGGATTTTAACTACTACAGTATTAGACAACAAAAATAGCAAGAATTTCTATTATCCTGGTAGAGTCTATGTAACTATCTTGGAAAAAAAACAGTAAAATCTGTGCCATGTTCTGTAAATTATAAGACAGAGGACCTCCCTCACTGTAATGAGGATGTTGATCTCTGGATTCTACACCTAAATCCAATACTTATGTTGTGTGTGTGTGTGTGTGTGTGTGTGTGTGTGTGTGTGTGGGGAGAGGCTTCCCATTACCAAGACATTCTCCCCACACCAAAAAATTCTCAATACCCTGCCAACGACTGAGAAATTAACTCAATTCTCACACGACCTGGAAATCAACTCAGAGTCTATAGATAAAGTGCTGAATCCTTCTGCTTGAGACACCAGTCACAAGAATGAGTTATCTACATCTTCCCTCCATCCTTCAAAAAGTTGGAGGTTTCAAGGATCCCATGAACCACAAATGCCAATCACCAAGGCCAGGTTACTTCCTGCCGTTCTGATAAAGTGGCCCCTAACTCAGACATCTTCATCTCCTGTCTCACCAGCCTCTACTGAACGACTCTCAGAACTCAGGGAATTCATTTGTTCATGAGCTCCTCAACTTATTACAAAGGATATCAAATATAAGCCATCAGCAAGATGAAGAGACAGAGAAGTCTGAAATACCAGTTTTGTTTTCCTGGCGCATGGGCACAGCAGCTAGCATATGGCAGAGCTCCAGCCCCCAGGCCAGACGCTCCCCAAAGCCCTCTCTTTAGGTCTCCACGGAGCTTTCATTCCTTGGTCATGATCGATTAATTTCATTGAACAAAGTAACTGATTTAACCTGTAGTTCTCCCCTCCTGGGAACGCCTGTGCTGTGGCTGCAAGGCCCAGTCCCTATTTCTGACTGAGGCCAACGGGGCCCTCTCCTGACAACTGCCCCAAAGTGACCTTCTTAAAGCCCAAACCCAACGCTCCTCAACATTGTTGGTTGTTAATCAGGAGATTCAAATCTCACCATTAAGGCGCTGAACTGTCCTCAAGATCTAAGAACAAGGGAGCAAGTACTATGAGCAACAGTGCTGCCACCGATCTGGATTAATCCCAGCGTTTGGAGAGCTGGGCCAGAGAGATGAGACACAAAAGCCGCCATCTGATCCCTCAAAGACACTTGCAAGCTACTGACAATCACAGTAGCGCATTTCCACATCACTTTCGCACCCTATTTTGGCATCTAAGATAAGCAGATACAAGTTCAATTATAAAACGACACAGAGAAACTTTTGTGAAAGTGAATTGTGAAGCTGAGCATTAAGATAAAAGCCTTTCATTTCTCAGCTTCTACATGGTATTTTCTTTGGAATATCTGAATAACCGCCCATATGCAGATAATTTCCTAATCTTGCAAGCCTTATTAGGAGCTTCATTGGATTGATTTCATTCTCCCTTTATGTCATCATAGCACTAAATTGTAATAGTAATCTCCTGGGTACACAAAATTAGTTCTATCTGAGAAGTAGGCTGAGGTCATGCATGATGCCAAGAAATCCCAAGAAAAAGGAATCTCTGAAGCCAAACTTTGCAAAGATGAAAACTTGGCTCAAGGACTTGGGCGAGTCACACACTTTAAGACCTAGAGAATTATACTTACATGAGCAGATGAAAGAGTTATTCTGCATTGAGGAGCCAAGCTAGAAACAGCACAGGATATGACTCTCTACTGTGTCTTGAAACCACAGATGAGGGTGACCAGCCCCCTACCTTGTCTCCATTCACCTTGCTTAGTTTCTCTGATCAAAAGCAAAAAATTACCTTGATTCCAGTCCAAGTCAAAACTTCTCAGCAGACATCTTGGTTCCATATCAGGCCCATGATTCATCATCTGTCATATTTTACCCTGGGAATGAAGACATTCTGTTCAAGCAGCCTAAAATACGCAGAAGCATCGTAGGAAGCCCTCCATTGTATTCTTGAGATGCCTGTCTCGGCTGTTAGACAGCTGAATTTCTTCAGGAAGAATCTGTCAAGGACAGCCACAGCTAAGCCTGCATCACCGGAAGTCAGTTGCCATCACGGAGGACAGCGAGGCAGCAAGGGGCTTTATGGGAAACACCGTCCGTCAGTTGACAGTGTCTGTGACGCAGCCAGTACAGTCGTCAAAAGTTTTTCAAGAAGACGTTGGTCCCTGAATGATGGAGCAGGGACTTTCCCCACGCACTTGAAAGCAAAACAATTTCAGGTGTGAGAGCTCCTAGCGAATCGTGTGCTCCGAGCCCAGAGTTTCTGAATTTCGTTGGTTAATTAAAAAGACAAAGAATGTAGACTGTCTGATAAATTGACAGGGGAACTCAAAGAATAACCTCTGCTACCTCCTCGACTCCAGGGGAGCCAACCTTGGAAACAGTTGAGCTCTCATCTCTGAAAAAACAGCAACAACCACAAAAGCCTCTCTTGATCTCTTGGATTTTCCTGCTTCCTTTCCCCTTCACCTGCATTCCTGAATTTCTGGGGAAGCTGGTTATGAGCACACAGATCACCTGCGGTTGGGGGGTGAGTTCTTGCTACACAGCTTAGAATCTGACTCTGGGGAGCAGAGTTCTGAAGAGGGGCTCAAAACCTTTTGCTAACACTTTCTCAACCGGTTGACAGAACTGAAGCTGACAGAACAGAGGATGGGCAGCAGGAAACATAGGATGCTCTCAGCAATTCCCACAAAAATGTAGACCTGATTCCTTAGAGCAGCTTCTCCAACGGCCTGTGCCGGGCGAGCCTTCCAGCAGGAGCCGTGGGTGGGATTCAGTGAGCTGTGTCCTCACCGCTTGTCTTAGCCTCACTGCAGACAGCACCAATACACTGGCCTTGCTCGGGCCCAGCCCAGGGGCTGGAGTAGTGAGGACTCATTTCTAATTCCCTCGTATTATATACCAAACACTCATGGCCTGGGCTTCCAACTTCCGGGTCTTCAGTCATGACCACTGTGGTCTGTTATCTTGCAGGCAAGTGGACTCTAAGCAGCTAACCTCTAGCCTCACAGCACAGACTGTCCACTGCTTCTCAGCTGGAAACAAGGTGCAAGACAGAGCAGCCCCCAGCCCAGATGTGCAAGACAGGCTTGGAGCTTTAACTGGCTTTTGGATAGAGTTCCCCAATGACTCGACCGATAAAAGCAAAAGGAATTCATTTCAACTGTTTCCCAGCTATGTGTATGTGTTGGGGTGGGGGGAGGGAGGCATTGTTGCCTTCATCAGGAAGGGGTCAGACTGACCAGTTGCCATTCAGAAGGGCCAGTTGCTACTACAGGATTCACCTTGATGACATCAAACCAAAACCAAAAATCAGCCTACCAGCATTCAAACATGTTGAGGGAGAAAGTGCATGCCAAGTGGTGATCCAAAAATTGATTTAGCGTCCGTCTTGTTTATCATTTGGATTGAAAGCGACATTGCATGATACCCTGTTTCCCGGTGATGTACCGATGAACAGCACAGGTTTCTATTTGCTTTAAATGCTGTGCCCACACACCAAGGGAACCACTAACAGGCCATTTCCATCCTGTGTTGAGCAGTTTTCTTCCCCTTTCCCGATTAACCTACCGTCTTGCTAGAACCACAGCGCAGCCAGTTTCGTTGTTAGCAGCCATCTGCCTATTTTGTATGGTTATATGACTGATGACTATAGTCCTCACAACTCCAGCCCTTGTGCTGGAGTTATATGGTTATAAACTGGGCATGAACCTGTGGCCACATCCTGGAACATACCCTGGGAAAGGAACCAGGTGAACAGCACTCAATACCTGGAAGAGATGCCGACCAATCAGTGTAAGGGAGGAAGCTGGTGGTGGGCCAGTCTGGAAGAAAATCAGAACAAAAGCTGCCAAGGGGGCACCAGCCAATGGGGAGGCACAGAGCTGGTGGCACAGAATGTACCTGGGGCGACTTAAACCCTTTCCTGCAGTCGGGGTGCCGTGGCCCTGTCTATGAGTCAGCCGGGACTCAATGCTTGCCTGACTTGTGCCAAATACAGCGTTTTCTAAGGAGCTTATTGCTTTGTGTCGTCTTTTGGACCCTGGGCCCTAACACTCTTCCCCTTATGTTAGTGACCACCGACTTCCATGGCCCTGTCACCAGACTTCTGAAGGGAGGAATGTTGTGAGCGTGTGTTTCACTGTTTCCATCCCACTCGCCCATGCCTAAGCCTTTACTTTCTGTATGATTAAATCTGCTGCCAACTAGTAAACAAACGGCAGAAACGCCCATTTCTTGTATCAAATTTCTGAAGAGCTTTACTGTTGGAGGTCCTAAAAATAGTTAATTATATAAGCATTATATAATATTAAGTAAAGCTTTCCTCCGCTATGGTTCATCACTAGTCATACGGTCTTTAGAATAGCGACTGGTAAGTAGCCACACATCAAATACAGATTTAAAGAAAAACTGAAAAAATCAATGGTTATCAAACCTAATAGAATCATAGGAACTGACCAAAAGAAAACGGATAATAAGCATGAAGTTAAACTGAAAATCCAAATCATTATGCCAGAGCTTTCTCCCTTTGTAAGATGTTAATAAGAATTTAAAAATTCATTATTATGTAGGTCATTCTTAAAATATACCTCAATGGGTTTTAAAGGAACAAAATGTCTTGCCTCTGAATTCAATCTTATTAAAAAAATATTCAACAATAACTATAACTAAATTCAATATTCAGAAGTTCTAAATGCAGACTATTTCTTCAGGTTTCTTTTTTCATTTGTCATAAACCATTAAAATACCTTCAGTCCTGTAATAAAGCTAATCATAATACAGTAATTATATGAATCATGCTTTGATTTGAAGAAATCTAACAACTACTGATAGCTTGACAATGGAATGAATATACTGAAAAAATGAAGAGACGGGTTTGTTTAACTACTTTCTCCTAAATCAAACAAGATTTTGACATTGTGATCCAGTATGACTCTGGTTAAAAGCCATGAAGAGAAAGGTCATTGCTGATTTGTACCCGATGGCCCCAGAGCACACTGTCAAGCTAAGCTTCCTGTGAGTAAAAGCTCATGGTTACTTGCCTTTATATGTGTGTTTATGGAACTGAATCAAATATCCTATACGTGAGTGGCTTCTACTGTACAAATATTGAGTGAACAATAACCTAAGAGTAAATTATAGAGTTCTGGAGTTAATTTCACATATATTTTAATATGTAAAATTATGCCCAGATAATTTGATGCCCCCAAATGCACTCCTAACTTAATAGTTCACAATGCCCAAGAAGATGTACCCATTTATGACCAACAGGAAAATGTAAAAATTAATTATTTTTATCTTAATTTCCTTGTTTTTCCTATCCCTTTTGAATGAGTCAAGACCAGATAGAAAGATGGCTAATTCTGTTCTCTCCTCTAAATTCCAAGAACTGTCACTGGGTCACCCAGGCTTGGGACCATTTCGCATGTTGTAAAGTGTTTACAGTGATGCATGCCAGTGTCCTTGCACAACAGGGAAGTCCGGTCAGTGCTCAGAACAGAGCTACCAGATGATGAAGGATAACTGACGAGGTGGTGTGCCCTTAATCTTCTCACCCTCTGCCTGGCCCAGGCTTACCACTGAAATACCCCAACTCTTCAGAGTGTGGGTCCAGAATGAAAATCACTATCCCCAGGATGGTTTTTCCAGATTCTCTATTAAGCAATGACTTTAGTGAAGACCCAAGATAAGGGGGAGGAAATGTGACTATTAGAAACAGTATCTGATATTCCTAACTTGGAGAAAAGAAATAATTCTAGTAGGGTCAAAATAGCTGAAACAGAGAGTTTCCAGGGTGCTATTCTTTTTTTATTACTATACCACCATGAGATATACAATTACAAAGATGTTCATGTTTGGGTTTCGGTCATACAGCGTTCCAGCATCCATCCCTCCACCAGTGCCCACTTCCCACCACCAATGTCCCAAATTCCCTCCCTCCTTCACCAGCCTGCTTCTATGGAAGGTTCTTTATCTCTTCTCTCTCTCTCTTTTCCTTCTCTTACACACTGTGAAATGCAGTACATACATTCAGAGGTTATCATGTGGATTAAAGATCTCAATTTTAGACCTGAATCCATAAAGTATGTCAAAGAAAACATAGGAAAAATCCTCCACGACATTGAAGCTAAAGGCGTCTTCAAAGATAAAACACCACTAACAAAGCAATTGGAAGCAAAGATAAACATATGGGACTACATGAAACTAAAAAGCTCTGCACTTCAAAAGAAACAGTGACCAAGATACGACAGTCCACAGAATGGAAAAGAATCTCTGTCCAGAGAGCTATACTGATAGCTCTGGTCCTGAAGCACCTTCATGCTCATTTCAAATCCCCTGCCAAAGTGCTTAAGCTGGATTCACCATTAAGACAGTATCTCAGATACGGCAATTCAGATGGCCGATTCTCACAGAATGGACACTGACGGGCGGGATTAAGTTAGCTAGTCTTATCACAAGAGTTAAATAATTACAGAATTATAGAGAAGCTACAGCTTCTAAAGATCCATTAATTTACTCTAAAATAGGTTTTGTGAAACAGATCATATATTTAGCAAGCAATTGTGCATGTCTATTATTCCATAATTATAGAAAATTTCTCAAAATATAAAAATAAAATTTTGAGGCAACCGTGATCGTTTATTTATACTTGAACTCTTTGGGGAAAAGTAAGAAGGCTTGGGATGACCACCTTTGATTTCTTTTAATTAAACTTCCCTTTCCATTTTCCCTGAGCGGAATCATGCCTTATAAATTTTTACTTATCTTCCTGTAGTAAACCACATTGTATTTAATAATATTGATGGTCTCTGACACTTAAGATTACATATTTATCAAATGAATATTGATTTTTCGGTAACGTAAAACAAAGGTAGGCATATTTTTTGACATCAGAAGATAATTTCAAGATGCATACAATTTTCTGGACAATCTGAAGAACAGTGTCCTTGAAGGGCTCTTAGAAATAACGACTGGGGCTGGAGCAACAGTACAGCGGGGAGGGCACCTGCCTTGCAAGCAGCAGACCTAGGTTTGATCCCCAACACCCCACATGCTATTGCCCCAGGAGTAAACCCAGGACAAAGCCAGGTGTGCCACAACCCCAAAAGAGAAACCCCCAAAATTTAAAAAGTGAAATGATGGCTAAATCCTGTTCTGCTCTTGTATCCCTAACTAATCCCTTCCCCACACTCATGCTGGGATTTACCTCCTAAAGCAAAGTGCAGCAGAGGTGAGGAGTGCTCGCATTTGCAATTAAAGAAAGCAGGGCGCTCCCCTTGGTCCTCGCCCAAACCAAGACAGTCTGGGGTGAGGAAAGGAACCAGACAGGGCCCTCTGAGGCTTGCCCTACCGCTCCCCAGCTTACAAGCTGTCTTCCTGCCAAAAAAGTTCTGCTTTTCTGTTCAGCGGCTCGTGATTTACAGCTGGTTTGGAGATGACAGGTTATATAACATCGATCTTGCTGGGCAGCCTCTTCCTTGACGCCTCGGAAAATTTGTCAGACTGTGAGCTATGCCAGGGAGAGCTCGAGGCCGAGTGCAAAGGGCTGCAGCGACGGGGATCAGGCACAGGCCACAACCCACCGAGTGCTCCATCGGCCTGTGCGTGGAGGCTTGGCTGAGTCTCTCAGGAGGCCCTGCACTGGCCTGTACCTTAAGCACAGCCCCTAAGCTCCTCCCATAGCAAGAAGGCTGTGTTGCTTCCCATCTCGAGGGCTGTCCAGCTTGCGGCACAACAGTTGACCACTCGGGAGAACAGACTTGGGCTTCACTTCAAACTACACTTTAGGAAAAAATCAGGTGCCTTATTCTCATTGAAGATGATGTGGTCGATTTCATTGTGGAACTGTCCACCAGGAGATTCCCATGTCCAACGTTTCGCTTCAGCCTTCTGAAACTGTGAGTTCCCATGAATAGTCTTGGTGGACATGATGAACTCAGATAGTCTCTCACCCTGTTCGTTCCATTCTAGGCCATGGGTCCCGATGTGGAGTTCTTCAGCCGATCTTCTCGGTCCTATCTTGGCATTAAAATCACCGACTATGATCTTGTAGAAGGTGTGATCTTTTTTATAAAACTCCTCCAATTCCATGTAGAATTTCTCAATTTCATCTTCTTTGTATGTGGATGTTGGTGCATAGACAATGAAGATAGAAATTGCTGGCAGTGGGCCACATCTCCTCAAGTG
Organism: Cryptotis parvus; assembly: GCA_021461705.1. Lineage (NCBI taxonomy): Eukaryota > Metazoa > Chordata > Mammalia > Eulipotyphla > Soricidae > Cryptotis > Cryptotis parvus. Next base: position 423,496 of record JAJIBD010000484.1, read on the forward strand.
TAATCGTCCTATTCGGGTTTGTTAGGCATTCAAATGAATCAATGTTGACAGCCATGTTCGTGTTGACAAGGACACCAATGCCACCGACGCCTCTTTCATCACATGTTCCAAGGAATAATTCTTCTCCGGTGTCAAATACAGCATGATGCGACTGACGCCTCCTCGCCTCAGTCAGACCAATGATGTCGCACTTGATCTTTCTTGCTTGCAGCATCAGATCCTCAATATATGCTTCCGCTGCCAGTGTACGCTGCATTGAAAGTACAGACAGTCATTTTAGTCCTTCTTCGCTTTGGCAGCCTAGGACAGCGGAGAAATTTTATCAGGCACTGCTTGTTTGCCTTTCTTACTGCTGCCGTATTAAGGGCTCTTTCGGGTCAGGAAAATAAACATTTTTGTTACTGGGTTTGGCATATCGAACACACATCGGACAGCTTGCCAGGCTCTGCCATGCGGGCACTATATTCTCATTGCTTTGTGGGGCTCTCTCAGAGGGGTGGGTAGAATATTTGTGGTAGTTTGGAGGTAAATCGCTGCTGTGCGGCCGCACAACGGGAAAGCTGGTTTCTGCTCTGCCGGGTGTACCTGTGTCTGAGGCTCAAGCATTCCTGGGTTTGAAATACTCTCCTCTGAAGGGCGGGTCTCTGCAGGGCGGGTCCTTGTAGGCTGGGTTTCTGACAAGCTGGGCTGGAGACTGGATTAATCTGTGGGCTGGAGAGTGGATTAATATGCTGGGGGAGATCTTACCAGCTGCAGATCTTACCAGATCCAGACAGGATCGGACCACCGTCTCCTTCGTGCAAAATTCTACTTCCTGCAACGGGGAGAAAAGGCTGCAAAGTTTAAGAAGAGAATTGCCAGAACGACCACCAACTGGGAACTCTTTAGCACCATTGCGGCAACATGGGAAGATACCATCATTGATGACATAGATGAAGAATACAACCGACTGGTTCAGCACCTCCATGATTGTGCGAAGAATGCCAGAGAGAGAAAAACACAAAAGGACGCTTGTCTTCAGAAACTCTCGAGCTCATTCGCCAACGTGGCAAGGCACGAGCCTCAGGAGACCAAATGCTAACGTCCAAGCTTGCTAAACAGTGCAGAGAAGCGATAAAAGCAGACCTCAAAGACAGAAGAGCAGAAATACTGGAAGATGCAGCAGAAGCCGGGAAAAGTATTCGCACTGCCCGCCTGTCCTTCGCCAACTATAAGACCAAGATGACTGCCCTCCGACGCCCTGATGGATCTATCACATCTTCCAGAAAGGCAATGGAGAAGATTATCCAGGACTTCTACTCAAATCTTTTTTGATAGCCACATCCACCTGCCCACATACCAAATTCCACAGGATGGATACGTCATTCCCAACGTTCTCCCTTCTGAAATAAGACATGCCATCTCATCGGTAAAGAAGGGAACAGCACCAGGCCCAGACAAAGTCAGACCCGAACATCTGAAGAATCTGCCATCGGTGCTCATCAATACACTAGCTCGGCTCTTCACACGCTACCTGTCCGAATGCAAGGTGCCCTCCCAATGGAAAACCAGCAGGACAGTTCTACTGTTCAAGAAGGGGAGACATTCATGACATCGGCAACTATCGCCCCATCTGCCTGTTGTCTGTCATCTACAAGCTGTTTACACGAGTCATCCTGAACAGGATTAGCAGAACACTAGATGAAGGTCAACCATGCGAGCAAGCAGGTTTCCGGAAAGGATTCAGCACAATCGACCATATCCCACACAGTAACCAAGCTCATTGAGGTTTGTAGGGAGTACAAGATGCCGCTCTGTCTCACGCTTCATTGATTTACAGAAAGCCTTTGATTCTGTGGAAACTGAAGCAGTCATCGAAGCCCTAGTCAAACAGGGTGTTCAAACCCAATACATCAAGATCCTTCGTGAGCTCTATTATGGATTCACCACCAGGATCTCACCATTCTACAAAGAAGTGATCATTGATGTCAAAAGAGGGGTTCGACAGGGTGATACCATCTCACCAAAACTCTTCAGTGCCACCCTCGAGAACATCATGAGACAATTAGAATGGGAAGGAATGGGAGTGAAGATAGATGGTCGGCAACTACACCACCTCCGCTTCGCTGATGACATCGTTCTAATAACACCAAACATTAGCCAAGCGGCACAAATGCTGGCTGAATTTGACCGAGAATGTGGAAAGGTAGGTCTACAGCTGAATCTGAAGAAAACTATGTTCATGAGAAATGAACTAGTTCCAGAGGCCCCATTCTCTCTCAATGGAACAAACATCTCTGAATGCAGCAGTTATGTGTACCTAGGTCGAGAAGTCAACATGATGAATGACCTAAAACCTGAGCTGCGCAGGAGGAAGAGAGCGGCATGGAATGCCTTCAAAGGCATCGAAGAAATAGCTAAAAAGGACAAAGAACCTCCGGCTCCGGGCACATCTCTTCGACTCCACCGTTCTCCCTGCATTAACATACGCCTCAGAGACCTGGGCCCTACGAAAAGCAGGATGAGAATGCTATTCGGGTCTCCCAGAGAGGCATCGAAAGAGCTATGCTTGGAATATCACGCCTCACTCAAGTGAGAGAAGGAATCCGGAGTTCTGACCTCCGTCGCTATTCCAGAATCAGGGACGCTGTCTCGTTTGCCAAGGCATCGAAAATCAGATGGGCTGGACATGTAATGCGATTTGGAGACAACCGCTGGACTAGAGCCGTTACCGACTGGATCCCACGGGATGTCAAAAGATCACGTGGCCGCCCACCTACAAGATGGTCAGACTTCCTTGTTAAGACCCTGAAGGAACGGTTTGAGGCTCTTCATATTCCTGAATCAACCAGATGCCATTGGGCTACATTGGCACGTGATAGGGTCCAATGGAAATGTTACTGGCGCCCGCTCGAGCAAATCGATGAGTAACGGGATTCAAGTGATCAAGTGATCAAGTGATTCTCATTAGGGAAATAACCCAGGAAATTTAGAGTCACTTGTCCCTTTGAAGAAAAAATTCTAGAAAATCACAGAAAAATCCACTGGTGCTTTCCTCCAAGATGGTTTTTACCTCTCCGTATTCTACTCAACCATGATATATTTCCAGTTACTCGTCATCATTAAATGGTTCATTTCAGAGTTTACATTCACATTATACTTTTACTTCATCCTAAAATATTTCAGGTAAATTGAATAAGCAAACTTATGAAAATGTTTTTAGCCACCCAGAGATAGTTATGCAACTACTTTCTCTTAAAAAAAAGAGTAGAAATGGGATAGCATAATAATCATTCTCTAAAAAATGCTGAATCTAAAACTGCAGAGGAAATTATTCAAGTTCAGTGGATGACAAGTCAGCTATGATCTGTATATCCATATGCACCAAAAATGAGGATTTCAGCTAAGCAGTCCAAGACTCGCTGTCTTCCAGTCACTTCTACAACAAAGTGTTACCGGTAGGTTTCAACAGGACTTATTTGAACTGTTACATTACTTTCCGCTTGTCACCTGTGCATGCAGAGTAAAACATAACAGAGGAACCCGAGACAGAGCAGGAAGTGTGTCTCCTCAACTTCCCAAGGACAGCCCTGTGGCTTCCATTGACCATTCGCATGCAGACCCAGACTGAACCTGTTCAATTCTTTGTATCTAACCTCACAAGTATCGAAACGCCGATATCATATATCTCCTAAATCCTCAAAGATAAACTCTGCACAAAAATATCAACCCGTGAGTGTTTGCTGTCAGCGAGTTAGTTAAGTGACTTGGCAGGTTAAATGTTCTAATCACGGCTTCAAGAAACCATTCCCCAGTCCGTGCTAACCAGAGAGAGACAGATTCGCCCAGCAGAGAAGGCCACATTGCTTTCTTGTATTTCCGGTTTAATCACTTCTGCTTGACATGACATCCCACATAGCGGGAATCTTGCACCAAATCATTATTATAGAAGTTATCTGTGTATCCTGTAAACCACCACCAAGCAGCAGTCACTTTAGTACAGGCTAAGGACCTTTTAAGTCAGGAAACAAAAGAGTGTATCTTGGGTCCGGCTTTTCTCTTCTCTCAGCTTTGAGGACTTTGATAAGTTTTAACAGCTGGACAAGCCAGGGAGGGGGATAGGGAGGAGGAAGCATCAGAAAGAGCACACAGGACCCCTAGAATGTCTTTATGGGAACCAATGGAAAGTGCCTTCCATCCCAACTGTCCCCAAGATTGCTGCTGATCCTTCGATTGTCCGGCACCCACCTGCGGGTCCGTCCACTTTAGGGTCTTTAGAGTCCTCACTCTGGTGGCATTTGGTCTGACTGACTCAAAGGCATCGCTTCATGCAGTCTGACTGTAGGGAACCACCAGTGGCCTAAGTGGCTTGGCCTTTCTTATAGTTGTGCTGGTCTCCGGTCAATTGGTTGTCTTGCACGACAGTTCATTCACGCTTCAGAAACAAGGGCCACAGTCACGAGAATCAGGACATCAAGGCCTCTCGCCCAGACCTGGAAAGTCTCGGAGCCCCATGCACGGGTCTGTCTTTGGAGAGCCTGTGCCGGAACGGTTCAGCAACACACCTCTCGGGGGCTCCAGAGAACCCGCTGACATGTTTATGACTATCCCCAGGTCTGTTTCTCTTAGCAAGTAATTATGAAAAAGCAATGGGCAGCTTCTCTATCGCAGCAATGTGACAGGCTACACATAAAAGCAGCTGTTACAAGCGTTAGCTGGGACTCAACTGCCTTCTCCTGTTTCCGCATCTGCAGGCTGGAATAATGGCCATGGCACCTTCCGGAATGAAACAAGCCAGCCAAAACTAGGAGTTAACTATTACTGTCCCAGCAGAGAAGTCTGCCAGTCTGGGTGGCAGCTCCTCGGCCTGCCCATGAATCCAATGGAAGTTAAAAAAAAAAAAGAGGTTTTGTGAAATCACCGAATGTACAAAAACATGGGTCAGATAACAAGCGGCACATCAGGGCATTTGCCTTGCACAGAACTGACCTGTGCTCATTCCCCCAACACCACACGTGGTTCTTCAAGCCACACCCAGAGTGACCACTGACCACTACCAAGTATGACCCACAAACTAAAAATATTTTAAAATGTAAAAGTATGTAAAAAGATTGAAGTTATCACTGACCACTACCAGGTATGACCCACAAACCAAAAAGTATTTTAAAAGGTAAAAGTATGTAAAAGTGACAGAGAAAATTACCTATAGCAACTGTTTCCCTATACTGGGTGACTGACTAATGTTGAGCTTCCTTTATTGAGATCACCAACGTGCCCCCACGCTGTTCAGTATCGGCTTATGGGTAGTAGGAACTTTTCTAGCAATCCCGAATGATTATTAGGTTCCGCTTCTCCCGCTTTATTTTATAAAGCTTCTGCTCTGCCGAGATGTGAACTAACAGCAATATTTGAAAAGTGCTACTTTTAAACATTTAACTTCAGTGACATTAATTTTAGAGGAAGTAAAGGCCTACCCAGAGAAGTCCTCGGAGAAAGCATGATTTCTGTCCCTCTGGACATCCTAGTTAGTAATCTGAATTGGAACTTACAGTAAAAAAAAAAAAAAAAAAAAAGTTGCTTCGATTCTATTTGGTTGGATTAATAAAAGTTTTTATTAAGCTGTCGGCTTCCCTTTGCCGTGTTTTTCTGTGAAGCAGAAACCTGTCTTAATCTCAATTTGAATCCACAGTAAGTTCTTTTCAGCCTCTTCAAATTTACCAAGTGATCAGCAGAACTAAGGAGGATACAGATTTCCAGAATGTTATAAATCTGGAAATCAACACTAAATTTTTAAAACTCCCTGCCAAGTTCAGAAACAAGCGATCATTTCTCCCTTTCAGGGGCAGGTTAAGAGACGCCTCCACAGAGCAGGCTATAGAGCGCTGGCCCTGGAGTTTATTGGTTTCTAAGTTCATAATGACCCACAAAGAAGCATGCACAACCAAAACACTGTGCTTAGATACTCACATTTTAAAAAATCCCATTGTTTGGCAGCAAGAATATGAAAAACTGTATTTTATAAAATGGGTATTTTGTAATTATCTGGACCTTTATATGTGAAGCAGATATTAAATTTTTCATGAAAAATTATCAAATTTTTCATGAAAAATTATTAAATTTTTTTATGAAAAATTATTAAATTTTTTCATGAAAAATTTCAACTTCAAGTTGAAATTCCAGCACTATTATGGTTTCATGACTGATAAAATCTGAAATTTTTCTTTCCATTTGAAAAAAAACTTTGCTATGAAAAGTTGTTTTTTTTTACTGAGGAATCAGTTATCACTCTACTGCCTTACCTACCATGACACAAGAGGTTCTGATATCAAAAAGGTATACCCAAGTTCTTCTTTATGGGTAGCTACGGATTTGGAAAACAAAGGTCTCAACACAGTTTTGTGCATCATCTTTTCACCATCTGGAAGACACCTGTCGTATCCCTGGATGCCAGGGGCCACTTGGAGAAGACGCCACATTCTCTGTGCTCATATCTCTCTGACTCTTTGTGTAACCTGATCATTCATTCTTAAGCCTGGGAAGCCCAAGAGAGGTCCCTGAAACCTTACTGGAAGAAGTCAAAGAAAATTGGTTCCACAGCCCTGAGGAAATTCTCTTTAATAAGGCCCAATTAGATTCAACAAATATTTTACGGTGCTTAATAAAAATAACAGAGCAATCGAGTGTATGCAGGGTAGTCTTGTACATGGAATTTCCCCATGACTTTTCATCCTTTAGTTCTGAAGAGATGGAAAATCGTTACAGTGGATTTTCTACTTGACCTCCCAGAAAGCTTTGTTGGAACAGAAGTGTTCGAATCCATTGAGAATTCAAACCTGTTTTGAACAAGTGCTCAAACCCCAGCACATGTTAAACTTTAATCTGAAATAACAAAGATTTAAGTTTTAGATGTGGAACCTTTTCACTACAGCTGAACTTTTGCTTTCTGTTTTATTAGCACTGCTCAATAATTCAGCACCTTTCCAGAGACACAGACTACGCGCATTTGTAACAAAGCAATTTCACCATGCAGAATGCCAAATCTCCTCATAAAACTCTTGTAAATGAGTGCTGCTTACCAGAAAATTTATATGAGATCTCAAGCTAAGATTATATTAATTTTACAGAGGTTCCCATGGCTTTCTCCACCATGGGTTTTCACAAAATGTGATTATTTATTGAGCACTATCAGCCCGAGGATCAGACGCTTTTACATGCACAAGAGACTTCTGTTTTCTTGCCTATAAGCATCTGATGAGATCCAAGAGCCCCGCTTTTAAGCATCTTTTGTAATTTATGTATAAATGTTATGACTGACATCTATGTCACATAAATAATAATAAAACTGCAAATTAACCCATTCTTTCCCCCTTAGCCTAGTTCTTTTAGAGATTTTTAATTCCTATTTTTAGAACTTTCTACCAATTGTACATAAACCTATAAAGAGATATTCAAATTTAACTCAGTGGGTTCTCTCCAGAGATCACTGCACACCAGGTCAGTGTATGCCGAAGAAGACAATGGTGCCCCAATACTGAAGGGCATTTGCGTGCTCAAGGCCTGGCGCCCCAGCACTAAACAATGCCAGAGGGCACCCTGAGTCGGAGTACCCTGAGTAGGCTACCCAATCAGGAGTAGACGCTGAGTACTGGCGGGATGTGGACCCCCCATAAAGAACAAAAATCAGAAAAAAGAACAATTAGCAGCAACATGCATTATATAAAACTTAATGACACTATATTGTTCACAATGCTACAAAGCGCAAATAATTAAATCATTATTTTAGCTTAAAATGAGCTTTCTACGTCATGGAAGCATATTCAAGCTGATACTGTTGTCATTTTTGCAATCCTGAAATTAAGACTCGCCTCCCGTTTCAAATATAAGTGATGAGACAAAGGATCACAGGCGGACGGTAGAATGTGCAGGAGTCAGGTGGACAGTTAATGGGCACTAGTCAGGTGGACAGTAGAATGTGCACCAGTCAAGTGGACGGTCAATGGGCACTAGTCAGGTAGACGGTAAATGGGCAATAGTCAGGTGGACAGAAGAATGGGCATTAATCAGGTGGGCAGTAAATGGGCACTAGTCAGGTGGACGGTAGAATGGGCATTAATCAGGTGGACAGTTAATGGGCACTAGCCAACCCTCCTGCCCCAGCCCTGCATCCCTGAAGTGAAGCACCAGCGGCCCTGAGATCTCCCACTTGCTCAGGGAACCTGACCCCTCCCGGACATTTCCCAAATCTGCTCCCACCAACCTCCTCATGCTCCTGTCTTAGAGCGAATGCTGTGCAGAGGTCCTCTCAATAGATGAATATTTACTCCTTCAGACTCCCGTGTTATCCCCTACTCAGTTTTCCTTTTCTCCAAAAGGAGGAGGAGGAGTTTAGATCTTCTCAACTCCCATGTAGCCTGTCCACCCTCCGTTTGGATGTGTCCTTTCCTGCTCAAGATCACTGTTGGGATCAAGGAGATCTAGCTGCCAATTTTCAGTCCTAGTCATTAATTTCCAATCCCAGTGACCAATTCCCAGTCCCAGTGACCAATTTCCAATCCCAGTGACCATTTTCCAATCCCAGTGACCTATTTTCAGTCCTAGTGAGCAAGTTTCAGTCCTCATTCTCCACATCTTTCCTGCTCCATTACACACTCTGGGCTGATGCTGCACTTCAAAACCTCCCCGTTCACCTGTTGGGTCTTGACAGACTCATGATTCTTTCCTTGCTTCCCATCACTGCTCCCAGACTCTCTCCTGCACTTTTCCTCACCCAAGTTTTCACTCTCACTCTTTGTTACTTCCTTCTCGGTCTTTGCCTTTTTCTTTCACACAGTCTTAAATTCTCTCCTTCCTTAGGACTCATGTTGACGCTCAGTTCCCATAATCTATGATGGGTAAGTCATCTCATCTCTATTGTCACTAAAAGACTGGATCAAGCCTACATGGAGTGAGAGAGAGAGAATAGAGAGGGAGGAGGAGAGAGAGGGGAGAGAGAGGAAGAGGGAGAGAGAGAGGGGAAGAGGGAGAGAGAGAGAGGGAGAGAAAAGCCTGCACCCAGCTCCTGCCCCTGATGAAATAATCTGTAATCATTAGTGAGCTCTATTCTTTCCTCAGCCCCTGACCTGGTTTATTAAATAATCCAGAATCTCACCTCACATTATGCTTCAATGAAATCCTTCCTCCATGTAAAATTTGCTCAATTAGAATTGTAACAAGAGCCTGAATCTCGCCTTTCATCTTCACTGCCATAACCCCTGTCATCTTGTAGACTTTTCTGTCCAACATGGAAAGAAATTTGGGCTTTTGAAATTAAATAAAATTTAAAATTCAGATCTTCATTTAGTCTAAATACATGTTTAGTTCTCAGTTGCCACTCGTGGCTAATAGCCACACGCAACTTGGTGGAGTGAAACATTTCCATAAATACAGAAAGTTCTACTGGACTGTGCTGGCTGAGTTTCATTCTTTTCCTGAGGGAAAAAACAGCTTTGGTTTCCCTGACCTCATTTTTCTCTGTCCCAGTCTGTCATCACATTGCTAATTTCCGAGACAAATAAATTGTCCCAAGTGAATGCCTTGATGAAAATTCTTTTCTGTAATTCTGTCATGTAGAGAATGAAGCACAAAGGCCTTGGCTTGGGAAACATGGTCCATGACAAATGAGCCCTAACGTCTCTCCAGAGGTGTGTCCTACGTCTCCACATCCTCGGCTTGGGATAAGGCGTGGGATTGTGTCCTCCCAATTTCACCCAGCAAAACTCTGGCTGTCGATGTCACTATTTGAAAGTTGTCTACAAGAAGCTCATCAAGGTGATATCAAAATTGAGATTTCTAAACATTACAGATGCTGAGAGCCTTAAGCTATTCTCAACTAATAAACACCTTTTCAAACAATAAAAGTTGTATCTTTAGTCCAGAGACTCTCAGACATGGGGCAGAGCTGTTCCTTGCTCTCCCTGTGCACAGCCGTTCATGAGGCAGTCGGGAGGCATGGCGGGTTCTAGCCCTGTCCCACCACCTCGGCAGAGCCTCACAACAAGCCAGACCACCACTCTCACCCACGGGTGCCGCCATTTTCCACATTGGACTTCCCTCTCGTCAGAACTCCACCCAGCAGACCAGCCCATCGGGCGGCCGCGCGGTTCATCAATAATGCTTTATTTGGAGGTGTTTAAAAGAGTTTGCCTCCTGCTCGATAAGCCTGGCAAGCTTCTCGTGTTGTATTTGATATGCCAAATTCCAGTAACAATTTTATTAGGTCATTCCCATGACCTAATATAATGGTTTGAGGCTCTTTATGTTCCTATAGTAAGCCGATGCCCCCTGGCTCTACTGGCATTTACAGGACATATGGAGATATTACTGGTGCCCGCTCTAGCAAATAGATGATCAACGGGAAGATCGTGATCGTGATCGTGATCGTGAAAAGTTGTATTATTAATTTTTAAAAAATCACACACACAAAAGGCCAGAGAGACAGTACAGAGTTTAAGCCTCAAGCCCTACATACGACGCGCCCAAAACTCAATACCTGATATCAAACAGTTCCCTAAATCTCTGCTCACAGTGCCAGAGACCCAAAAGCTCTGCCAATGGCTGACCCCAGAACCTCTGGCTGGGCACAGCCCTGCCTCCTTGGCCCTCACACTGAGCCAGCAGCCCGGTCAGAATCACCAGGGAGGAACCCCAGCCCTCCTGAGCACTGCTCGGAAGGCCCCATCCCCAAAAGCAGCGACTAAATCGTGACCACTCTCGACCCCACCGCAGATGTCAGCTTCGCTCTTCTCCATGGCCACCTTCACTGCAGGACCCGTGGACTCAGACACCCAGTGCTCCTGCCACTCACCCGTCCTCTCCCAAGCCTGGCCCCCAACCGGGATCTCCCGTGCCATCCAGACCCCATCTCAGCTGCAATGACTTCCATAGGCCTTGAAATATCATCTGGAAAGTGTCTTCAATGATCAATTTAAAACAAAAATACAAGATTTTAGGAGTTTTCACCTAGGTGTCTGAGGAGCTCTGTCACTCATTCCTTCATTCTTAGACACCTCAGTGGCCATCAGGAGATGGGGAAACAACCACATTCAAAGTGATGATGTGAACTTGAACTTTAGCCCATAGAGTTGTTCGGCCTTGGAACAGTTGCTGTGTTTCCTCACTTGCCTCATCTGTGAAATCCATGAATATACCTCACTGAGTAGGCATGAAGAGAAGATGAATTATATGAGTTTCTGGATTCTAATGAGCACTATAGTTTGCTTGCTGCTCTCAATGCTGGTTCCAACACTTATGCTGAGAAGTGATTCAAATCATTTTCTAAAACATTATGGAATCATCCACATGCAACTTAGTCCAATTTTCATGTCAAACAAAGTCAACGGTAACTCAGAAAGAAAAAGACAGCTCATGTATGATGGGCGTGGCAAAGCAAAGAGAAGACCCCGCTCACTGGGTTCCCCAGCACACGGGCCCGTAAGAGCCTTCAGGAAACAGGGAGGCGCAGACAGGTGCAAGGAGCATGACAGGAAGGAGCAGCTGGGGATACGAGCCCATTCTCTCATGTGAAGGGACATCAGCTGGGGACGCTTGAGTCCATTCTCTCAAGTGGGGGGACATCAGCTGGGGACGCGAGTCCATTCTCTCATGTGGGGGACATCAGCTGGGGACGCGAGTCCATTCTCTCATGTGGAGGGACATCATCTGGGGACACGAGTCCATTCTCTCATGTGGAGGGACATCAGCTGGGGACACAAGTCCATTCTCTCATGTGGAGGGACATCAGCTGGGGACGCGAGTCCATTCTCTCATGTGGGGGACATCAGCTGGGGACGTGAGCCCATTCTCTCAAGTGGGGGGACATCAGCTGGGGACGCGAGCCCATTCTCTCGTGTGGGGGACATCAGCTGGGGACGCGAGCCCATTCTCTAGTGTGGGGACATCAGCTGGGGACGCGAGCCCATTCTCTAGTGTGGAGGGGTCAGCAGGTGACACGCAGAACCCCCATACTCCCTAACAAGTGAGTATTGCATCAAGGCCCTGGGAAAGATGTTACGACCTGACTAAGATAAAAAATAGCATGAAAATAGACACAAGACTTATTTTTTTTTGCAGAATTATTTTAACCATTTGTGTTAAATTTCACAGCATTTGTTTACGTTTGAATGTAAAAGAGATGACCAAGAGAGGAAACCACTTATAAACGTTTAACCTTTTAAATACTTAAGAATTACATGTTTTGTAGATACCCATATATATATATATATATACATATATACTTATATATGTATATATGTGTATGTATATATGTATATAATATCAAGCATTAACTAAGACTGGCAAATGTTTATCATCTCTTGTTTCTATTGATATTATATATGATATCACTGTGTATGTATTATTGTAATAGTACATAATATAATACCATGGTATATTTATGTTTTATTTTATTGATCCTTTAATACTTATGTATAGGTATTACAGGATTTTATATATATTAAAGGGTCAAAAAAACATGGGAAGTTTTAATTAAATATCATTTGGCTTGTAACAATATTAAATTTATTAAGCATGGCTTAATTTTAGCTTTTATAGCATCTTAATTAAAACTGGTAAGGTCACACAATATAGCTGAAATTATTATCATTTCAAAGTGAAATAATGTAAGATCCTTTTAGAGCTAATTCCTAAATTAAACTTGCTAGCAAATTATAGCTGCTTGGCAGTTTGCAGCTTTTAAAAGCTACAAAAATACCAACTGGTTAGCCCTTGTGTTGTAGGGAAGACTTTTTTGAAGTCTTGTCACAATGAAAATGAAAAGAAAAAAAATAGTCATTTCTGAATTTTAATAGAGTAAATACAAAGTAAGAATAGACTGAAAACATGAAAAATGCTAAGAAGAGGCAAACATTTTTCTTTAAACAACTATATTTTTGAATGACTCCCAACTGGGGCCAAGAGAGAGACGGGGGGTCAGCACATGTGCCTGGTCTGTGACCTGCCCTTATCTGACCCCTCATCCCACATGACCTCCCAGCAGAACCAGCGCCCCTGAGTAGGGGGCAGGGACTAACCAATGCAGCCCCAAGGTGGGGCCAAAAAAATTAAAAAATACAAAAGAGAGAAAAAAATAGAAGGAAAGAAAAGAAAAATAAAGGAAGAAATTCCAAAATGCAGCCATGAACAGACTAAAATTAAAGACAGAACTACCAGAGCTGGAGCTCACCTAACGGACCGCACAGCTCAGCTCCTGGGTCCGGTGCCCCTGTACTTGGCTCATCGTTGAACTTGTCTGAAAACACTCAGTTCTGACTAACACGGAAACTCGAGCTAAGGCTGGTCCTCCGTGTGCCGGCCCTCTGCTCCCACCGCCCTCGCTCTCATTCCTCTCTCCCCACATTGGTCCACCTACTCTCTCCACTCACTACATGCCTGACTTCCTGCCTTCTCCTTGGTCTCACTGCTTTCTCCATAAAAACAAAAAAAAATCTGCCTGGGTTGGACGTGGTCAGTGCAGCAAATGAAGTAACTATGTACTACTGAGGCAGGGGGCACAGCCCCCACCCAAACCAACACGGGTCCTGGGTGCTGAGGGACAGCCCCAGGGAGTCTGAAAGATCCCCACAAAAAGCCAAAACAATGAATCTGAATCTCTTAGCACTGGGGTTACCTTCCGGCATCCACAGACAGGAAGTGACTGTCTTGACCTCAAGGGTCACTGCTTATCTAGACTGTGTATCTCCTAATTCAAGGACATGATCTTTGCAGTGTGTACCAATAAAAAGCATGAAATGTTGGGTGCTGCTACGGGGCGTCAGCACAGAAGTTGAAGACTGAAACAGGAAACTGGCAAGTACAATTAAAGCAGCAAGAGCAGAAATCCACACCAAAGCTCGTTCATCTGCGTATTTGTTGCATACCCAGTCTGTGGACATCGATCTAGAGTATGATTTAAAGTAGATCATGAAACCTAGACCAATATTTGATTATCTTTCCTTCAGATCTTTATTCACATCACCTATGCAAATGTCAAACTCATCGAATAAAAGTGATTAAAACCAATGTTTACAATTATGTCCTACACAGTCACTAATTTCACCCAGTTATAACTCCAAAGTAAAAACAAACATTATTTAAATGTATCGGAGGCCTGTTAAACAACAGGCCTCCAATATTATAATAAAAACTTAGGTGATTTCACATAAAAAAATAAAACAGGTTATAAATCAATAGTTTTACATGGAACAAAAATATTTTAAATACAACATTTCTATAATAATGGTTTTGACCATATAAATGGCTTTATCAAACATAAAGTCAGAGTGCCTTTGCAGAGAAATAATTCAACTCTGAAAATAAGATTTAAAAATATGTAAAAAGATAGGCTATAGAAAATCTATTTTTCATGCTGGAGAATGTCATAATATATAGAACTTAACCTGCATTAAGCAAAAGTTTAAAATTCTCTATTTATTGAAGAGAATTTCTATGTACAAAAAGAAACAAATGATTCCATTTACAAGCTTTGCAGACAGAGTACATTACATAAAAATAAATAAGAATTTTTTTTTAAAAAACCTTTTTTCTCTCCAAATTGCATGTTACATAACCCAAATTCTGTGTTTTCAAACTGGTTAATGCTTCTGAGGAGCTTCCGAAAATAAGACCAAAATGTTCCAGGTACCACAAGTACTGCAATGCCTGAAACTGGCTGATATTTTTTCCCTTTTTGGTCAGTATCTGTTAAAAGTAAGCAGCAGCTTGCACTTTAAAAGAGGCTTAAGAAATAGGAATATGAGAATGCATACTTCTCATGAAGTATAATTATGATTTTTTCCCCTCAGAGAACGAAAGAGATGATTCAACGGTTTATGTCAGGACCTAACCTCAAAGTCACTGGCCGTCTGTCCTCTGTATCATAAGCAAACAAAGTTACCACGATCTCCAAACGCTTCCGAATAGCATAGAAATGCACATTCCTTAAACATCCCGCAGCTAAAATATCTTATTTCAAGAATTAGTAGAGTGAAATAATGTCATAGTCAAGAAAAATGTTCAAGTAAAAAAAACAAGCTTGTAAACGTATGTGATTTCATAACTTACAATATTGTGGGTTATTTTTAACATTGCCACCGTGTGAAGAAGTCAACATTTTTTGCCAAATTCATGTTACCCAAACACATTATGGAGTACTACTGCAAAATACTGCAGTACTACGATAATACTAATAAAATAGCTAATGACACAAATCAAAGTTGGTATCATTAGCTTTTAACGTCTTCCATCTGCACTTGATTTATGTAACATGGCAATGAAAATGCCACAGTGGGACAGCATGAGCAATAACTCTTCTCTTTCCTCCAGAACGTGCATCCAAGGTAAATGCGCATGCTCCTGCTCTTCTAAGGAAAACATTTATTTCTGAGGATGTTACGAGGCATGGCTGAAATGATCTACCATGTGCTGCGAAATGCTGCCACAGAAAGTTCGCAACAAGATACCCTTGAAACATTTGACTGCTAAGAACAGGCAACTCAGAACAGGCTGCTAGGATTGTATTAGAGCAATGTTAAGAAGTCTCATTAGCACAATAGCTCAAAACTACTTAAAAATTTAATAAAAACTAAACTTAATCAATGTGACATTAACATACTCCTACATAGGTATATCCTTAGTGAGAAGCGAACTAAAACCAAAAAGTAAATGACATATCTAACTTTCAACGGTGAGAAATTATTGCATTAATATTTTAATAATTTTGCATAATTAATTAATCCTCCCTAAAATCTGCATTCTAATAATATGTATGACTAATGTGATTAAATGTAATATTATTTTTCATTTTGTCTATAACTTTCACAACTATACTTATAAATGATTAAAATTAGGCATATGATGAATATATTATTAATCACAATATATTACTAATCACTTAACAGCTGTCTTAAAATATGAACAACTATATGGAAAGTTTGCTTTAAACCAAGTCCTTTATAACTGTCATTTTTATATTATAAATGTTTGAAATAAGGAAAAGTATTTAGAAGGAATTTCTGACACATCTTCAAAGACTGCAAGTAGTATTTTAAGACTAGTAATAAAGTTCGTACATTTGTTCACAATAGCACACCAAGAAGAAAATTTGGTCTGCTTTTGTAGAATCATAAAGAGTTACATATTAAATTAAGAAACTAACCAATCAATTTATAAGTGATTAACCAAGAATATTAAATATGAAATTGTAATTTTTGAAAAGTGATTGAATAATAACTGTTTCAAGTTGACAAGTCTTACAGCAAGAAATAACTGTGTAAATCAAAAATAAAAATGAACCTGTGTTACAAAAACAAGAAAATCAAAATATGTGCTTAATTTTCAATGTGAAAAAGAAATGTTTCTAAAAGGGGGTAAAGTATTATATAGGATGCTTTGTGCACACAGTTAATAACTACTCCTTTCATAGAAACATAACCCAGAAATAGCCCAAACAAACTGATTTAACCCACATTATACCTACTGCAATGATGACATAAAGTTGAAAATTAACTCAGGTCGAGGAGAAAATTAAATTTACTATGCTTAAAATGTTGACTTCTGACCACAAATAAAAGGCAGACATGTTTGAGAAGTGCTGTGGTCTACGAACAAGGCAGCATCTTTCAAACACAGAACGTCTGAAAGCTGGAACCACTAGAAGATTCTAGGAGAGAAGTCAGAGAAGCAGGTAGCTTAAAGCATTACAAGAAATCACATTTGGCCATAAATACGCTGGAGTAGTGCAAAGTGCTTATTAGTTGCAGACTTAGCAGTTTCCTTGTCTGTCTGATTCTGATATGATGAATCTTGTCAAGATAAATAATTATGCAATAAATATAACAGTCACTTTTATTAACTTCTACCATTAACACTAAGTTTAATTCTACAGCCTGATTCATGCTAGTATACTTAAGGGAAAACTGGATGGGAAATTTCAAGATACAGTCATCCAGTGAAGTAGCATTCTAAATTCACATTGTAAACTCAATATTCTCACTGTTGTGGATGTAAAAAGATCTACTTCTGGTTTTAAAGATCGCTGACCAAAAAAGGGTTTGAGTTTCACTGAATTGTCAAAAACCCAACCAACCCATCCGAAGTTAAACTTCAGCTCTTGGTTACGTTTAATTTCAAATAGCAGTCGCTTCACCTGGCTCCCTCCTAAGAGCACTCTACTCTCCTCTGGTTCCGGCTGCCCTTGATTACACTGTCCCAGCACAAGTAGAGAAGAGTTGTTCTCTTCCGGTGAAGGCTAGGAGAGGCACGTTGAAAGGGAATTTGAAGGACTGCTTCTTTTTAAAAGAAATACTGTTTCATTGCTTTGTTTAAGGAGTGATGGGGTGGGACACTAAGGACTACAGAGATTGTCGTATTTCTTCCCTACTAAAACGGTCACTGCAGCAGCTTGCTTGCAACACTCCAGCCACATACCGCTTCAGCACCATGGACAGTGGCGTCCCCACTGGAGCGGGCCATCTCCTAAGCTGGTCTCCCCCCCACCACGGTATCTACTAGGACAAGCCATCCTTACACTGGATATAAACGCACTATAGAGGAGTGGGGTGCATTTTTTGTTCATGGGTTCAATCGCTTGCCCTCCTGCACTTCCGGAGGGAGTCCTGAGAACGCGAGCTAATTATCTAGGCTGCCTGGTACCCGCCTAGCCCTGCCCAGCCATAAGCAGGCGCTCCCACGACAACTCTGCACTTCCTTACGCGTGCCCACGTCCAAGCAAAGACTGGACATCCGAGTGAACCGACTTGGCTAGGCCGCCACACTAGCTACGCAAGCAGAACTACCCCCACGGGACTGACCCGGGCCAGGTGGGTCTCCACGGTTTCCTCACCGAGGCGGTCCACTTCCCCTGCCGGCCGCTTCGCCCGCTCCCCACTCGGTGTGAGTCAAGCCAGACGCCCCGTCCGTGCCTCTCTCGTCTGCACCTGGGGTCAGCGGCACACAGCCCGCAGCTGTTCCCCTGCAAGCCACGCAGCAGAGCCCCTCTTTCAAAGGAACCGTTCGAAACGCAGACACTTGAGAGATGCACACAACTCCAGCTGGATCGTATCAGAAGGTGGGGCCAGTTTTCCCTGATCTGCCCAGAAGTGCCAGACGCCAACAACCATGCACCAGCCTGTCCCAACTTCACCAGCAAGCCCCAGCTCTCACAGCCGTGGGGGGTGATAGGAAGTCACAAAGCCGGGCTAAGGGGGGGTGGGGAGAGGAGAGGAGAGAGAGGGGGAAGGAAGGGCTGGGCAGGAGAGGGCAGGAGAGGGGGGGGGGGCGCGGGAGCTGACCCTCCCGCCAGCCCGCCGCAGGGCGCGGCCGGCCCCTACCTTGCAGTCCTCGGGGCAGGACTTCACCGAGTACTCGTCGGCCTGCAGGTATTTGTGCAACACGCTTTCGAACTCCTCGTACTTCTCCTGCGCGTGGTGGTCGTAGTTCTGGTAAGCCTCGACGCACTGGCGGCAGGCGCTCCTCTCGCCGTCGTCCCGGAGCACCACTTCCAGGCTGCAGTTCAACGCGCTGGGGCTGGACAGCCCCGAGAACAACTCCCAAAGTGTGTAGGAATTACAAAACGAGAGGTAAAAATCCGACAAGTTCCAGAGCGGCGGGGCGGGCTGCGCGCCCCGGTGCCCGCGTCCCTGCGTCCCGGCGGCGGCGGCGGCCGGGGCCACCCCCCCGGCTCCAGTTCCTGGCGCACACGGCCTCGGCGCTCTCCACCGTGAAGCACTGGCCCGACGACGCGCCCGGGGCCTGGGGGTAGCACGTCTCCAGGCGCCACAGGGGCCGGGCCGAGTGGCCTAGGAAGAGCGCCTTGCTCTGGTTGCTCGCGCCCCGCTGGCCCTGGCCGCCGCCGCCGCCGCCGTGGCCCGGGGAGGGGGGCAGCGTGGGGGGACGCGGAGGCGGCCAGCAGCCGGGGCGCGGGGGCGCCGGGCGCCGGCTCCCCATGCTGGCCAGGAGCGCGGGCCACGACGGCTCGGGCTGCCGCGGCCGCTGCTGCTGCTGCTGCTGCTGCTGTTGCTGCTGCTGGTGCTGCCGCTGGCGCTGCTGCTGCCGCTGCTGCTGCCGCTGCTGCTGCTCCTTGTCCCGCGTGCGGCTCAGCTTGGCCTCGGCGCAGAACCACAAGTGATCAGACAGCAGGACGGTGAAAAACAAGAGCGAAGCCAGCGACAGTCGCCATTTCTGAGCCCTCTCGGAGTCGATGAACGGCTTCTCGTTCTCCCGGGGTGCTGCCAACCAGATTTTTAAGCCTTCGTCATACTGCCGACACATCCAAGCACCCCTGGTCATATTTTGGGAACGCGCAGCCCGGGGCGAGTCGGCAGGGGAGGGCTGCGGGGTCTCCACGCCAGGCATCGACTTAGGGGTCCGGGTCCGCACCCCTCCTCCCGGTCCTCCTCCTCCTCTCTCTCTCCCTCTCTCTCCTTCTCTCGCTCCGTCTTTTCCTTCTCTCTGTCTCTCTCTCTCTCTTCCCCCTCTCCCCCCTCGCTCGCTCTCTCTTGGCTACATAAATATTACCAGGCTTGGGAGGAAGGTCTGGGCTGCTTCCGACCTAATCATCAGCCGACCCCATCCTCGGTGGAGTGGGGGAAACAATAATGGAGAGAGAGAGAGAGAGAGAGAGAGAGAGAGAGAGAGAGAGAAGAAAGATGGAGAGGTGGAAAGAGAGATGGAGAGATGGAGAAAGAGAGAAATGGAGAGAGAGAGAGGAGAAAGATGGAGAGGTGGAAAGAGAGATGGAGAGATGGAGAAGAGAGAAATGGAGAGAGAGGAGAGAGAGAGAGAGAGAGAGAGAGAGAGAGAGAGATGGAGAGGGTGAGAGAGAGACGGAGGAGGAGGAGAGGCAGGAGCCGGCGGCCGGTGCCCCGCGGGCCGCAGGGGATGCTCCGAGGCGGTGCGCGGTGCCTGGACCAGCTCCCGTCACCCAGGCACGGTCAGCGCGCGGGTCCCCATGGCCCCGCCGAGGACAGCCCGCTCTGCCCGGCCGGGGACCCGCCGCGTCTCGGCCGCCCGCTGACGGCCCCGCTGCCGCCCGGCTCGGCTCGGCTCGGCCGCGGGCGCGTCCTCCGGCTCCGGCTGGGCCCGCGCGGTCCTCCCGGCCGTCGTCGCCGCCGCCGTCCTGCTCGCGGCCGCGCGGCTCCCGCTCCTCGGCGGCTCTACTGGGCGCGGGCGCTGCCCGAGTCCCGAGCCTGGGCGGCCGCCGGCGCCGTCCCTGCCCCCCCGCCCCCGGCCCGCGCGCCGCCTGTCGCCGCCGCCGCCCCTGCGCGCGCGCCAACGCCGCCTCCCGCCGAGCCCCGGGCCCGGTCGCCTGCGCTGCGCCCCCCGAGAGCGGCCACCGGCATCTTCCGCGCCGGCTAACTTGCCGCCATCTTCGTCCTGGAGGAGCACTTTGGGGTGGGGGCGGCCGTGGCGGCGTCTCCGCCCCCGCGCCCCGCGTGTGCATTGGCCCCCGGCTCGGCCGGGCGGGGGAGGGAGGCCGGGGACGCGCCGGGTGCGGGCGCTGGGCGTCGCGCTCCGGCACCCCGCGGCCAGGGTGGCCACAGCACACACAGGGGGCACACACGGGCACACACATGCACAGGCACACGCGCGCGCGCACACACACACACGCCGCCGCTACTAGGGATCCGGGTTCGAGTGCGCACTGCGTGGCCGGGGCCGAGGCTGCGGACACAAGCCCCAGGTGCGGGGTGCTTGAGGCTCGGGACCCCCTAACGCTGCCACGGCCCCTCCCGGGAGAGCTCGGGGCGCAGCAGCGGCGGGGGAGGGGCGCGGGTCGCCGCGGGCGCGCTCTTGGGGGCTCGTTTCCCCCGCGAAATTCGGAGCTGGGACGCGGCCGCCCAGACTCCTGGGACTCGGCTTCCTCCTCGGTCCCCTGACGCGCTCGCCGAGATCAAGGCCTTGCCCCGGGGGCGGCCTCGAACCCGGGACCTGGAGCGCCCGCGCCCAGCCCCCGCCCGGCGCGGACGTCCGCAGCGGCGGCCCCGGGGACCACCCTGTGGCGGCGCTGCAGCCCGGACTCTGGTGCCCCTTAGCGTTGGCTCGCGGCGTTCCCACGGCGCCACCGTCGCTCCGCGCCTCGGGCCTCTCCCCGCGGCGCGACCCCAGCCGACCCTCATTCCCGCCCGAAGCGCGCCCGCCGGGGCTCGGGTGTGCGCCCCGGGCTGCGGCTGCCTCCCCTGGCTCCAGGGATGCCCCATCCCTGCCGGGCCCCGGGCGCGCCCGGGGGTTGCCCTCTCTAAAGGAAGTTTCCCGCGAACCAGCACCGAGACCGCCCGCGCGCCTTCTTTTAGGTGCCCAAGAAGTCGGTTTTCTAGAAACATTAAGAAAAATCGTGGCGAGTAGCGAGGGGGGTGAAGAGGGGCAACCCGCCCGCGCGTGTCCAGCTGTGCACTAGGCTCGGCTCGCGGCACGTTGGAGCTGCTGGACGCTGTGCGGTCACCCAGGCGCGCGGTGCAGCCCGGGGGTGCTAAAGCGTCGGCTCCAAAGACCCCCAGTGCGCGCATCACCCCGCTGCTCCGGCTTGGGGGGTCCCACTGCTCTGATAAACGGCTAGAAAGGAGCAGGTGCGAGTTGGCAGGTTTGTCCTGACTTTGACGCGTCTTTAAAAAGCAAGCACTGAGGTTTTGTTGAAAATTAAACTTGAAAGATAAGTTTTCTTCTCCCTTCTCTCCAGTAGATTGAGTGCGTTAAAGACAGCTCCGGCGTGGGGAACCCTGAAATTTTAGAAAGCGTTTTTTGCATAGTCTCGTGATTACTCCCTACCTTAAATTCAGCCTCATTTAAATACAGCGTAATGCAGCATGTAGACATAACTGAATACAGAGTCTGTCGTTTTCTCTTGTCTGGCTAAATGCACCAATGTCGAATTGTCATTTCTTGATTTAAAATAAAAGTTTTAAACAACACAGAAGTGAGCATGTCACATTCTGATCCAAAAAAATTCCTTCTCTTCAGTTCTGAACCTGCCAGACCTCTATGATAAATTAAAATGATGACAGTGTTGTTAGACCTCAGGTTTCAGGACTTAGAATCTTAAAATAAGGGTTTTTCTCTCTCCCTTCCCTTGCTCCTCTCTACATGAGTCATCTAATACCAGGCCTACACGATTCCATTTCATATTCACTTTCCTTTACTCCATAGCTTACTTGAGAGGCTCATACTTCTCTTTCTCCTGTGCAAGTCGGAAAGCTCAGAAAATCTGTGTCTCGGCTAGCCTCAGGAGATCTTTGAGCTGAAAAACAGTCCAGAAAACTCACAAGCAGAGTAAACCTAGTTTCAGAGCATAGACGGCCAAGGGGGTGGGGGTGGTTACAGACCACCTGAGTAGAAAATACTCAGGTGAAAACCCACCACAACCCTTCGGTTACCCCACAAGGGAAAAGGTGAGCGAAGGGGTGGAAATAATCCCAGTCTAAACCACTGGACAGAGATTCCCTCCTGATGGACCAGCCCAGGCACACCCAATTAGTCTATCTATGCTCCTGGAGGGTCCTACCTGGCCATCTAGAGTCCCACCTCGGACCAGACCCTCTTATTTGCAGGATCAACTACCTCTGTTGAAAAGGACTAATATTAAGACCCTTTACCAGGAGGAAAACTACAGGAGTGTAGATGTAATGGAGGACGCTGTTCTTAAGGTGCTCCAGTGTGCGTACATGTAACCATATGTACGTATACCCATATATGTAGAACCTTATGTATAACCATATATACATATAACCATATATATGTATAACCTATATATGTATAACCTTATACATGTATAACCATATATACATGTGACCATATATACGTATGACCATATATATGTATAACCATATATATGTATAACCATATGTACATATAACCATATATACATATAACCATATGTATATATAACTATATTTGTTAAAAACTTATTAACCTCAACCCATTAACTACATATTAGATCATTTTTAAGGAAACTTTTGTAAAAGATTAAAAAGCATTAAAATTTCTTTAAAAATCTGCCCAATGCAACTTTAGGGCAGAATCAAGTGTTATTATGTCTGATCAATGTCAAAAAACCTTCTCCATGATTCAAATGAAAATATAATTGATTACCAGGTTGGTTATCAGGCATACAACTCCTATAATTTGTAAATGGACCTTCAATCTCAATAAAGCATAGATCAAATGGAACATGCATATGTCCACATATGTGGCTATTGCTATAGAAGAAAAGTGTGTGTATTGTACAGTACAAGATACTACATTATCAACAGCAAATAAGCACTTCAGGGTGTCCTGGGCACACCAGTGTCAAGATATAGCCACCATTTCTATTTTTATTTATTATTCATATTTTAAATCCCACTTGTGTCATTTGGCCAATACCAGTTTTTTATAAAGTATTGAACTAAAAGGTCTGATGGTATTCGTAGACACACTTGTTAGATAACAATGTGACTTTCCTCTGGCATTGCATTGCTAATCTTGATCAGAGATACACAAATTCTAATATTGTCTCAGAATATTAGCACCCTTCTCATTCCCTGAGTGTGTGATTAGATCAGAAAGAGAAATGAGAATAGACTATTTTAATGAACAATATATAAATTAAGAGTCCATTTTTCTTGAGCATGGTGCAGACACAAAACTGAGTCCCATTATTTTATATTATTTGCGTTTATGCTTAGTCAAATTATGGCTCGCAAAATGCTTCAATGATGCTTAGTACTTTTCTCACACACTGCATTAAAATAAGTGTTTTATTTTATATTTAATTATCACTGTATCACTGTCACTGTCTTCCCGTTCATCATCGATTTGCTCGAGCGGGCCCCAGTAACATCTCTATATGTCCTGTCTCATGCTAGTAGAGCCCAAGGCATCTGCTTGCTCCAGGAACATAAAGAGCCTCAATCCATTCGGAATGAGGCCTATAATTGTTACTGGTATTTGGCATATATATCAAATACAACACTGGTAGCTTGCCAGGCTCTGCCGTGCAGGTAGCATACTCTTGTAGGCATCTCTAAGTCCAGCATTTATTGATGAACCGCGGCTGCAAGAAGCCGCGCTGAGCCGGGCACTGATAGGCTGGTCTACTGGGTGGAGGTCTGACGAGAGAGAAGTCCGGATGTGGAAAATGGAGGCCCTCATGGAGTGGGGGTCATCTGGCTTGTTGTGAGGCTCTGCTGGGATGGTGGGCCAGGGCTAGAACCCACCATCCCTCCTGGGCGCCTCGTGAGCAGCTGGTCACAGGGAGAGCCAGTAGCAGCTCTGCCCCATGTCTGCGAGTCTCTGGACCGGCAAACCTGAGCCAGATTTAAGAAAGACTGCTTCAGGGTGGAACTCGATGAGCCAGGCACTGATAGGCTGGTCTGCTGGGTGGAGGTATGACGAGAGAGAAGTCCGGATGTGGAAAATGGAGGCCCTCATGGAGTGGGGGGGTCGTCTGGCTTGTTGCGAGGCTCTGCTGGGATGGTGGGCCAGGGCTAGAACCCACCATCCCTCCCGGGCGCCTCGTGAGCAGCTGGGCACAGGGAGAGCCATTAGCAGCTCTGCCCCCGTGTCTGTGAGTCTCTGGACCAGCATACCTGAGCCGGATTTAAGAAAGACTGCTGCAGGGTGGAACTCGATGAGCCGGGCGCTGATAGGCTGGTCTGCTGGGCGGAAATCTGACGAGAGAGAAGTCCGGATGTGGAAAATGGAGGCCCTCATGGAGTGGGGGGTCATCTGGCTTGTTGCGAGGCTCTGCTGGGATGGTGGGCCAGGGCTAGAACCCACCATCCCTCCCGGCGCCTCCTGAGGCGGCTGGTCACAGGGAGAGCCATTAGCAGCTCTGCCCCCATGTCTCCAGTCTCTATAAATTAATTATATTTAATTATAATTTGGTAATCATCATCTACAATAGATGATTTTTCATTCTCTGTTTTGGTTTAGGTTGTTGAACCACATCCAACAGTGCTCAAAGATCATTCCTGATGGTGGCCAGGCAATGGAACCCCGTGGCCCTCCACGTAAAGCCTGTGCCTTTGCAGGATCTCTCTAGCCCAAGTCTTTGTAAGGAATCTGAACCTTGCCTCTTCAACAATTTTCAGAGATTTGTATGTTCAAACATGAAAGATGGATGCATGTCGGGGTGCTGCTGGGGTCCCCAGCAATACCAGAAGCGAGTTCCCTTCTATCTCCAAAGCTAGCGGGAATAGATGAAAACTCAGGAATCCGGCACAGTTTTAAAAGGCTTTACTATCACAGGTTCTGACATACAATCCAAGAGCAGGGAAAACTCTTGACTCTGGGTTCCCAGCTGGGGCCCGCCACGTGTAAGCCAAGACGGCTGCCACCAGGTTCTGAAACCCAACA
Source organism: Cryptotis parvus (assembly GCA_021461705.1). Taxonomy (NCBI): domain Eukaryota; kingdom Metazoa; phylum Chordata; class Mammalia; order Eulipotyphla; family Soricidae; genus Cryptotis; species Cryptotis parvus. Next base: position 448,837 of record JAJIBD010000484.1, read on the forward strand.
GAGAACAGAGAGGTAGAAGCCAAAGGAAGACAAAAATGCAAAAGGGCCCTTCTCCTTCCTCCCACTTGATCACTTGATCACTTGAATCCCATTATTCATTGATTTGCTCGAGCGGGCGCCAGTAACATTTCCATTGGACCCTATCACGTGCCAATGTAGCCCAATGGCATCTGGTTGATTCAGGAATATGAAGAGCCTCAAACCGTTCCTTCAGGGTCTTGACAAGGAAGTCTGACCATCTTGTAGGTGGGCGGCCACATGATCTTTTTTTTTTTTTTTTTTTTTTTTTTTTTGCTTTTTGGGTCACACCCGGCGATGCTCAGGGGTTACTCCTGACTCTGCACTCAGGAATTACTCCTGGCGGAGCTCGGGGGGACCATATGGGACGCCGGGGGATTGAACCCAGGCCAGCACAGGCCGGCCGCGTGCAAGGCAAGCGCCCTACCCGCTGGGCTATCGCTCCGGCCCCACATGATCTTTTGACATCCCATGGGATCCAGTCGGTAATGGCTCTAGTCCAGCGGTCACCTCCAAATCGCATTACATGTCCAGCCCATCTGATTTTTGATGACTTGGCAAACGAGACAGCGTCCCTGATTCTGGAATAGCGACGGAGGTCAGAACTCCGGATTCCTTCTCTCACTTGAGTGAGGCGTGATATTCCTAGCATAGCTCTTTCGATTCCTCTCTGGGAGACCCGAATATCATTCTCATCCTGCTTTCGTAGGGCCCAGGTCTCTGAGGCGTATGTTAATGCAGGGAGAACAAAGGAAAATAAACATTTCTGTTACTGGATTTGGCATATCAGACACGCATTGGACAGCTTGCCAGGCTCTGCCATGCGGGCGCTAAGCTCCTTCCTCCCAGCTTATTTTATAGCTAGAAATCCCCCAAAACTTCCCAGCCCAGCCCATAGTGGGCTATCTAGAGATGAAGGCAGGTAAACAAGTCTATTGAAATGCAGCACTTCAGGTGGGTATTTTGGCTTTACTAGTGCCAGAGCTGATTCAGAGCCTCCCTAATAGAGCTGGGAGGGGCTGCAGCTAAGTGGAGCTTGAGCTTGGTGCAGGGCGTGTCCCCCCAACAGGTCGTCCACAACCTAAGCTCACCTCTGCTTGCCGCCTGGGTTCCAGCAGGAAGCAGGAGACGCCATAGGAGTAGCCAAGACCAGCCTTGAATCCTAGTCAAAGGTCAGGGAACCAGGCAGCAGAGCAGATAATCTGAAATCGGCGCCACAGAAGAAGATAATGTCTTCGTGAAATGGAGAGAGAACAGGACAGGGTGCACTGGGCCCCTGAAAGGTATCGGAGGGTTCTTGGCCCAGTCCGTGTTCACTGACTCTGACATCTGTAGGCGCCCGAGCGGGTAAACAGACCCCCAGCGGGTAAACATGTTGGTAGAGGTGGCAGAAGGTGGAAGAGATGCAGGATGAGGCCAGAGAGAAGAGCCAAGGACAGTGTTGTTTGATGGGCAGAGGAAATGGAGTTTTCTCTTGCAGGCGGTTAGGACTCAGGAAGACATTTACAAATTGATCAGAATGTTTGTTTTCGTCAATATCCCTGTTCACTAAAATAAAAATGAGGAATATGTTTGCAGAAAGCGTTAACCAGATTAGTAAGTGCTGGATCCTGTTAGCTGATCAGCTGAAATGTAGCACAGTGGCAGAGAAGAGCAAATAGCTTGTCTAGGACGTGGGTTTCATTTATCAGAAAAAGCAGGCTGTGGAGTCTAGAATCTCCCGCGTAGGTTTTACCTAAGATGTGACTAATGGCAGCGAGTAGTTTAATGGCATAGGCACTTTTCAGAGGGCTGCTGAATAGTACGCGGTAGCAAATGCATTATACGGAGAGACCTGATGGCAGGATGGGTTTGACAAGAGAACATTGCCGGGGTGATCAACACACAGATCCCAGCTTCGTGCTCTCAGCTCAAGGCGTTTGTGCTTCTAGCTTCAAAGAATTCAGAGCTCTCCAGTTATTGGATTAGGCTCACGTTCCCGGAGATCTGCACGCTTCTTCTGATTTTAATGGTTGAATTTGTTTTACCTTAAAATTGAAAAATATCTTTCTTCCTTTGCTTTCATAATATAAGACAATCGAATAATATGTTTGTTGTCTTCTCAAACATTTGTCCTTATCCCTTAAGGTTAACACTTGCCAACTATAGAGAAATCAAGAGGAAATACCTTCTTTGGATTCAAAAGCTCTGGGTCTGTGGGGGGTGAAATCTAAAACCAGCTGCTAAACAGAGGGTGAGGAGAGAGAAAGGAGGAAGCGCCAAGTCACCGCAGACAAGCCAGAGGTGGGTTTGGTAAAACAAGGTGATTTTCTAAAGCAAGGCAGCTTATGGGGGAGGGGCTGAGATTTATTATTTCCAGCCCTCACCCTCTTAGTCAGCATGGAGGTTTGAGACAGAGGAGAGGTGAGTTGCTGAGACAGTCTCAAGCACCGTGACAGGAAGCGGCTCTGCCTTGACACTTCTTCCTCCCAAGATGGTCCACCTGGAAGAAACTAGGAGCCTACCTGTCCTTATGTGGTGAGCCCCCATGCGTTGCTTATGTGAGGCAGGAAGGAGAGAGATGGTCACTTTCTCTGGACCCGCCTCTGCAGCCCTGGGCCCCCTGGGAAGACTTGGTGTCACCCAGGCCTTGCAAGTTCTGGTCTTTATCTCTCAGAAGAATTTCAGGAGAACATGAACAGTGAAGTACGAACATTTCATTTGGAGACTTCACTTGATCACTTGACATCCTGTTATTCGTCGATTTGCTCTAGTGGGCGCCAGTAACATTTCCATTTGTCCCTGTCATGTGCCAGTGTAGCCCAGTGGCATCTGCTTGCTCCAGGAATATGAAGAGCTTCAAACCATTCATTCAGGGTCTTGACAAAGAAGAAGTCTGACCATCTTGTAGGTGGGTGGCCCACATGATCTTTTGACTTCCCATGGGATCCAGTCGGTAATGGCTCTAGTCCAGTGGTCATCTCCAAATCGCATTACATGTCCAACCCATCTGATTTTCGATGCCTTGGCAAATGAGATAGTGTCCCCGATTCTCAATTGTCGATGGAGGTCGGAACTCTAGATTCCTTCTCTCACTTGAGTGAGGCGTGATATTCCAAGCATAGCTCTTTCGATTCCTCTTTGGGAGACCCAAATAGCATTCTCATCCTGCTTTCATAGGGCCCAGGTCTCTGAGGCGTATGTTAATGTAGGGAGAACATTGGAGTCAAAGAGATGTGCCCAGAGCCAGAGGTTCTTTGCCCTTTTAGCTATTTCTTCTATGTTCTTGAAGGCATTCCACGCCACTCTCTTCCTCCTCGCGTAGCTCTGGTGCAAAGTCATTCGTCATGTTGAGTTCTTGACCTAGGTACACATAACAACTGTTTGTTCCATTGAGAGTGAATGGAGCATCTGGAATGGAGCATTTGGAGACTTAGGAAGGGAGGAAGTTAGAGATAGAGTATACCTCTCGAGGGAAAACGCAGGCCACACGCATGTCAAGACTGTGGTGGAAGGCCTTGGGCACTTTGATCCTTGTACTTGATAACTAAAAAGTTGACACTGCTGTCACCATTTATTATTATAATTAATTCAGTTTGTGATAATTAAAGTATAATGTAAGTTTTTAAAGAATAGACAAAGGGCCATTGGCGGCAATGGCTTAATGACCTTGATGGTGCCCTTATCAGAGACTGATCTCTTTTGACCTGTATGGGTTGATTGATTGGGTTGACTGGGCTTATTGTGTTGATTGGGTTGATCTGGTTTATTGATTTTGTTGATCCGGTTGATTAGTTATATTGATCAGGTTGATTGATTTTGTTGATCTGGTTGACTGATTATGTTGATTGATTTTGTTGATTGTTGCCTGTGCTATTCTGCTCTGCTGTGCTCCCTGGTTTATGGCTAATGGTAAATTCCACCTTCATGGGCATGTGATGCTTCACTCTCCATTGCACCAGAACCCAGAGGATTCCCAAGCATTAGCGGAAGCTAGAGCACTGTTAGACAGAAATCCAAAAGGAAGGTTGGGAAACTCAGGCCCCTCCCCAGAGACCTGTGTCAATAGGGCAAAAAAGATGTCCCAGGAAATGATGCTTTGACTAGCCCCCATTGGCAACCTTGCACAACTGTTCATCCCTGTCCATGAAGAGTCCCCACTGGAGAGTTGCCAGTGTGAGTGAAACTAAGGCATGCACCCTAATTCTAAGCCAGTGTCAAGGTTCTTCCACTAGGAAATATACTCAAATAGTAATGTTGTTTGTGATCAAGAGTTGGCACATATAAAGTTTACTCATGAATTCTTTTTGCATAGAATGCAAATATAGTATATTAAAATTTAATTTTATGATTAATAGCTAAGAGGAATAAACATTTACTGACATTAAAAATCTACATTCTACTTCTTTCCAAATGCTATTTTGAGTATGTGTGTAAACATTTACATACAGTTTTGTAAGTAAAATAGTTTTTAAAGTGCCTAGGAAAAACATTGTGTTCCTGTTACACAGAGCAAGGTCCATACAGATAAACAAATAGACGTTAGTGAGAAACACGAGATTGAAATAAGAGGAAAGACCTGCCTATGTCTAACTAGAATATGTCCTTCCAAAGATGGAAGATTATCTTCCAAATTAACCTTAAGACGCTTAAATATGGGCGGGAGCAATAGTATGGGGGTGGGAGGGCATTTGTCTGCATGTGGCTGGCTCAGGTTCGATCCTCAGCATCCCCAAGCACCGTCATGAGTAATTCCTGAGTGTGGAGCCAGGAGTAGCCCCTGAGCATCGCTGGGTGTGACCCAAAAAGCAAAAAAAAAAAAAAAAAGAGCTTAAATACAAATTAAGTTGCTTTTCCTGAAAGAATCTTTCCCTTACAAGAGAGGGAGCCATTCTGGATTTGAATCCCTACATTCCCTTCACATCATGGAAGCCTCTGCTTTTTTATATTTCTTTGGGTAAAAGAGCTGATTCCTCCTAAAATAGTATCCACCAAATTTAATTTTAGATGGTTATAGAGGTTGCCCCAAGGGAGCTGTGAACATAACAAAGGTGATATTTTAGCAGAAATAATTATTTCGGGTTAATGACTTTACAAAAGCAAATAGTAGGTGCTATTTAAAAATCAAGATTTTAAAAATCACAGTAAAAAGCAGTATAATAAGTGTTTTCCTAGTGCTGATTAAGAATGCATGCTCAGGGATTTGGCAGAAAAGAACCATCTCCCTGTGATGCTTCTGGAATCTGTTTCCATATTACCCAGACTTTTATCAAAGACCCATCCAAGAGCTGTCTGTGAGGAGGAGAAGTCAAACTGATCATAATTAGTTCAGGTGTCTATTGCTAAGAGGTAATAGGCAAAGTGAGAGCTCAAATGCTATTGTTTCGTGATATTTAAATATTTAAAATGTTATGTAGTATCTATTTTTAAAAAGCATTTATGTAATTCAGTCCACTGAATGAGCGCTGGCCTCTTTGTGCTTCTGATTGAGTGACAAGAAGACTTAGAGAATGTAAGAATTAGACAGGTGGTCTGGCTAGCTCTGGGCCTTCTGGGCTATCCTGTCCACCTGGCTGAGGAATGATGGGTTGTGCCTTAGTCTCCACGAGCCTAAGGGTGTGTGGGCAGAATCTATGAACCTTTGGAATTGTTGACTTTCCCTTTGTCAGAAAGAGCCCAGGAATCCTCAGAAGTGTTGAAGACTAGGATGGAGAGAAACTGACATGGAGCAGAGCCACCGCCAATGGAAAACTGAGGCTGCCTCGGCCACCGGCCACAGACCTTGGCCCCTTTTCTATTCAAAGGGGATTACTCCAGCCCCTACTGGGGCGGGAGCGATAGCCCAGCACGCAGCCGGCCCATGCCACTCGGGTTCGATCCCTGGCATCCCATATGGTCCCCTGAGCACCGCCGGGGAGTAATTCCTGAGTGCAGAGCCAGGAGTAACCCCTGAGCATTGCCGGGTGTGACCCAAAAAGCAAAAAAAAATGGGGGATTACTGCTCCCCCTTTCAGCAGGTGCTAGAAGAGAGAATATGTGTGTGTGTGTGTGAATTATTGGAGAGATTTGATGGAGATTTCCTCCCTAGCAGAGACATTCCTCCTGGTTTGGGTTGGTGGGGATGAGGCAGTCCTAGGGGTGCTCAGGACCGCTCCTGGCTCTGCACTCACGGATGACTCCTGGTGGTGTTCTGGGGACAGCATTTGGTGCTGGGGAGCTAACTGAGCATTAGCTTAGTCAGGGGAGTGCCTTAATCCCATGCTCTCTCTGGCCTGCAACACACTCTTTAGCCTCTAGGAGCAAGGATCAGGGCACAGCTTCCTTCCCATGAGGGTCTCCTTCTCTCTCCTCGATGAACTGGACTTCTAAGATATGTCCCTCTGGTCCTCCCTTCCAACTTAAAAACTTACTGGTATGTAAGCTCTAGGCTCCTGTGTTTAAATAAGTTTTTCTTTCTATAATCCAGGGGATGTTATTTGGGGTGCCCTCCCGGTTTGTTGGTGAACAGGAACTTCCTATCTGAAATGCTGCTCTGTTTATTCTCAAGTGGAAAGATAAAAGAGCTCTCCTAGTTATGCAAAATCTCCTCCTTGCCACGCCAGGTCCCGTAACAGAATTAATACCTGTCGGGGAACGCCGGACAGAGGTTGTGTCAGGACAGAGGTTGTCTTCTACCTCCGAGGACCCCAGGAGAACAGATGAAAACTCACGAGTCCGGTGCAGTTCCAAAAATGGCTTTCAATAGTACAAAAGCTCTTCCACAGCACTCCAATATAATGAACAAACTTTAGCTCTGGTCCGAACTTAGACCATACAAAAGAGGCTAAGTCTCCCACCAAAGAGAGAGAGAGGATCTCACCCAAGCTGAGTCCTACCCAGAAGAAGGAGCAAAAGGCCAAAGAGCAAAAGGCCAAAAGCCAAAAGCCAAAAGCCAAAAGCCAAAAGCCAACAGGAGCCAAAAAGCTGAAGACTGAGGAACCAAAAGGCAAAAGGTGAAGGGGCCTCAAGTCAGCCCCTTATACACACCAAAGTAATCCAACCGGGAGGGGCACTGAGGTCAACAAAGAACTCTAAACAGAGTATAGTGCCACACCTTATTGCAGGTATAAACAAAGGTTATGCCAAGGACTAAGGAGATTATCTCTCATGTAAAACACTGGAGAGAGGGCTGATATAAAGTAATACATCTTAACTTCATGAGCTTCATGTAATCTAGATGGTACCCACAAGGTCCTTCTTATTATTATCTGCACCAGGGTGATTCTGAGTATCTTGTTCTCGTGTACTGAAAGGGTCACACTCGCCTGCTAAGAGCAAACTAGTATGATCCTTCCTGTAGTCTTCCTATAGTCTCAGCGTAGCCAGGGTGGTAGTCTCCTGGTAAGTTCTAACTGTCCCACGTTGGGTGCAGTGGGTATAAAGAGGAGCTGTGCCCAATCTAGAAAACATAAGTCTTAGTAGATGTATAAGTCAGAAGTTATTCGATCAAGGTGACTTCTGTAACTGCCACACCCTCTAGCAGTGTTTACATAGAAGAGAGGTCTCATTAGAATGAACCTTGATTTAAGTAGATTAAGCTGGGAGTGAGCAAAACAACAAAACTCCCAGAATAGCTAAACCTGTCCTCCAACAAATACCCACATTCTGTCCTTTTATTTAGAGTTTCAAGTCATGCAAATTCTCCATGTGTATGTTAGTGCTTTCATTTTACCATCACGCACCTGTTCTGTGCTGTTTTAATTACTTACCTACATGAAGGAGAACTCCCGGCCTGAGGTGTCTCCTGTGCATGTATGTCGGGGAGCTGCTGGGGTCCCCAACAATATCAAGGAGCAAGTTCCCTTCTACCTCGGTAGTAGGCGCGGAATGGACGAGAACTCAGGAGTCCAGCGCAGTTTTAAAAACCTTCACTCTCACAGGTTCTGGTATACAATCAAGTAGCAGGAAAACCCCAAACTTTTGGTTCTTGGCTAGGTCGTGCCCATGTGTAGGTTTAGAATCCTAGGCCAAGAAGGCCACTACCATGCGCTAAGGCCCAATAGGGAAGAGAATGGAGAGAAGGAAAGGAGAGGCAGAGAGCAAAGAGAAGCCAAAATGGCCAAAAAGCCCTTTCTCCTTTCTCCTAGCTTTATTATAGATAGAAGCCAGCCAAAAACTTCCAGCCCAACCTATCCTGAGCTGGGCTACCTAGAGGTGAAGCCAGGTAAATGACCCTATTAATTGTAGATCTTCACGTGGGCCCTAAGGCTCAAGCTTCACAAATGCCAGAGCTGACTCCCTGAGATAATGTCTCCCTAGCAGAGTGGGGAGGGGCTGCATCTCTGAACCAGATATGTAATTTCTGGTTCAGAATGTAATTTGTAAAAAGTGGCATTAATACTTCTTACCATGAATATATAGCCAGCTCATTCCAGACTCTAGATCCCACTAAGGTTCAAAAATCCATCAAAATAATTCACTTTGGCATTACCTTTAGAATCAGAGATACATCAGTTTGCCCGTAGGTGCATTGGCAAGACTCTTTGAACTAGGAGAACTGATTACATTATGGTTGATCCAACAAGGCCAAGTACTCTTGGAATATCTACGTATTTAGGATATGTAGTTATTCTACATGTATGTCTCTCATGGGGACCCACGGGAGCAGAAAGAGTATTGAACTGGGGCAAGCAAAATTCATAATATTCATGGAATATTTATGCCATAAAAAATATTTATGCCATATAAAATTATTAAATCAATCCAATTCTGCCTAAGCTCCCATTGTGTTGCTCCAGAGATTCCCCAAAGGTAGGGAGTAGCTCTTCACATAAGCTAAAGTGTAGCCAGAGCCTAAGGCTCAGTAGGGAGTGTCACCCAACACACCTATAATGGTTTATACCAATATTTGAAATGTAGCTACTAATTACCTCACATATCAAAAGCATGGCAGAATTTCATGAGGGTCAAAGAATTGGAATAAATAGGAGATTCAGAGGTTGAAGTATTGGGGCTATAATGTAACATAATTTAGTGGCACAGTGAAGAGATTAGCTATCAAGACTGAAATCTTATTTGTGACAGAGCAGGAACTCTGAAATTGAGTAATGGAATGGAAATTCTAGATTAACCTGAATGATGATAGCAATATCTCACGAATGTTATCCAGAGATGCTCCTATACAGAAGGAATCCTTATGAAAGATAAGCTGGCATTTTCCTGGTCCTTTCTGGGATTGGCGGGCATGGGCACTGACCGCAGCCAAAAATCCTGTGCGAGAATCATCTGGGAATTCTGGCCCTGGCCTGTCAGTCTCCATTTCTTATCTCCTGAGCATCTGTGCTCACGCCCTTGAATTCGAGTTAGAGAATTATAGGCTTCTCCTGGGCCTCCCTGCCATGGAATAAGAGGGTGCATGCTTCTGACTCTGAGCAAGTTCTGGTACGCTCTGACAGCAGGGAGCTGTGAACCTGGGCTGTCTCAGATTCCCATGCTCCCAATGCCCTGTGTGCTCCAAGTTTGACCAGGACAGGAGCTGTGTTTGTCTTGCTGTGCCAGGCCCTAGCGCGGACATCTCTGCCCCAGGCGAGAGCAATAGGACCTTGTCAGCTCACCTCCTCCTCCTGCCGGGTGTCCCACTGAATGGTCTCCACTCACTGCCCAATCTTGCCTTCCCAGGTGTCTTAGCACTCACAAGGAATGCCGCACACCCCACACCCTAGTTTTTATTTTTCTAGTCCACTGGACCTGTGAGTGGATCGGTGTGTGTGTGTGTGTGTGTGTCTAAAGTTGAATTGGTTATTAAGCATCAGAAGCCTCACAGGTGACCCACCAACACATCTTAAGCCTCGCCAGCAAACAGCAACCTGCTATCTGACATGCTGCTCTTTCTAGTATTCTGCTCTTTCATCAGTAGGAAGATGCTGTTTTCCACAACATCTTCCTACTTCGCCTAAGTAGAACAATAGTTGGTGCTGGGTATCTTTGATCAACTACATTTAATATACCAGAAACAGTGTATGACACATGGGCAATCCTTAGAAAAGTCAGTTACTAAGAATGTTAATTTCATTAGCAAAGGAATTTAATGGCATCTATCAAAACTGTCAAGAGTAAGGATAGACTAATTATAGGGCTGGAGCAGTAGTATAGGAACAGGGCATTTGCCTTGCACACTACTGACCCAGGTTCAATCTCCAGCACCTCCAGGAGTAATTCCTGAGTGCAGAGTCAGGGGTAACTCAGGAGCAATCAGGGTGTGGCCCCAAAACCAAAAAAAGAAGAAGGAGAAGGAGAGGAAGAAAACTTGTATGAATTTAAAATTCTTAAGAGTTTACCTGCATGGCAGAGCCTGGCAAGCTACCCGTGTCGTATTTGATATGCCAGATACCAGTAACAATTATAGACCTCATTCCCATGACCTGAAGGAATGGTTTGAGGCTCTTTATGTTCCTGGAGCGAGAAGATGCCCTTGGGCTCTACTTGCATGAGACAGGACATATGGAGATGTTACTGGTGCCCGCTCGAGCAAATCGATGATGAGCAGGAAGACAGTGACAGTGATCAAAACTGTCAAGATGAAAAGTTTGCATATATTTGGTCATCTCTACAAATCTGTACTAAAATAGTTTCTTCATGTTAAGAGCAGGGCCGTATGTGACAAAATGAAGGACGAACAAAGCATAATAGTTGATTTCAGCTGCCATAACAAAACACAGTAGAATGGCGGCTACTATAAACTTGGTTCTCAGAGGCAAGAGGGCCAGCAATCACAAGTCCAGCTCCTGGTTCCCTCACCTCAGTGACTCTGTTCTTGGCCCACCTTCTTATTCATGCCACACAAAGCAGGTGGTGGAGGGACCGCTCTGTGCCTTTTCCTCTTGCAAGGACGTGACCCTACTGTGATGGCAACAGTCACTGCCTTCCATCTAGTACTATCTGAAGGCCGCACATGCCCATAGAATTCTCTAAAAGGTTAAGAGCTTTAACATGGATCTGGGGGGTGAACAATATGACTCCCAAATAGAATTACCCCATGCCCACCCTCGGAAAAAATACAACACCTCACAAGAGAACCGAGCCCAGCGATATCAAAAAAAGCAAAAAATAACACGAGTAAATAAAACAACTTAAAAAAACGTGGGACCGGGATGTTGGTGGTGGGAGATGGCTGGGCGGATGGGTGCGCAACCTGTTTGACCAAACCCAATAGACTTTTATTGTATATCTTTGTAATTTTAAAAAAAGAAATTCAAATAAAAAAAAGAAATGAGTATGTATCTTTAAAATTTTATTTTACAAACATAAAACAATTCAATAATAATGCCTAATGCTGGTTATTGAGAAGCATATCAATAACCTTGATATTATTGTGGAATATTATTGATATTATTATGGAATATCCTATTTCAACGGCAGAGCCTGGCAACCTACCCATGTTGTATTTGATATGCCAAAAACCAGTAACAATTATAGACCTCATTCCCATGACCTGAAGGAATGGTTTGAGGCTCTTCATGTTCCTGGAGTGAGCAGATGCCCTTGGGCTACACTAGCATGTGACAGGACATATGGAGATGTTACTGGTGCCCGCTCGAAGCAAATTGCTGAACAATAGGAAGACAAGTGATACAAGTGATGCTGTTTAATGCCTTTTTTCATTAAGATTTGTGAATAGATGCAGTGCTGTGCTCATCCTGGCAGCCTATTCTTTGAATATCCAAGAAATCCATTCAGACAGTGAAAGAGATGATCTGGACTCCTCAAAGACCCTAGAAAATATGGGTGGGAGAGCAAACACCCATGGCACTCATGTCTGCGCAGAGACGGCTGGCTCGGAGAGGTGGAGCTGTCCACCTGCACACTTAGCAAAGCCAGTGGACTGAGCATCCAAGGGAGATGCAGGATCTTCTCAGGGGGTCCAGAGGGTCCAGGACCAAGGCCCTAGAGAGGCCTGGAATTGCCACCGACACCCCCACCCCTTGCAAATGAAGAAATTTGCCCAGAGTATAGCTGTGCATTGACTGTGACTGAGGGTGCCAAAGAGTCTCAGAAATACAAGCCACACTCTCCTCCTCCAGAGAAAGCTTCTTCCCTTGGCAAGAGCAGAGACAGGAGGCAAACTGGGCAAGGAAGCCACAGCGGCAGCCAGAAGAGGTTCCAACAGCTCGAGGGAGCGCTGCCAGGAAGAACAAGATGCTTAAGCCAGAGACACCCAGTAGCCTGTCTTAGAGCCCAGGGCTGGGTCACAGAGAGGAGGGAAAGTCACACGGGGCAAGACTCAGCAGGCATAGAGCAGCCTGGAGAGGATAAGGCCGTCTTTGTAATACCTCATAGACCCTAACACAGGAGGGAGGCCACCAGCCCACCAAGAAACACAGAGTGCAGTCCAAGTCTCTAGGCAATGAGAGGATAAGAAGGTAAAATGTTCTAGTCCATACAACAGGATGGGAAGAATCGCCAACAATCAGTAACAACCACCCCTGAGAAGGTTCACAGAGTGGGAGACACAGGAACGTGGCTATGGAGTGGTGGAGTCTCTTTATTCCCCCAACTAGAGGCTATCAGAAAGCAGCCCACACTTTGAAGTAGGTCAAAACTAAAAAGTACAGCAGATATTCTATAGCTCAATTAAACTTCTAATGGATCATGAATTGCTTCGCTAATGAATTCTTGCAGCATGGTTCCATTGTGTTCAAAATTGGTTGGAAATCTTTAATCCAGATAAATAAATAGAAAATGCAAATAAGAGGGCATTGTAAACTGTCCAAGGAAAATCTGTGGAGGAAGGGAAGGGTGAGCTTAGATGTAAAGAGTTTAATTTTGAACTTCTATAAATGTGATTTGGAATATACTGGATTGTGGGAAGACTTTTTTGATGAAGTTCCTATTTTAATTGGATATGCTTATGTTCTGATGGGACCCGAATGAAACTGAGGAGGTCTATGATTTTCTTGCACATAAAAGTGGTGAAACATTCCAAAAGAATCAAAAAAATAGAATCGAGTCACTTAAAGGAAATTTTTTAGCCAAAAAATTTTAAAGAAAGATGGTCAGAATAGGAGGATCAGAGACTGTGGCAGGAAACCATTTTAGTAGAAACTTTACATGCTTAATATTTTGCTTAAAGGGTAAGAAAGTTCTCAGAATAAAATTTGTTTTGAGTCTACATCATAGCACAAAAACTGGAATGAGTCTTTTCTAGAAAAATATCCGCACTTACTGGGCTGGAGAGAGAGTGTCACAGGTAGGGGCTCACCTCGCCTGCTGTCAACTCAGATTTGGTCCCAGAACCTATATGGCCCCTGGAGTGTCGCCAGGAGTGATCCTTAAGCTTTCCTTTTAATCCATCCACTCTCCTTCATTACCCCACCTCGATGCAAGACCTCAGGCTCCTCCCGCAGGTGCTCCAGCAGGCCCCTCTCCCCAGGGGCTTCTCTCTTAGGGGCTTCTCTCTTCAGGGCACCTCTTCCTCTTTCTGTTTCTGTGTGTCCTGATCCCTATTTCCCTGTCCCTAGTCCTATTTCTCTTCCTCTGTCATTATTTCTCTGTTTCGCTATCTCTATTTCTATTTCTGTTTCTCTCTCTGTCCCTAAGTCTTTTCTTCTTTAGGTCCTCTCCTTTCAGGCCCTTTCTCTGTCACGCAGCCCACTGGGTCCTGGCCTTGGTCGTGTTGCCCTATGACCTTGTGGCCCTGTAGCCCCGTGAACATGTGACCTGGCTGGCCCTAAGGGCCTTGGCATCAGGAGCAGCCTCTCCCCTCTGGTGCTGACTTTCCAAGCACCAGGGGCCCATGGCTTAGCTGCTGGCCTTCCAGCCCAGGCACCAGAGGCTGCTGCTGCGCTCACTCTGGATGCCCCTGGATGCTCTCCTGGGCCTCTATTGATAGCCTCAGGCCAGGTTCAGAATCCAGGCCTCTAACTGTTTAACAGTTTTCTTAACTGTCACCTTACAGAGGGTTATCCAACATCTCCTTACGGGGCCTACCCAACCCTTGGTGCTCTCTTTCCTTCTCATAACCAGTCCAGTTGGAAAACTAAATTCTATGGTTCCTCTACTGTAAGGATTATGATGCAGTACAGGGTAACAGAGTCTTAATGGCCCTGGGAAGAACGGAAGTTGTGGGGCAGGAAGAGCTCCTTGACTACTAGGTCCATGTTGTCCCAAATGAAGGACTTTTTCTCAGTCAAGTTAAGGCGAAAAAATAAGCAGAATAAAGAAGTGGATGCTGTGGAACTACATTCATGGATCAAACAATTTCTGAATCTGTCCTGAGCAAAATCAAACCAATACTGAGACCTGATGTCTCCCTGGATCTGGTAAACTGAGTCCTTGCTAAGAAATTCAGACTGAGTTTATTCCTCACAATTTAAAGTCCTCAAATGTCAGAGCACGGTCTTACCTTCCACTCAAGCAGCTGGAAGTCTCACCTTTACTCGGGTGACACATTCTGCTTTCATCAAAGTTCAAAGAGTTTAAGCAAAATGTAGGATTGTGGGCAGCAGGGGGACCATCTCACCTTTCCCTTTGGGGATTGCTGCCGATTACTCCAACCCCCTACCCGCCTCCTCACTCCCGTCAATATTAGACATTACTAATATCAGGAATGAAAGATGGGATATCACCACGACTTCTACAGTCATTCGTGAGTAACATGACATAGAAAGAATAATGTTATGACAATAAATCTGACAACTTAGAGAAAATTGACAAATTCCTTGGAACATACAATTTACTGAAACTAACACAGTAAGTAAAAAGACTGAATAGCCTAATATCTGTTAAAGGCGTTTAATTCACGATCCAAAAGTTTTCTATAAAGAAAAATCAGATCCCAGATGGTTTTACCGCTGAATTCTACCCAACATTTAAGGGAAGAATCATTCCAATATTGCAAATGATTTTCAGAATATAGAGTGAAGGGACATGGCACCCTCATTTATTTATTAATGTTTCATATGAGAGCCATAACCAGCTGTGTCCGGGCTTATTCCTAGTTCTGTGCTCAGGGATTACTCCTGGCAGGGCTTGGGGGACCATATGGGGTGCGGGTAGGTTTTCTACAAGGCAAAACCATCCCCTTTATATCTTTCCAGCCCCAACACAGCCTTATCTTATACAGTTAGACCCATAACCAAAACACAGCAATAGTACAAGTAGAGCAGAATTAAACTGCACCCTAAAACAACAAATTTAATCACTCAGTATATATAGAAAGTACAATCCATTATAAACCAGTAATTTTTCCTATAAGGCAATTTTATTTAGCAACTGAATATTGATATATATGATTCACCTCCACTGCAAAAAATAGAAATATCTTGATCATTTAAAAAGAAATAATTTGATGATTTGCCCTTTAAAATTATTGTTTTTGGAAAATAAAAGCATAAAAAGTTTTCCTCAAAATGCTCATCTATATGGAGTAAATGGAAAGATGATAGCAAAGTCACTCAAAAGGGATATTGCCATCTTAGTACCAGCAAATGGCAAATGATTCAAAAACTGAGTTTTCATAGATATACACACATCTCTAGAATTAACAGAAAAGTAGTGATCCTTCGGTACACAAGTCTATTATCAAGTTTTCAGCACTATTCCTATACTAGTTAATGTGAGGTTGACCAAGAACTAATTTATTATCTTTTGGTATATTATTGGTGGGGAGGGGGCCATAACGTGCGCTTGCCCTAGCTCAGAGATCACTCCTTGAAAGCTCAGGGGACCACATGTAGTGCAAAAAAGTCAAATTCATGTTTGCTACGTGCAGAGGCAAAACCCCTACCACTGTGCTATCTTGATGGACCCTTTTCATGCAGTCTGGATGCTAGAAGTAGGTCCTAAGTCGAAGAAGAATCCTGGTAAGAGACAAGAAAGAAGAGCTCCACCACAGACAGCAAGGTGGCAACAGGCCGACATGTCAGGGATCAGCGGGACATAGCCCGAATCCAAGACGTGTCTTCTGCTTCCCGGAAGCAGAAGGAAAAGAATCTACCCTCCAGTAGAGCACGGGACTTCTGAATCATCCTTGATCCTTACTTAGTATCCCACTTTGGGGAAAAATTTCTCTCATTCAAGTCTTCCAGTTTACGACATGATCAGGTAGTCCAGAAAATGAATACTGAGCGCTTAGGAAAGTGCTATCACCAACAATATGTCAATGTGCAACTTTCAAACACTTCCCCCATGATAAGTAAGTAGGCAAAGACATCTGCCTTAGCCCTGCTGATCAGCATTTTAACTGGAAATTATAGCCAATGCAGTAATGCAAGAAAATAAATGGCAAGAAAGGACCAAATTATATATGCTTGTATGTCACATGAGTACCTATGTTGAGACTTTGTGATTAATACACAAATTTCTAGAATTGAAAGTAATGATCCTTCAGTGCATAAGGTCACAATCAAGTTTTCAGCACTATTCCTATATATTAGCAACTAGTTACTAGAAAATAAAAGTCAAATATTCCTTTTACAATGGCATAAAATATGAGCTATTTAGAAAAATACAGTGGCATATGATTCTTTTACACTGAAAAAAATACTGTGAAATGTTCGGAGAAATTAGACCTTGATTAGGTAGTCTAGACATACCCACAAAGCCAGAGTAGAGAATCTTTGGCACTTCACTAGTGTTTATTGTACAATAACTTTGTAGACCAAAGCTTAAATGCTAAAACTGCTCTAGTCATATTACCTACGCTACATAATTTTAAATATTAAAGTTATAAATAAATGGATATTATGGCATGCTTTTGGATTGAAAGAGTCATGATTACTAAATGTGAAGTGGCCTAAAATCTGTAATTTCAATGCCACACCAATAAAAATATCCAGAAGCATTGAAATGAATGTCAACAAAAAGGAAACGAAAAGAAACCAGAATAGTCAAAATTTACAGCAAGAAGAAATTCTGGAAGATTTACATACCTGGCTTTAAAACTTGCTATGAAGCCGTGGTCATCAAAGGCAGTGCGGTAATATCAAAGAGCTGAAAGAGATGAAGAGGACAGAGCAACGTGGCAGGTCTACGTGGCAAAAAAAACCGTGTTCAACAGACAGTTCTGGAATAGCATAATGGGAATGGATAAGTAGGAGAATGAATAAACAGGTATTGCCATACGCATACTAGAAAACATGTCTTGCCATTAAGGTGAATCTGTTGACACAGGCATCAACATGAAGCAAATCTGAAAACACACGGCACTGACTCATGCACTAAAGGACACACACGTTGATTCCACTTATGTGACACTCAAGAACACAACAGAAAAAGGCAAAGCTACGGTGACAGAATTAAGAACCAACACCACAAAGAAGAGAAGTGATCAAGGATGATGTGTGTCCTTATGAAAGGGAAGACAACAAAATTTCAGTACGATGGAAAATATTTAATCTTGAATGGAGATAGGGCAGAAAATGAGAAGCTGAAAATCTCCTAATTTTTCTTATTTAAAAACCAATATAAAAAATTGATCTCGAATACCATGTATGGTTCCCCACTCACTGCCAGGAATGATCCCTGAGCACAGAGCCAGGAGTAATTCCTGGGCTCAGTGAGGTGTAGCCCAAACCCCAAATGAAATTTGCATGAAAATAACAT